>JAQHUG010000040.1:8070414-8115105 GCA_028555095.1 Dicrostonyx torquatus
TCATTGCTGGTTGAGATATCCTAAATGAAGGGTCAACAAACTAATCCTTGTGTGAAACTTCAGCTCACTTCCTATCTTTGTAGACAATGTTTTCTCGAGACAAGCGAGCCCAGTATTTCCTATGTTTGCAATGTGTCATCTGTGATGCTGCAATTGCAACAGAGATGGTAAGATCCATAAAATGCACAGACATTTGTGAACATGGATGCATGAAATAAACCTGACAGTCCTAAAACACAGATGCTCTTACCTTGCCTGGCTTAGGAAGAAGCAAAGCCTTGCCTTTAATAGAGGAAAGGGTGTGGATTACTAGGCACAGCAAAGCATTTCTCTAATTATTCTGCTGACTTCTGCACACATATTCTTTGGATATGAGAGCAGCTGAAGAAAAAAATGGACTAGACAGGATTCTTGCTGCTCTTAGATGATTGCCAGAGCTGTGGCACACTGAACTTTCTTCCATGTGGACATAAATGTGTATATCAAGTATCACAAACTTTTTTTCTCCCTGGAGAAACTTCTTGGAAGTGGTCAGTAAGTGTTTTAGTTATTGTTCTGTTGTGGTGGAGAGCCACCATCACCAAGCCAAGTTGTATATAAAAAAAATCATTTAATTGGGGAGCCTGTTTACTATTTTAGAGGGTTAGCTCATGATCATCATGGTGGGAAACATACAGGCATGGTGCTGGAGTAGTAGCTGAGAGCTTTACATCCTAATCCAAAGGCAGCAGGAAGAGCAAGTACAACATTGGGCCTGGTTTAGGCTTTTGAAACCTCTGAGTCCATTACCAGTGACATACCTACTCCAACAAGATCCCACCTCCTAATCCTTCCCAAACAGTTCTACTAACTGGGAACCAAGCATTCAACTCTATGAGCCTATGAGGCTTATGGAGCCACTCTCATTTGAACTACCACAGTGAGCCTGCACCTTGTGTTAGTCATCTTCTTCAAAATCTGTGACCTTGCCCTTATTATTAGTATATTATTATAACTCAGTTCAGGCCAACAGTTGCTGCCTAGATCTGTAGGCCAAAGAGCCAGATTTTACAGAAATATTTTTAAGGTTTTGACTCAGCCAAATTCTAATATTCATTTATAGTGTGGGAGGTCCTTCTGTCTATGTGTTGCTTTTATTGGTTAATGAATAAAGAAACTGGCTTGGCCTATAGCATGGGAGGAGGAAGGAGGAGTTAAAGAGAAGCCATAGAGCAACCGGAGAAAGATGCTAGGAACTTTAACTGGTAAGCCACTGTTACACGGTGATACACAGATTAGTAGAAATGGATTAAAATAATATGCAAGATATTATCCAATAAGAAGCTAGAGTTAATGGGCTAAGCAGTAATTTAATTAATACAGATTCTGTGTGATTATTTCGGTTCTAAGCCAGCCTGGTGGTTGGGAAACAACAAGCCTTCTTCCCCCAACACATTTATTTCCTTACTCATGATTTATTGGCAAGCACATTAACCCAGATAGCCTGGAACTGTCTATGCAGCTGACCTTGAACTTCTGATCTTCCTGCCTGCTGGGCACCACCACATCTTTTTGAGGTGATTCGGATTGAACCCACAGCTTAACACATGCTAAGCAAGTGCCTGTCCAACTGAGCCACACACACAGCCAAATATTTTGACCCAAATTTGAATACATGCCTATAGCCACAGTTTGAAGGTCGTCAGGTGTTGTTTATCATGACTGAATGCTATACCGCATACCTGCACTGTCTCTGATGGCATTGATGAACTTCTGGCCTCCAGATTGGGTTGTGAGGATGAATTATGCATTGTGGGTCTCAGTGTATTTAAATGTTTATGTAGAATAATGATTTCCAAGAATTAAGTTAGTACTACTCAATAATGGGAGAGATATAGCATCCTCACTGGGTCCACAAGTCTTATGAAACTGTTTCTCTTACAATTTCCTAGGTATCCAAAAAACGATGGCAGGTCCCAGACCAACAGGGAGGTGCCGGGGTGGCTAGACTCATAATGTAATTGACTGAAAATCATGAATGCCCAGTTTAGTGAGTTTATGGGATATATTTTATAGTTTTAATTAAACTCATTATTATTCAAATGGAAAAGAGGTCTTAAAAGATTTCTATAAAGAGACTGTAAATTGAAAGCAAGGCTTAGGGTATAGACAAACACACACACACACACACACATACACACACACACAAAGGCAAAGGAAGGTGTGGCTTGTAACCATGGCAGCTGCTTGATCTGTTACCTGACAAGGTGAAAGGGTTAATAATATAAGAGCTAACCAGCAGCAAGCCAAGATTTTCCAAATCAAGATGATTGAAGTGTCCCTTTCCTTGTAAGCAATAAAGCATGCCTCACGTGCATGTGATACCATGAAATATTAGCCTATCAGCGTAATAGATGCACATATGCACATAAAATCAGAATACATCTCATACTTAGGAAGTGCAAACAAAATATATTAAGAAATAATGTAAAACATTCCCCAAGATCTCTGAATTATTTGGGGGTGGGGAACAAAAGACAAGCATCTAAAACATACACGCTGTGTGTCTGGATCATTGGGATCTACCGTCTCTCAATAGAAACTGAGGTCCAGCCTTAGAATAGGGTTTTTTTTCCTTTCCTCTAAACTTGACCATCCCAGGGTAAAACCTCAACTTATGAACTCCTCAGCTGCCCCAATTCTCTCTTCTGGTAACCAAATGAAGGGACTGAACCATTCCAAGAACTGAGAAAAGAAAGAAAGCTGCAGAACTAATCCCCCAAGAGATGCCTGGTTGCTTCCAAATTGTCTCTAGAAAGGTCCAACAAACACATCTATAAAACACCCCTGCTTTGTCCTCAGAGGCTAAGATCAGGATAACACAGGGGTGGTCTTCAGTCATCTCTAGTCTAGGTTAGCAAGGTTAGCACAGCACATCCTTACATGGAAAGAGTGAACCTAGACAAGACAGTGCTCATGCAAGCTGAGCACCATCTCAGCCTCCCTGCGAATGTCGCCTTCCTAGTGGTTACTCACCCCTCCTGCAAACACATTATCCAGTAGCCTTTCTTAACTCTCATTTCAGGGTTATAGCTAGTCAGACTCACAATTTATTAACCTCTTCCTTTCCATATGCATTTTAGTAACAGCCTCACTGGAGTCTTCCTGTCTTCCTTCTTTCCTTCCTTCCTTCCTTCCTTCCTTCCTTCCTTCCTTCCTTCCTTCCTTCCTTCCTTCCTTCCTTCCTTCCTTCCTTCCTTCCTTCCTTCCTTCCCTCACTCCCTCACTCCCTCCCTTTCTCCCTCCCTCCCTACCTCCATCCTTCCTTCCTTCCTCTCCTCCCTCTTTCCCTCCTTCCTTCCCCTTCTTGTCATTGCTGTTGAAGCATGATTCACATTTAGTTGTGAAAAATATATCCACATAGGTTTTATCTTACCATTTTAATTGAAAAAAAACTGATCTTACAATATATTCTAAATTAGTTTTCCCCTCCCCCAACTCCTCCCATATCCTCCCTATCTCCCCACCCAACCCTACGCCCTTCCTTGCGTTCTTTAAAACACAAACACAACCAAAGGAAAACAACAAATCAACAAGAAACACAAGCAAAAAAAAATACTCCACAAAAATGGAAACAAAATAAAAAAAGCAAAAGACCAATAAGACAAAAATCACAAACAAAAGCAAAAACATTTACAAAAATGCTATTGAATTTGTTTTGTGTTGGCCATCTACTCCTGGACACCGGTTCTGCCCAGGAGTGTGCTTAATCCACCCAGTGAGATTCCACTGGAGAAAACTTTTTTTTTTAAATTCTCTTTTGTCAGCAGGAATCAAATGCAGACAACTTCCCGGTTAGGAGTGGAACCCATGTCTACTTTGCCCTCTTAGTGCTGGGACTCCATCTGGCTTGAACAAGTACAGGCTCTGGGTGTGCCAACCAGTCTCTGTGAGCTCACATGAGCATCAGTCCTGCTGTGTCCTCTGACCCTTACAATCTTTTCACCTCTTCCGCACAGATCCCAGAGTCCTAAGGGGAGGAGTTAGACAAAGACACCCCACTTAGGATTGAGTGCTCCAAAGCCTCTGACCTTTGCTCATCATCCAGTTACATCCCCACAGTTCAATTCAAGAAAATTCTCATCCGTATGAAAAGAAACTTAGAAGCCATTAGTACCTCGAAATAATGCTAGGCAGGCGAGGGGAAGGCTGGTAAAATAAAAACTTAAGACACTGAAGAAGACATCAGAGGACAGAAAGATCTTCCATGCTCATCGATTGTAGGATTAATATGGTGAAAATGGCTGTCCTTTCAAAATAAATCGACAGATTCAATGCAGCCCCTATCAAAATTCCAACACAATTCTCCACAGAAATTGAAAAAACATGTCAAGCTTCATATAGAAACCCAAAAATCCCAGGATAGCTAAAACAATCCTAAATAACAGAAGAACTGCAGAAGGCATCACCATCCCAGATTTCAAGTCCCCCCCCCAAAAAAAAAACAATCCCTTTTGCCGATGCAATACACAGAGGGTCTGAGACCCTCATGCAATGGTGTATACTAAGGACACACTAATGGTGAGAGTCAGCCGTTAGGCCTCCCTCTGGACAGGCATGTTCACCCATCTTCCTTGTCTTGGGTTCTTGGACCCTACTCCCTTTGCCAAATAATTCTCTCTTTCTCCTTCTTCATATTTCCCAGGTGGAGTTTATTTTTATCCTTTATCTTTAGCATATTCTAGCCCTCGACCTTTGCTAATGAGGAAGCCTCTGAAATCCTCATCTTGCTCTTCCATGATACTTCCCATGTTGTTTGTCAGAGCTATCACGAACCCCCCTTTCCAGACAGACTGTCACTTCCCTCTAGTTATTTTTGTCTCTCCTTAGAGTACCAGTGTCTCGTGAAAGGTGATTCAATGATTCGTATGTGGCCCTAGCCATGGTGTGGGCTCTGCACTGCCCTTGTTCAGGGGAGCCCATCTGGTGATTCGTGAGTCTGCTCCTCAGCAACACATTGTGTATTTGGTGGTCCTTGGGGATGCTCCAGCTATCCCTGCAGAGGTTCTATAATGATTTTGTGTATTTTGTGGTCCTTGGGGATGCTCCAACTATCCCTGCAGAGGTTCTATAGTGACACATTGAGTATTTTGTGGTCCTTGGGGATGCTCCAGCTATTTCTGCAGAGGTTCTATAGTGACAGGACACGTTGTATATTTGGTGGTCCTTGGGGATGCTCCAGCTTTCCCTGCAGAGGTTGTATAGTGATGTGTTGTGTATTTGGAGGTGCTTGGGGATGGACCAATTATCCCTGCAGAAGTTCTATGGGGACATGTTGTTCATAGTATGTCCTTTGATTTGGGGCCAAACATTTGGCTTCTGGTACACACTGAGGCATATTTCTTTAAGTGAGAAGCAAATGATATTTAGGAAGAAACTGGGCTTGGTACCCCCATCAACTTCCTTCACTGTAGTCATTTTCGGGCTACCTTCCCAAGACCTGCATGTCAATAACCGCCACAGTGGCTGTGCTCTCTCATCTCATGAGCCTCTGGAATCAACCTCTTCTTTTCTCCCACTTTTCTAAAACTTCCTGCCCCTTACTCATTTAAATGTCCATACCATAAACTTAAGCACTTCTTTTACCATTACCCGCTCCCCGAGAGCCTATTAATGCCTCATTAAGATGCATCTTTAAAACTTGGAGAAATATTTATTTTCTCTTCTTTCACATAAACAGCATTTTGTGCTCCGGACACAGCAAGGCAGTTGCACACATGAAGCCACGGTGGTTGTGAAAAGGTACAAAAAATGCAAGCATCATCCAGACAAAATCGCGGCAGGGAGAGGAGAGGTAGCACAATGCCCCACCCCTTGCCAAGCAGCTACTGCCATATGACAGCTCCTGGAAGCTAGTCACTTTTCTTTAGTTAAGTGACCCTAGTGGGTTGACCACACTCCAGAGCAACCCTACTCCCAAGACTAGTTGGGTAATGCAGATGGGACTCGATAGGAGAAAAGGAAAAGCCTCACATTCAGGTGGGCAGGATTGGGGGTGTGGAGAAGATAGCAATGAAGGGGTGGAGGAAGGCAGGAACATACAAAACACATTGTGTGAAATTCTCAGTGATTTGTCAATCCAGTTCACCAGAACATCCCTAACTATAATAAGCATGTCACAGACACCTTGCAAAGTTGAGTCTGTCTTGCACGCGATTTGGCTCAGATTTTAAAGCCCATAGCATTATATGCCACCAAGAAGACATGGGAAGGTTTTATATGGACTTGAGCTTCTGAAATTAAGAATTTGGTGCCTCAGTCTGGCAGAGGTTGAGGAGCCTCAGTTTCCCTGTGGCTAAGGTGAGTGAGGCTGGTGTAAGATCCTGACGGTGAGGTTTGGCATGGTTCTACAGTCCCGATAAAGCCAAAAGCACAGCCAAGTTTCCTAATGAAGAGTGCAAATAAGATATAAAGGCAAGCAGAGGCTGGGGCTTAAAATCGGGCAAAAGGTAGACATCTAAAGCAGGGGCCTGACCTCATCCCAGACCATTCTTGGCATGTCTTTATAGCTACCATTTTGTGTGGACTCCCCACTGTGCTGCATTCCTTGTAGGTCAATCGGAAAGGCTTCCCCGGCGGCTGGATAGGAATCTCACTTCTCTCTGCATCAGGGGGAAATGGTAAAGAATATGTTCTTTGTGAGAGCATTAAACTCAACCTCTCTATCAGAGGCTTGGGGCTCTGGGAAAGCCTCCATGACACTGGGCTCCACCCAGATCATTCGGCCAAGCTTCCAGGGCACATTCGGCCTTTTAGAATGTCACCCCTCCCATAGCTACCCCTATGTCTCTGCTCCAAAGGGAGGGGCATCTCCATCCAAGCATCACCTCACACTCCCTACCTCTGGTCACATATGAGACAAGGTCAGCAGTGAGTTCAGTCTTCTCTCATGTGATGTCATCAGTCCTTATGGGATATGTCATCTCAGCAACCATCATTCCTTTCTATCCACTCTCCTACTGGCACCCCAGAGGGATCGGCATGGATGCTTTCTGTCCTATTAGATTGTGGAGAACAAAGGAAAACATCTATGGGGTCAGTTTCCTGCAAATAACAAAATGGAAAGTACGTAAATTCAACTTCTTCCATCTTGCATTGATGTACATTTACTACATGCTGAACCAGCTATGCAATATCTAGGTCTTCAGTAATTTATCTAATTGCAAAAATAGAAATTAATATTGATTTTTAGGACCATACACAGAGAAATAGATTTCAGACTATTACATAAATAGTATTAGTTGTGTAAGCATACACCTCAATAAAAATAGAACATGTATTTATATGCACATATTGTACATATTTGCTATGAAATGGTGGTTTATAGTGTACCTGATATGGCCTGCATGTGAAACATCCTGCATGGACTCACATGCATGGACACTTTGGTCCTTCGCTCTTGCTGTTTTGTGAGTGTGTTTAATCATCTTAACTGTCACTGTGATAGAATCTAGAACCACCTGAGAAAGGAAACCTCTGGGCATATCTATGAGACGTTTTCTAGATTAGATTAATTGATGTGGTTCAATTGGCTGGAGTCCCAGTGTAACATGAGGGGCCTGCTCATTGGGGTTTCTGTCCCGCCCGGTATCCCGCAGCCGGCAAACCCCAAAGAAAATCACACAGAGAGTCTACATCAGGTTATTAACTGATTGGCCCATTATCTCAGGCTTCCTACCAGCTCCCATAACTTATATTAACCCATTGTTCCCAACCAGGCCACCACATTGCTCGGTACCTTTTCTCAGCTGGGCAGCTTACATTGTTGCCTCCTTAGTGGTCTGTGCAGGAATGCCAAGGGAGCTTCCTGCTTCCCAGATGTTCTCATCGCCCTGCCTCTACTTCCTGTCTGGTTGACCCGCCTACACTTCCTACCTGGCCAATCAGTATTTATTTAAAACATGATTGACAGAATACAGACAAGTTTCCTGCACCATCCCAGACTGGGGAAATAGGGGCGGGGGGAATGAACTGAGCTCTGAGCACCAGCATCACTTTCTCTGCTCCCTGGCCACGGATGTGGATATGATGTGACTAGCTGAGCTCCAACCGCCATGTCTTCCCTGGAACAATGCAAGATGCCCTCAAACCCTGAGCCAAAATGAACTCTTCCTTCTTCAACTGCTATGTTAGGGATGAGTGACAAGGATGAGAAGAAAACTAAAGCAGAGCACATGGAGACTGTGGCCTGCCCAGCAGAAATGGGGTGCTAGGGCAGAAGGTATAACCCCACTTGTGGCTCACACTCTTTGTCTCTCAACCCACCAAAATGCTATCAGGCAACATGACAAGCTCCTGAATTTCTGGCCAGAACCACTCAGCTGCAGTGCCTTCCCTACCATGTGAATAACATCTCCTGAACTGTGAGCCAAATTAAACCCTTCGACCGGCCCCCAGTCACTGCTGCCCAATATGTCACAGTGAGGAGGAAAATCACCAAGTCAACGGCCATATCAAGTAAGTTGGAGTGGACCTCTCCCCCGAGCTCTGAAATGTAGTTGTCACTCAGGTGAATATATCCCGGGGACCGGGGTGTAACTCAGTGTGCTTGCTTAGCATTGGCAGGGCCCTGGGCTTAATCATCAGCACCAGTGAAATATGTAAACAGATACATGATAGATAGATAGATAGATAGATAGATAGATAGATAGATAGATAGATAGACAGACAGACAGACAGACAGACTATCATCTCTTTTCTTTTAGATCTCAATATTTCAAAAAGCTTAAGCCATCTGCACTTGGTCATAAGTGAAATAATTCTAAGTTCTGGGCTAATAAACACTGGATAATTACATTATTACCTCTGCTATTTTCTGGAGTTTCCCCTGGGCTCCAGCAACTGGGAAAGGATTGAGAAACTTTTAAATGCATTCTGTGTATCTCCCAGGGAACACATGACTTTAGATTATTTCAGGTGATAGATTTTTGAGACAAAAAAAAAAACCGCAATAACAGTGAAATGATTTTTCTGGCTCTTCACAAAAGGTATTCAAGAAAAAATATTGGGAGTTTTTAACCGTCACTCTGACTTAGTGCCCACTAACTACAAAGACCTAAGAATTAGTGTTTAATAAGCAATTTTCAATCCTACTATCATGTACTCAGTGTCTTTGATTTCTCAGGAACCAGTAGAAGCTCAGTCGCTTCATGAAGGAACCGAGTCTCATGAGAATATTGCTCTATCTTCGGCACCTTGCCTGTAGGAAGCAATTTGGCTTTGAGTTTCTCACTCACTCTCTTATGGACAAAGAAAATGCACGCTATGCCTAATTGACATTGTCAGCTGTCAACCTGTCCGTGACTGACAGGCTTCATTTTCCAACATTCCAGAGAACTAGTGCCCAGTGTCTATGAGTCTACACAGCAGTGTACAGGGGCATCAGTCCCATTTGCTCTGAGGTGGCTCTGTATGGTAATGTCCCACACGTGACCCTGCACGGCTCTCGTAGCCCCCTCTATCACCATCTCTTTCTGTTGGCGGTTTAGGAATATTGCTAGTGGTTATCTCTGGGGGTAGCATTGGGAGAAAGTCATTTATCACTTTTTATTACTGTGCTGTCTGAGGAACACGTGACCCTGCTGAGCATCTACAAATCTCAGTACAGACCCGAGGAAGTGCGTGAGCATCCTTTGCTCAGGGCGTTTTCTTGGATGTCGGAAGTGACAACCAGTGTGGTGCTGAGGCAAGGGTACTGTTGCAGCCTAATGTGCATGTGTGTGGGATGCATGTGCATTTGTGTGCATGTATAGTGCACTATGTGTTGTGTTTGGATGTGAGGTGTGGGAGGTTATATGCCTGTGGTGTGTTTGTGGGGCAGTTATATGTATGCGGGGGGATATGTGTACCTATGTGGTATGACCATATGTAGTGTGTATTTGTGTGTATATTTGTGTGGGGAGTTATGCATGTGTGATGTGTGTGTTTGTGTGTGTATGCATGCTTGTGTGTAATGCTTGGGTGTGTGTATTCATGCCTATGTATCTATGTGTATTATAGGGGTGTTGGTTTGTATCTCTGTATGTGTGTGTGTTTGGGTATGTATCTGTGGGTGTTTATGTGTTTGCATGTGTGTGGTGTGATTATGCATATTATATTTATACATATGTGTATATGTTTATATGTTTGTGTATACATGTTATGACCCTATATCCATGTGTATGAATAGGTATATTTATGTGTTGATATATACGTGCATCTCTGTGTGTTTGTGTATATGTGAGTGTTTGGGTGTGCATGGATGTGTGTCTCTGTGTGATTGAATCTGTACATCTGTTGGGGTGTCCTGATTGTCTATAGATACCCTTGATGCTATTGGTCTTCACAGGAATTAAGTTGCCCAGTTCTCTGCCTGGCTGTAGGGCTCTTCATTCACACTTTCTGGCTATCTTTAAGGCAACGTATTGGTGCTCTTCCTGTGCATAATGGGACTAGTTCTCCTCTTCTGCCTGACTGTCACGAAACTCCATGAGAAAACCTGCTCAGACATACTAAGAAACTTTAAAGCAAACAGATCCTTCCATGCTGTAAAGACTGTTGAAGGAGATATCACCAGTGGGCTAGGGTGGACTGATGGGGCTGAGCAAGCTCTGCCAGAGGGGACAGCTGAGGCCAGCTTCTGGAATCGACACTGTGTGGGCTGAAGTGTGCTTTGGCGCCTCTGTGGATTAATAGAAAGATTATGACTGGAGGATATGACTAAAGTCGCGGAAGAGGGTTTGGATGCTGGTTGGAAAGGGGGACAGGCTAGAGCATCAGGTAGTCTAGGCAGCAGATTCTAATGGGTCATGACAGTTTGACAGGACCTCTGGGAGGAATTTTCCCAGCATCTGTTTCCACCCACCCTTAATAGGGTCCATCCGAGACTCAATAGTGAGAGGAAAGGAGTCTGAGAGCCTAAACACAGGCCTTTGTGTCTCTACTTATCCAAGAAAAATAACAATATCTGTATTGCCAATTTCACTGATTATTCTACCAAAAGGAGACCCACCTTTAAGTCAGGCCATGAACAAATGGGGAATGAAGAATGGAACTTGGGGCTGAGTTCTTAAGAACCATGGACACCTGAGTATTCTTAGGGATGGCTCGTGAAGGTCTGCTCTTTTATTGTCTAGGAACCCATTACAGCTTCCAGCTCTCTAAACGATTGCAGTTAAGACTTGTCTGCCACTCCACTTGGTACTTGCCATGTCGAGGAGGAAGGAAGCCCGCAGCTGACGTCAAAGGCTCCTAGCCAGCAATACACTGATAACAAACTGGTTTCACACTCTCCACAATCTGTTTCAACTTGCTGGTCAATGGCCTTAGAGAGATCTGAAACTGAGATGGCTGGGTTTACCCCGAGGAACCAACCGCACTGGCAGGACTACCCACAGCCCTTCCGACGTCATGGCAGGTGCTTCTCGCCATTCGGACAAGAGGTGGAGAGCCAGAAAGATCTAGGCTGGACTTTTGCTCTTCACCCATTACCGTTATGTGACTTAATGAACAACATTCAACCCTCCCTTCCTTGGCTTTTAGGCAGGAGCACAGCATTACATCATTGGTTTGTGTGAGAGCGGATAACACAAGGTTTGTCTTTAATTAGCAGTCCACTCCTCAGTCGTTAATTATGAATACCATTCTGGTCAAGCCAGACTTTCAAACCAGTTGCACACCCATGCAAAAGAAAATGGACAGAAGGAGGGTTAGGAGTGTGGAGACACTACATCCTGACTCTGCCTTCATCTCCCTTAGCCTTCCTGTCTTTCATGATTTCCTTCTACTGCAGTCTGTATGTTCAACCTGCTTTTATTAGCATGAAACTTCCTTCTGGAACTTACGTACCTCTTGAATTTTCATTTTACCTTTGCTGGCTCCAAGGCAGCAAATTCTGCAGATTGGACTGGGTTGACCTCATTACAAATGACTCTCTGTGCCTTTGTATGAAGGGCCTGCCAGCACACGTGTGTATCACTTACAGTCTCAGGACCACATTCATCCCCTTGAGTGATGAAGTTGAACTAAGCTCTCATCCTTTATGTCCACTATTTCTGTCTAGAAAAGATTTCCGGCTCCAACCATTGCCAGGTAGTGTATTTCTCAAGCTAAACAGGCTCAGGAGTTCTAAAGACCTTTGGGGTCACATGTCATTGGAAATGCTTTAGATATATAATAACCCCTGGTTTGGGACACAGGCGCCTCAGCTTCTGTCACTGGTGAGCTCTCTATAGGATGGCTGAGCATCCATGGGAATAGAGAGAGGATTTATCCAAAGTACCAGCTTCGGTTCTGTGATTTACATTAATATTACATATCAGCTTGCATGCTGCACACCCCAAGGCACTTTCCTCTACTTAAGGTGGAAATCAACATTATTATTCAGTCCTACTCTACACATGGTGGGGAATGTTTTCCCCCTCAGAACAGCCTAAAGTCAAATCTCATTGAAACATGTTGTTTAAAGAGCGGTTGCCTGTGCTTCTTGAAAGCACACAAAGAAAACAGGAGGGATCAAGAAGGCTGGAGGAAGAGAGAAGATGAATGCTAGCACGGACACACTACTATGCATCCCATCTTCAGATGCTAGGTCAATGACAATTTCTCTGTCTCGCCTCATAAAAACCAGTTGTCAGAATAGATTGTCAACGAATTTTCCAGCAGTGGGATTCGTTGCATAACAAGTGCACGAGTGAGTGAGGTCCACGTAGGAGCAGATTGTGGGGCTGGAAGACAAAGTCCTGTGAGGGGACAGCAGTCAGCACCTGTGTGGCCTTGGAGTACCTCCTTGAAGGCACACGGTTGTGGGGTCCTCTGTCCATTCCGTTTACTTGGGAAACGTACACTGCCGTGTTTGTCACTCATGCCTCTGGTTATCAAAGAATGTAGGAGATCCGGAATCAAGCAGACACTTGGCTCGGCTCAGGCTCGGTTTTCATTTTGGTTGTTAAGAAAGAGAAGAGGTCAGAGAAATTGAATTCTCTCTCCGTAGGAGACAACCACTCACAGCGGCAGTTGGCAGAAGAGTGGAAGCCACTTCTAGATGGAGGGGAGAGAAAAAAAAATAACAAAACTACCACCACTATTGAGTTAAATTGCGGGACTGTAGCTATTCCTTCCCCTACGAGGAAAATCATCAAAATTAGCTGCTGGTTTCTCAACAGTGTCCGTGGCTGCTGATGTTCTTCGGAGAATTTCTTTTGAATGATGATCCTATAACCAGTTTACATGTTTGCCTCCTCTCATATCCTAACAATAAGGAGGACACGGCATTCAGACACTTCTCCATCCTTAGCAATGAAAATCCCCTCCAGGAGAGATCATGGAGAAGATAGATGGATGACCAGGAGGTGAACAGGCAGCACTGAAGGTATAGAGCTGAAGGGGATGCAGTGTTTCCAGCCAAAAGTGCCGTCTGCAAACCACATTACAGTGGTTCTCAACAGGCCTAATGCTGCGACCTTTCTACACAGTGCCTTGTGCTGTGCTGACCCCAACCCATAAAACTATTTCATCGCTACTTCATAACTGTGTTTCGCTACTGTTTGAATTGTAATGTAAATATCTGATATGCAGGCCATCTGACATGTGACCCATGAGTAAGGGTCATTCAACCCCCAAAGGGGTCATGCCCCACAGGATGAGAACCACTGCTATCATGGCTACTTTGCTGATTTGAGTCAGAAATAACAATACATAGATGAGTCACGTCCACTATGATGGTTAATAACGAACTTAAGAGATCTTAAAAGGGCCACAGCTTATCAGAAAACCAAACCCCAGAAGCTGGATGTTGCTCATGTGTTTCCAACTGATTTCATTGAACTTAAGAGAAGAGGTGCGTTCAAAGAAACATTCATTTCCTCAAAGTTGGACACTGAGAATCCATCCAGGTTATAGGAATAACCAAAGTGCTTGCAGGGCACACATTGCCCCATAGAGAAAGAGGAGTGGGAAATCGCTCTGTCATCTTGGGATGTTGTAGGAGCTGCTTGCTTATTTTCTGCTTCTCAGCCCCGAAATAACCACATAGAAACTGTATTAATTAAATCACTGCTTGGCCTATTAGCTCTAGCTACTTATTGGCTAGTTCTTACATCTTAATTTAACCCATTCCTATTAACCTGCGTAGAGCCACGTGGCTGTGGCTTACCAGCAATGTTCAGTCCAGCGTCTGTCTCCGGTGGGGCTACATGTCTTCTCCCTGACTCCGCCTCCTTTTCCCCAACATTCAGTCTAGTTTTCCCCACCTAACTCTGCTCTACCCTACCACAGGCCCAAAACAGCTTCTTTATTAACCAGTGATATTCATAGCACACAGAGGGGAATCCCACATCATTGGGATAGCCCAGACTCCTTTAATCCAAGGATCCATATTTGGTAAATATGCCAGAGCTAAGTGAAAATCAGCCTGAGAGTCAAGACCACCTCTGCCCCGACTGCAAATCATGTGGAGTCCATTGAGTTTCACTCTGTCCCTCAGAGGTTTCCTGAGGTAGCAATCAGAGAGTAGGTGGCACTCTGAGGCCCTTGAACAGGAACAAAGATGCTATTTATTGTTTAAATGGGGGCAGCAATGTCACTTTGATAGGGCTGCTTGTTTCTACGGCCGAGGTCATTTAGCTTGGGACTGGCCACCAAGCTGCCTTTATCACGGACTTATGTACTGTTTTCTGGCTGATAAAAAATGTTTTTTATTGGATACAAGTTCCAGGCAACTCTGAGATACCCTACAGCATGATTCTGTGTGCTTTTGGATTCATTCATTTTTCTGGGTTGTCAGGATGCGAAACACTCTCCATAGAGAATTGAAAACTGTTTGTGCCTAAGGACCCAGGCTATTTTTCTATGACATGCAGCTATTTAAGATATTTAACGATTTTAGTGCTCTGTCTTATAAGAAAAATGTATTCATCAGCTCAGGAAAAAAATATTTGAAAGGAAAACATTTTGACATATCTTGAAAACATTACAAATGCTGGTAGGGTCCTGATTAAGGGCCCTTCAGCCTTAGTTAGTTTGCTTTCCATTTTGAGGCACAGGAGATCAACACATACTTATGTCTGGTGCTGTCTTAATTTTTTTAATGCCTTTCAGTAAAACTCAGCAACATCACAAACCTCTATAATCCAAGTACTTAAGAGGCCAAGGCAGAAAGATAGCAAGTCTGAGGTCAGCTTGGGCTATATAGGAAGTTCAAGGCCAGCCTGGTCATACTAATAACCATCTATTTCAGGATAAAATAGAAAGAAGCTGGGATGGAACTCAGTGGTGGGCATTTGTCTAGCAGGTGTCGGGCCCTAACTGCAATCCCTGTACTGAAAAAAAATCTAAAATTCTATCTTTAGCATCTCTCATTGAACCCCCTTCAGTAAACACCTTTAACGTAGAGAGCGTAAACCAAGATACTAATATTTTTACACGTCCCAAAATTCCCTTGCTCTTCCCTTGCACCCGAGCTGCAGCTAGAAAGAGGTTAGGAATATTGACGTGAATGAATGGGTGGTACTACAGGTTAGAATGACGTCATAGTGAAGGTATTTCAGAAGATAGAGGGAAGCCTTTCTACTCAATCTGCAGCACAGCTTCCCACAAAGCTCTAGGATTGGCGAGTTGGCAGCTCTCCAAAAGACCCGGATGAGGATGCGGGAGTCCTGACGGTCTAATCACGGTCATGGTCAGAGACGGTCCATGGCCGAAGTTGTCTCAACAGTAAGTCCTAGAAAGGCAGTTAGTTCTCAGCATGCACCAGGCACTATTCACAATGCTCATGCTGCGTGATCCTCCATTGCAAGGAGAGCAGCAGAAAGCTAGGGCCTTGTTCTGTGTACAGCCATACCCTGAGAACCAGAAGCATGCTGGGCAGGCGTGCAGCAGGTGCTGAAGACATACCGTGTACAGACACAGGCTTCTAAGTTCCCCCCTTGCTACAGTGGGGTATCCCTGCTAAGTGGCTTATGAAAAGCAAAGGTTCTGCTCTGTTTGAGAGGTTGGACTCCATCATGGTTTTGGGTCTGTGTGAGACATCATGCCATGGCAGGACCATGTGGTGGAGGAAGCTGTCACCTTTACCATGAGGAAGCAAAGAAGAGAAAAGACCTGGGCTCCCACTGCTCCCTTAAAAAGGTACATCAAGTGACCCAAAGACCTCCTTCTAGGTCATACCTCATAAAGTGTCCACCAGCTCCCAGCAGTGTCACCTGGGCCTATGGGGGACAACTCATGTCAGAGAGCCTGCATACCATATAGTTATATTACAAGTCATATGAGTAGCAACCTTACAGTTATGAAGTAGCAATGAAATAATTTCATGGTTGGGGGTCACCACAATATGAGGGACTGCATTAAAGGGTCGCAGTGCGAGGAAGGATGAGAACCACTACCCGAATCCCTCAACCTCTCACTTCCGCTTCCGCTTCACTGTGCTCTGCTTAAGTGACAATGCCATTAAAGTTGGTTTTTTTGGTTACAATGTTGAAAGAGAGGCCTATGGGTAAAGAGACAACTATTTCACACTCTTTCACAGGAGAAAAGTTACCAGGACGAAAGAATTTGCATCGTCTCAAGCTGCTCCCGGACTGCGAACCACATAGAAGCTACAGACATAAATGACCTCATGCGCATCTCAAGGACCTTGTGCTGAGGGACTCCACATCCAAGGCGTGTGTTCCCTGAATGTGCCCATAAGAAGCGCAGTAGATGCAATATTCTCTGTGTGGTTTCCCTTCGTTGTCCGTGAGAAAACTCATGATACGCCTGGAACTTGGAAAGGGAGCAGAAAGTCAAGTATTTGAATGAATACTTTGGGTGAATTTCTCCTGGGGAAGTGACACCATTGACCCCGAGGATGCAAAAACACAGTTCTGACTCCATTTAGAAACACAAACCATATACAGTGCAACAGTCAAGGTTCCAAGCAGCCCCATCTGTGCCACTAACTAGCTGTGGCCTGCCCATCAGCATGCAACGGTGACCCGATCTACTTGGGGAATGTACTGGAAGACAAATGCATGGACTCATGTCCAAAGTGAGCACTTAAAAACGTACCTGGCACCCAAGAAGCTTGGGATAAATATTATCTTTTGCTAAAAAGTTTTTAGTCAGCAGGAAATCTCTGCAAGAAATTTTCTTGTTCATCGTGGGTCATTCCTCAGACTTTCACTTAAGAAATTCTCTAAATGATGAAGGTGCAAAACTAAATACTACAGTTGGTGATTGATGCCGTCATACTAGGTTAATTGAAATATAATACCTACCCTGGTTATGGGCGACATTCCATGGGCTGGAGTCCCGGGCTGCATGAAGGGGAAGGAGATGAGAACCAGCCTTCCTCTCTCTGGTTCCTGACTATGGATGCAGTGTGAGCTGCTGCCCCAGGCTCCCACCACCACGGTTCTCCATCAAGACCAACTGGGCCTCCAGCTGTGATAGAAAATAAATATGTTATCCCTTAAATTGCTTTTGTAGGGTAGGTTGCTATAGCAATATTAAGAGCAGCTAATGAAACATCTTCCCTCACACACTCAAACTTCGGTAGAAAAGGGGGAACATAATAGTTAAATATATGAATTACTAAATATATGAATTGCAATATTTAAAGTCATACGTACTTAGTGAGATCTAAAATGTGAGTTAGATTTGCGATGGATACGCAAGGCTTGCTTTACAGTTCTGCATTTATTGTGTTTGCCTCTGTGCTGTGACTAGGCACATTCATGGGTATACCACAGTGGACATGCGGAAGTCAGAGGACAGCATGATAACGTACAAGAGCCGAGTCTCTCCTTCCACCACATGTGTTCCAGAGACTGAACTCAAGTCATGGGGCTGAGCCACAGGCACTGTTACTTGCTGAGTCACCTCAGGAGCCCAGCACTTTCTGCACTCAGCAGGTAGGGTGCACTCAGTAGAAATGGACAGAAGCATGAGTGAGGCCTACTCTACAGATGACTTGGGAGCAGACGAGTCAGATGGCTCGGGAAGGCACACCATACAGTCCGCTATAAATTAGACATCAAGGTGAAGGATGGAATGTTATGTTCAGGAGTTAAGATTTAAATGAGTAAGAAAATCAATAGATAGGACTAAATTATAGTTGAAGGGAGATGTCTTATTGTCTTACTGGGTTTTTTACTTCTAGGCTGATGAAGAAATTAAAGGGTAACTAATCTATAAACAAAGACGAGAACATAAAAAGGGAGAATAATAAACGCCCAATGTGGTTTTAAGGGATTCGTTAGGAAGTCCCGAGATTCATTCAGAGACTGAACCTGCAAGAGCCAGGGAAGACCATGTGACTCCATTAAACCCAGGCAGGTTTTGTGGGTACGAATTCAGATCCTGGTTCTGTGTTCATGGGGTATTTTAGGGCTGAGAGTCATTCCTGATTCTGTTCCTTCTTGTCTGACAATCCTCCAAAAGCCGCTGGTGGGAATTTCTAAAGACTATGCCTGCTGCCCTGTTGGGATGGTGAGTAGCCAATGTCTGTGCTTCCCTGGGGTGATGATGGAGCATAAAGGGATGCAAAAAGCAAGTGGCAGGGAGAGCCTGAGCGTATTCAAGGAGAGTCTGGGAACTTCCAGGATTAGAAGTCTCTGAAGGAGCTAACGTATTTGCTCATGGTTCCTGCACAAGGCAGTGTCACCTGTCTTAGAATGCTGTGGCTGTCAATGAGGGTGAGGTCACATGGCTGCAGGGGACCTGAGCACACTGATTTCCAAGCGAGAGAAGGGTTCCAGGGCAGAGCATTGCTGAACTCTCTATTTCTTTTATTTATTTATTTTTTTATTGAGCTCTACAAAACTTTCTATTTTTCTAAAGTGATTCACATTGAGAGGAAAGGGTGGCTTAAGTTTGGTCTCTTGGCCTAAATGATGAAGAAATTCAGGATGATCATTATTCATGAAGAGCTGGTGAGGAATGTAGGTATAAAAAATAACATCTTATGTTATTTTTCCTCCTATTTGGAGTAAAATGATGTTCTCACTCTACCAAAGGCTTTTTTTCCTCTCCATTCCTTTTTTAAAGTTCTACTCAAGTAAAGACAATGTGTATAAGTATAAAAGGATAATCTCATCTTTATTAAGTCTGTTTAACCAAGTACAGGGCTGTAGATACAAATGACCACATTGAAAATAAGATACTTTTCCTGTCTCGATGTAAATCTGCTGGGAAAGCCATTTTTATAAAATGATCTATGGAGCCATTCTGCAAGGCTATAAAAAAATGTAAAATATTTAGAGTGCAATAAAATGTAATGTTTTTTGTTGCCTTCCTCATCCATTTACTTTTATATATAAAAAAATATCCAGTAGGTTTTTACTGCATGAAACCATTCACAAGGGCCAGATAAGCCACAAAGCAAGACTTGGACTTGGAGATGGCTTTGCCCTTGTTACTTAGTTGTTTTGTTTTGTCTCTTTTCCTTCAAGATATAAAGCCTTGATATAGACCTAGTATCAGGAAACTAGCTGTTAAGTAAGTAATGACGAAACCCACCCTCCCCCCCACACTGTGGCAAACAGGAAAGGAAGTATGCGGTCTTTAAGAATTTAGATTTTTTTGGTTAAACATGAATCCATGCAAAGGGACATGGCATTGTTTGCTTTCAGTCTCCTTTCTCTCCCAAGACTGCAGTCCTTCAGGTACCACAGGACCTGACCCGCCTCTCACAGGGCACCACCCTCAGGCATCACTAATCAAGAATCTGAGCTTATGCATCTTCTCTGGCTCTTATGTTGCGGTGTCCTCGGCAGTTTTAGAAAATATTTAAAAAGGTAAAAAATTATTGAGACCCGACAACTGCAAAAGGTCACGGGATGAAATTTACGAGGGTTGTCTCCAGGGCCTCGCAACATGGGAAGAATTCACTGACCTGTGCACTTTGCAGGGAGTTCCCTCCAATCCTCTGCACCATCTGCTCCATAAAGAGTCAGAGTCCTTTGACTGCTCTAGAATCCACACAAATTGGAACGTAAATTAACCAGTTGTGAAACATGTGTTGCCCTCAAACCCTTATTACCAAAGGAGGAATGAGTTATGAGAAAAGGAGAGGGAAAAGATGTGTGTGTGAGTGTGAGAGAGATAGAGACACAGAGAGAGAGAGAGAGAGAGAGAGAGAGAGACAGAGAGAGGGAGACAGAGAGAGGGGGCAGGGACTGAGGGGGAGGGAAGGAGTGAAGAAGTCAAGAAGGGAGGGGAAGAAACAGAGAGTAGGTAGATACTGAATTACCCTTCCCCCCCAAACATCTGGGGATTGAATTTCTCAATACAAGGAAGAAATTGGGATTTAATTCAGATAAATCAATGCATCAAATATTTTTCCTGTAGCTGGAGATTCTGATACAATGTATAGCATTCATGAATTTGAAAATAAATGAAGGATTTAAAGTTCTGATGACGGGCAGACAGGATGGCTCAGCAGGTGAAGCCACCTACCCCCAAGCCTGAAGACCTGGGTTTGATCCACAGAACCCACATGTTGGAAGGAGAGAACTGAAGCTGGCCTACAAGCTGGCCTCTGACTTTCATATCTTTGCTGTGGCACATGTGCCCATGTAAGCATGCACATAAATACATATGTGAATAGACAATATTTAAAAATGGAATTTCTAGCCGGGCGGTGGTGGTGCATGCCTTTAATCCCAGCACTCAGGAGGCAGAGGCAGATGAATCTTTGTGAGTTCGAGACCAGCCTGGTCTACAAGAGCTAGTTCCAGGACAGGCTCCAAAGCCACAGAGAAACCCAGTCTTGAAAAACCAAAATAAATAAATAAATAAAATAAAAATGGAATTTCTTTTTTAAAATGCTTTTAAAAGATTTGGTGAGTTTGCCTGTGAGACATTCCGAAACAAGGAGGACTGAAGAATGACAAAGCCGTGACCAAGAGAGGGAGCAACGTGGGCAACGGAGATTCTCATGCATGCGTGCTCAAGTCAGAGACCGTGAAGCCCTAAGACTGCTACAGAAAAGCAGGGAAAGCAGAGATGAGAGCCAACAGGGAGCAGGGAACATACGCACGAATATGCAGGAAGAGAATGGAGGCACGAGGCAGGCAGAGGATGCAGCATCCTTGAGGATGGGCGAGGCCTCAGGAGACGGCCTCAGAGCCTCCAGGAGGAGGGTGGAGCTGCTGACACCCAGCCTTCCTTAGCTCCAAGGCGGGTCTGCTACTTACTTTTGACTCCTCCAATTGCACAATAGTAAGTTGTGTGTGTGTGTGTGTGTGTGTGTGTGTGTGTGTGATGTGTGCGCACACGCATGCTCACATGTACATATGGAAGCCAAGGGTCAACATCTGTGTTGTTTCACCCACTTTTAAGAGGCAGATTCATTGATTCTGGAGCTTTCCATGCAGTCTTGGCTTGCTGAGCAGTGAGCTCCAGGGAGCCACCTGCCGCTGACTGCCTGCACTGGTATGACGATCACACACTCCATACCCAGGCTGCTAACCAGACTCAGGGCCTCATGCAAGAACTGCACCAACTGAGCGATTTCTCCAACAACTCCCTTTTGAGACAAAATGTCACCATATATCCCAGGCTGACACCAAACTGGGGACTTGCCTGCCCCACCCTCTGGAGTGCTGGGATCACAGACATGCAGCATTGTATCCAGTATCTGCCATATTAACCTTATTAATACATAATGACCATAATATAGTAGTTAATAACACATATGGTGCTATGTTGGTATTTTCACTAATACATCATAACACATATGGTGCTATGTTGGTATTTTCACTGATATTCTTTTATGTAAATGCTTATCTTAAAGAGGATATACTTTAGGAGTTGTACTGCTGTTCCACATACCACTAAAACAATGAAATGTGTGGACTCACTTGTGTAGCACCTGAGATCTTGTGTGGGCTGAAGGGTGTAAGGACCATGTTCTCTGAGAGGCTCAGATGGCCAGTGCAGTGTGTGCTCTCCGGCATTCAGTCCTGTGGGCCGATGAAGGCAGTATTTGCTGCATCCTTCTCAGCTGTGAGCGCGGCAGTTGGAAGAGCTCACTAATGACCACAATTCCTTGCAGCCGAACTGGCTTAATTGGGCTTTTATTCTATTTTTTTTTAGTTGGAGAAAGGGCTTCACAGGGTCCCAGTGTGTGCTGCCTGTATGTATGACCTCACCACAGAGCATAGAAATCGTTCTCCGCCATCCTGGAGTGGGTTCATGTTGCAGAATTCTCTATTTCCCATAGGTTCACTTCAAGGATGGACCAGTGATCACAGACAAGTGTGATGAGACTGCAGCAGGCTAAGGAGGCTTACAGCAGCTGAGTGGTTCTCAACCCCGGGGCTATTTTGTTACCCCAGAAAATTCTTGGCAATGATAGACATACCGTGACTTTGGAGGCTGTGTTTGAACCCCATAGACCACTAAACAGGTGAATGAAATTTCAGGGCTTGTTCATAGAACAGATGTTCCCGAATTGTTTGCACTGTTGTCAGCCAGGACTAACACTCCCCTGCAGAATGCTGACTCTAAGGGTACCACTCCGGAGTTTCCTTTCTTCCCCTACCCCAAAGACAACAACTCTGTTTTCAACCCCAAAGGGCATTAGTGCTGAGACTAAGAAACCTGACCCTCGACAATGTATTGGCTAAATCTACTCAATTATTAAAACCTCAGGGAAGGCATTATCTTACAAACTGGTCCTCTACTATTTCTTCAGATTACGCTTAGAGGCACAGAACCCAGACAAACACAGCTGGAGCAGGAGAATGGAGACAGAGGAGCCTGGCTGCAGAAGAGTTACTATGGAAGAGCTCACTTGCTGGTGGTGTTGAAGTCTGTTTCCTATCTCAAGACTCGGGAAAATTTCCACTACACCTTCAAAACAGAGAAAGAAGGAAGTACAGAATGGATGGCTTTCCCCATCATTTTCTTTTGTCAAAGTCACACAGGAATAAGAGGAGAGATAGAGAAAAAGAGGGAACCTTACCCTCATTTGAAAGTTATGCTGGAGCTGTGTGTATGTGTGTGTGTGTGTGTCTGTGTGTGTGTGTGTGTGTGTGTGTGCGTGTGTGTAAAGGAACTATAAGTGTTCTCTAGTCAGGACAGAACTCTGAACAAACACAGCAGAAACCCAGACACAGAAAGCAAAGAGGGCAGCAGGTCCTTCAACATTTTCAGGAATTTACAGATGATCAGAATGAGAGACGAATAAGACTCCCAACTAATCAGAGGACAGCAGTCCTCTCCCCAAATCCACATTGGAACAGTCTACAAACAATGTATTCACAGCAGGAGTTGATTAATGCATTGTGATCATATTTCTTCTCCTTGGACACACACACACACACACACACACACACACACACACTAGCTAAATGTCCTAGCATCCTGTATAGTTGGGTTAGGTCATGTGACTAAGGCTCCAGCCAATATGATGTCAGATAAAGTGATGTCCACACAAACAGGACTGGGTTTCAGAGCCTGACAGAAAGTTCATCTCACTGTCCTGCCCATTCCTCTCCTGTAGCTCTGCGTCTAAGTGGAGCAGGTTAGCTGATTTGAGGGGCCTGTGTGCTCAGTGAGCTCATTCACATAACCCAAGATGATCTTACACCTTTAAGACACGTAGTCTTACTGTTCAAAGGCTTGGAGGTTCAATGCATATGCAGTTTGGGGTCATTCTGTTGACCACAGTGGACACTGAAGGATCACAATGATCCTTTTCACTGATGGAAAGCTGAAAGCCTCCAGGGGCTCCTGTTTGAGCCTCATCACCAAGACATAAGAGCATCCCTGGGACAGTGCAGTCTCCCTTGGCCTCCACGTCCAAGCCACCCAGCACTGTTTGTGTTGCTACTGTAACACTGCCTTTCACGGGCTGTACTAATGCAATTTCATGTTCAGGGACTCACAAGAATCTGACTTATTCATCCCGAGTGTTGGACCTCGAAATTTTCACTAGGCCTGTCTGTCTTTATCCTAACAATCACCATTTATTTAACAAATTAGATTTAGTTCTCCTTCAGAGAGGGAGCTCAGAAATCTTCAGTCCACCTTATAGCTTTCCTTGTAAAGTTTGAGGTAAGAGAATTCATATAGTTAGTAAGGTTTGGATAAGAGAATCCTTTAGGCATGAATACAAAGCACCCATGCAATGTATGATGCACAGATGGACTCTACTCCCTTCCTATGACCCAGGCAGACACTGATAATCCAGTTTAGTCTACATGGAGAGTCCCAAGGCAACCAGGGCTATGTAATGAGAACCTGTCTCAAAAAAAAGGGCAAAAGTATTTTTAAAAGCTTCTATTAATATTTACATATTTTGAAACATGTAATGTTTGCAGGTTGAACATGAACACTGGGTCTTCCAATTTCCCTTTTTCTTTCTTACATCAATGCTGGGGGGGTTGTCACCTCAGAATCAAGATCATGTGACCTTGCAGAAAAGGCAAGATTCTTTCAGGATGAGCATGCCCTGACATGTAGCTGTTTACGGGTCACTAGCTTTGATCAGAGGTTCAGTAGAATACCGTGTGTTGGTCTAAACTCACAGATTATGACCTCCGATAGATGATGAAGTCTTGCTAATTACCATGATCAGCCTCACTTCACACTACCAAACACCCTGATAACAGCGCAGTCGCCCTGAGGTCTACTTGCAAACAAATTCTTAAAAGGAAAATATATTTTTTTTTAAAAAAAATAACTACTCTCTGCTGTTCTCCTGCCATCATTTGTTTTATAAGATAACACCCTAGTTCGCTGTCAATGGATCATTGCACACTCTTGCAAGGCAGGGGAAGTGTGTGAGGGCCATTGAGCAAGTTAAATTTGCCCTTATGCACCGGAATTAGATAAATATCGACACTAACATGGCAGGGATCTTCTGGGATCTCTGGTGGAGTAGTTAATAGCCCTTGGAATGTCTCATTTCCTCCCCGACATGGTGTGCTCTGAATAGCTACCCATGTGGAGTTCTACGAGAAACAAAATACAAGCGGTTTCTTGCCAGCATATTCTTGCTTGCCCCTTTTCCTTCTTCAGTTTATCACTGTTAGTAATTCCATAATTATTGTTTTAAATGCAGGAAGTACCAGATGTGTTCAAGGTATAAATGCTCATAAATTATCCACTCATCAAGGTTAAGCAAATACACACATACACACACGTGTATATACATATTCAATTGACCCACCCAGTTGCTTCACAATTTTAGAATTTGATTGCTAGTGCTGATAAGTCTAAAGATTACATAAAATACAGATTCTTTTGAAAAGTCAGAAGACTGGAAAACTCAACTTGAATTCTTAAGTGAAGCTGGAGAAGAAAACACAAACTCTGCAGTTCCTTACAGGCAGATGGTCTAGCTCCCTAGCAATGCACACCTAAGCCAGACAAAGAATCGCTAAATTTGCTCATTGCTCTTGCTATTCACACTCTGGCCCAGGGACAGGCAGGGTTGCCATTCCCTGGGGTAGCTCATCAAGCATATTCCAGTTTGGCCCCAGCCAGAAGTTACTAAATCTTTCCTAGCTCTGAAAAGACCCCACACGACCCATCTATCTTTCCTTCTACTCTCTTGGATTTTAGTTTTACTCCATTCTCTTGCTTCATCCCTTGTTTTAACATTGTTTTATTCTCTATAACCACCACTGCAGATAGTCATGGGGCATTGTCTTCCATAGACATCTACAGGATACTAATATCAAGGGTGACAAGGACATCCTCATCCTTATTTAATAGTTCTATTAAAGAAAAAACAATGCCTTTTCTTTCTAGAATTAGAGATAAAGGATGTTGCCAGGTGGGAGTGGGACATACCTTTAGTTGTAGCACTCAGCACTCGGGAGGCAGAAGTAGGTGGATCTCTCTGAGTTTAAGGCCAGCCTACTTTACAGAGCAAGTTCCAAGACATCCGGAGCTATAACACAGAGAAACACTGTATCAAAAATAAATAAATAAATAAATAAATAAATAAATAAATAAATAAATAAAAAGAATTAAAAGGTCTCTACTTTGAAGATGAAGATGGGCTATATAGCATATGACGCCTCTAGTGAGTGGTTTGATGTTCTCTCAAGCATTGTATCTACATCCTAACCCTCAGAACATGCCTGAGTGATCATAACCACAAGTGCTGCTCCTGACATACTTAAGTTAAATATCTAGATGGTGCGGGAGAATTGTCTGTATTCTGTCAATCATATTTTAAATAAACGCTGATTGGCCAGGCGGGAAGTATAGGAGCGAAAACCAGACAGGAAGTAGAGGTGGCGCAAGGAGAACAGGAGAATTTGGGAAGCAGGGAGCTTCCCTGGCATTCCTGCTCAGACCACCAAGGAGGCAACAATGTAAGCTGCCCAGCTGAGAAAAGGTACCGGCCATGTGGCTGACATAGATGGGTTAATATAAGTTATGGGAGCTGGTAGGAAGACTGAGCTAATGGGCCAATCAGTTAATAACCTAATGTAGACTCTCTGTGTGATTTTCTTTGGGGTTTGCCGGCTGTGGGGTACCGGGCGGGACAGAAACCCCAACGAGCAGGACCCTCATGTTACATCTAGGTACAAGATGACCCTAGAACATCCAGACCCCAATCCACTGATCAATGGTCTCATAAGGGATGCACAGAGGAGGCTGCAGAGAAGAGGAAGAGGTGGTAGGAATCTTGAGAGACTGGATTAATGTGTTAGCAGGGGCACTGAAAGCTGGAGGGGCAGAGAATGACATCTTCGTAACAGAGCCCTGAGTCAAACTTCCAGTCTCTAAAACTCTTAGACCATAACTGTCTGCTGATGCTCATCAGCTTAGGGCCGTGCGATACAGCCATCAATGGAAACAACCCCCAACTTGAATTGCTTACTGCATATTGTGGGTGGCATGATGCATGGCAGAGAGTGCAGTAAATAGAGGGGAGAGGGGGACAAGAGGTCTCAGCCGTAGAGCCAAGGTCTGGCCCTGAGCAGAAGAAGGAGGAGAAGGAGGAAGACAAGGAGGAGGAGAAGATGATGATGATGATGATGATGATGATGATGATGATGATGATGATGATGATGATGATGATATCATGATGATTTCTAACAAAGGAACAAGAAATGTTCACTGGGAATTTGAATACAAGAAATCCTCACTTAAGACTCAAATTAGGCCTGATAAAACTGAGAAACTGGAATGATGCAAAATGATTAACGAAAGTCCAGAGCCAGTAGTGGGAAGATGAGGAGGGACAAATGAATACACCTGCCCATTCTAAATTCAAAAATGCCAGTCCTACAAAGTCATGCCTGTGATAGAAAGCTTTGTTGTTTCCGGCTCATCACCATGCTAGAACTGTCCAGCTTCCATAGACACCAACACATCTGACAAACATGGGGGAGAAGGCCCATGCCATCTGCAGGTTTTCATACAGTGTAGAAAAGAGATAAGCAAAGAGCAAATTGGGAAAATCAACAAAACTTGAATGGTTCCCCATAAGAATGTTTGTTGGGGGGAGGGAATAACTGAAATAAAAATGCCCGAGGTTTAAGGGTGGAAGTCTTCTGATTCCACTTTAGCTGGATGCAGAAAAGGCAAAATGATGAGCAGATGTCAGAAAAAGAGTTGATGATGCAAGAATATGAAAAAGAAAGCCCAGCTAGTTTGGAAATCCAAACCAAAACAACACTGAAAACAGTGATAAGGATGGAGAAACAGCTTAGACAGTCCAGGGCTGCTGCACAATCATGAAGATCTCATTTAAGATCCTTGCCATCCATACAGAAGCTGGGTGTAGGGGCAAAGTATGCCTGTGGGTCCCTAGCACCCATGCAGAAGTTGGTGTGGAGACAATGAATGCCTGTGGGTCCCTAGCACCCATGCAGAAGTTGGTGTGGAGACAATGCATGCCTGTGGGTCCCTAGCACCCATGCAGAAGTTGGTGTGGAGACAATGCATGCCTGTGGGTCCCTAGCACCCATGCAGAAGTTGGTGCAGAGACAATGCATGCCTGTGGGTCCCTAATACCCATGCAGAAGTTAGTGCAGAGGCAGTGCATGCCTGTGGATTCCTAGTACCCATACAGAAGTTGGTGCAGAGAAAATGCATGCTTGTGGATCCCTAGCACCCATGCAGAAGCTGGGTGAGGGGCCAGTGCGTGCCTGTGGATCCTCAGTACCCATGCAGAAGCTGAGTGTGGGGACAATACGTGCCTGTAATCCCAGCAAAAGGAAGTGGAGAAAAGAGGATCCTGGCGATTCACTTGCCACCTGGCCAGTCTAGTCAATCAGCAAGCTCCAGGACAATTGATCACAAACACTGACTCAAAACTCAGGTAGAGATGAATAAAAATTGATGTGTAGAACACTGACCTCCATAAATATACAAATGGGCATGGCCACCCACAAACTCAAACACATCACAACATACAGCACACTCAAAGATATGTTAGATGGAAATAAATAGGCAATTAATAGAAGGGATATGAATGCTGATGTCATGTCTACATCAGGGTATTACAATAATAAGTCCTCTCAGAGTCAGAGTAGAGAGCACTGTCACACCAAGAAATTAAGACTCAGAGAGGTGTTGACCAGAATACACTGGAAAAGGTTGCTGATAGAGTCATTTGTTGACACATAACCATAATGCAAGACTGTTCATGAGAATCGTCACTCATTTATCTTTGAGGTATGGAGGTACTATTAATAACACAGTCCAAGGGCATTGTATTATTCAAAAGATTCCTAATGGACCCTATATTCTATGTAAGGGGTATTATTGGCTTAAATGAACAAAAGGATTATTACAAAGACTTTTAATTCCTCAGGCACTTGGGAATTAGAGTGAGCCTAGAAACATGAAAATGGAGAAAGCTCTTAAAACTAGCTGAAGAAAATGGTCTGTTCCACCTAATTGAACCCTACTTATTTCACGGACCACTTGCATTGAGGGCCTATATTGGTCAGCACTTGTAGGCATCAAGGATGCAAGGGTAAATGTGACAAGGTCTTCAGTCTCAAGGGTTCCACTCCCTTTTTCGGAAATCCAGGATTGGAAAGTGTTGCCACGGTAATAAGAAGCTTAATACTCCATGTAGAAAGACCAAGAAGAACCAACTATATTACTACCTTGGGGATTCAGGCACCTAGAACAACAGAACTTTTATCCCCTTGCTACAAGGGACAAAGGTCAAGTGATATAAATGAAAGAATAAAGAATAAGGCGTCGGGTATGACCCTACCTACAGATCAGGAAGCAGGAGGGCAGAGTGCAATCATAAACCTCAACCCTTCCTCTCACCTTTGGTGACCCACTTCCTCCAGATGGCCCACATTCCAGAGGATCTATAGCCTTCCCAAACAGTGCCACTAGCTGGAGACAGAATGTTCAAATTCATGAGCCTGTGGGGGACAATTTACTTCCAAAGCAAGACAGAAACTATCTTATCTATGTCCTAAGGCCCTACCCTTCTAGTTTGAATACTGCAAGCTCATGTCATTATTTGGCAAGTAGTTCCCTTTGGGTAAGCAATAACCTTGGCTTGACTATATCAACAGTCCTCTAATTGGTCTCCATTCATGTATCCTAGCCTAACTTGGGTCCATTAATCACACTGCAGTCCAAAGGCCTTTTCCAAAATGTAAATCAGACCATTGCTTCATCTTTTTTTTGTTGGAGATCCGTGTCTTTTTATTGCTCATAAGAAAAAGTATGGAGTCCTTCAAAGAATCTGTAAAGCTGCTTTGTCCTGATGCTGAGCATCCAGCATCCCTCACTGCTTCCACATTCCAGCTGTTGAGACACTTGTCCGGTCTTAGGACAACAAAGGTGTCTTAGTTGAGGTTTCTATTGCTGTGAAGAGACACCATGACCATGGAAACTCTTATAAAGAAAATATTTAATTGGGGTGGTATATCCTGATGACCAAATCCTCAAATATGAGCCTGGGAGGAGGGGCATTCTTAACCAAACTACCACAATGTCCATGCAAAAGTGGGTATGGCTGTGTTCTAATGGCACTGCTCATAAAGACAAGCAGCGGATTGCATTCGGACAATACTATGGTTTACACGAGTATGAAATACCTTCGAACAAGATCTTCTGTGCTGTCTCATGCTACAGGTTTATTGACTTGAAGATGATTACTTCTGAGACTTAAATATTGACAGCAATGCAAATGAACCTATGTCCATAGATGAATATTCTTATCCTTAGACCCTTGCCTAGCTTGCTTTCTGACTCTTCATAGAGAAACTTATGTTGTATGATCTATTTGTCAGTCGGTGACAGCATCCATTTCCTCTGGTTCTCTATATAAGTTGCTCTTTTATTCCCTCATTGATGATGAGCCAAAGCAAATCATGTGTTTGTTTGATCTAGGTATAAATTTTCTATATGGCATATCTGTATGATTACCTTTTAAATTTCCATTGACCTTAACATTCCTATGTTGGGCCTTTTCAGTCCTCATTGCCCCTCATTGGTCATTCACAGTCTTAAGTGTCTTTGTCCTAACTCTGGTGACTTCCCAGCCTTCTGTGAACAATCATTCTCTTTGAAGCAGTGCTCAGTCTACATTTCAACCACTTACTGATCATTTGAATAAAACCTCACAGGCTTAGACTCTTGGTCCCTAGTTGGCGCTGCTGTTTGGGGAAAGCTTAGGAAGCCCCTGGTTAAAGGAACATCACCAGGGAGTGGGATTTGAGAGTGTACAGCCAGTCTCACCTCACTTCCAGTTCACTTTCTATTTCCTGTTCTTTTTTTCTGTTTTTTAAGCTTTATTTATTATGTATACAGTGCAACAGATCAATCTCATTCTAGATGTTGTGAGCCAGCATGTGGTTGCTGGGAATTGAACTCAGGACCTCTGGAAGAGCAGCCAGTGCTCTTAACCACTGAGCCATCCCTACAGCCCCTATTTCCTGTTCTTAAAGCCATGCTTCCCCTCTATGATATACTCTTATCCCCTGGAACAATAAGTCCGAATAAATCTTGTATTCTATGAGTCGCTTTGGTTGTGGTGTTTTGAAAGAGCAACAGAAAAGTGGCAAATGCGTCCTTCATTTGAATCCTTGTGTTTCTCATTTATAGGTTTCTACTAGGCATTTACTTCCCATGGCTCAACTGTTTGAGTTTCTTGTATACATTGTGAGAAGATGAGCTCTCAAGAGAAAGGCACTGAGAACAGGATGAGACTCAGGGATAGGGTCTTCCCTGTGGATCCTGCTTTGCCCAAGAGTCTAATTGTTGTGATTGCTTATTGGTGCAAGAGGTCCTTCTGTATTTGTGTTGCTTTCATTGGTTGAATAAAGAAACTGCCTTGGCCTTTCTATAGGGCAGAACTTAGATAGGCAGGGAAAAGAGAACTGAATGCTTGAGAAAGAAGGCAGGCAGAGAGAGAGAGCTGCCATGAAGCTGCCAGGTCAGACATGCTGAATCTTTCCTGGTAAGCCACAACCTCCTGGTGACATACAGATCATTAGAAATGGGTTGAATCAAGATGTGAGAGTTAGCCAATAAGAGGCTTGAGCTTATGGGACAAGCAGTAGTTTAATTCATACAATTTCTGTGTGTTTATTTCAGGGTTAAGCTAGCCAGGCACCGGGACGCAGCCCACTCCTCCTGTTACAGCTTATTCTGCGGCTTTCTTGGTACTACATAATTTCTGGAGTTGGTTTAGGTCACTGATTTAACATATGTTGTAATGTTATATTACTGTATTATGTGCTAGCAAAATGAACTACTTACTACTTTTATTTGATATTTTCCTCTAAAGCACACACACACACACACAGAGAGAGAGAGAGAGAGACACACACACACACACACATCTTTTCTCTATGTCTCCAACAAACCTGAGTGTCTACATTAGCATTACAATTTTAGAAGAAATACATGGTTCAAGGTCTTTGTAGATCAAAAGGGTGTGCCATATGCAGACTCTGAGCTCTGAAGACTTCCCTAAATTCTTGTTCCAAAGAAAATATTTTGTTATCGTATCTGCTAGGACTTCAGGCCCTGTAGCAATCAACAGTGTGTCCCTACCTACTGGCCTCCTAGCTTAAATGCAAGCATCTACCTGCTGGTGATACCTGCCAGCAACCAGACCAGGAACTGGTTTAAGAAGATATCTACCTTGTCTGACACTTCCCACTTACTGTTTCATCTGTTGTTGCTTTTGGAGCTGAAGGTTTGAATCAAACCATGAAGATTTAATTCTGTCTCAGTCACAATTGAGTCTATTGTTCAAACTACATAACCACAATTCATTTTAATGTTAGAAACCAAAGAAAATTAAAGGTTGCATCAATGTCTACTGAATTTGACAGAAAAATCTTCAGATATAAATAGAAATGATTCAAAATGTCTGAGAAATACGCACATAATTAATTTCTAAAATAACTTTTAGAATAGCTAATGAATATTTCACTAATAATAGCTACAAACTTATAAGGAACCTATAGCCACTTCCAAGATGTACTACTTTAGGGACACTGACATCTCTCCTAAAATAGTGTTAACCTTGCACTCTTTCTGGAACCTTCCCGTTCCAGAAAGTATTCCGAGGTATACACCTGAGCTACTCCATCCACCACTTATTAAGAAGATAGTATCTTAATTTAAAGATGGTTCATACAAAGAGACAGAAAATTGAGTGTCTAATGAGTTTGTAATGATTCCTTTTAATTTAGATGAGCTCATCTGCATTACCTGGCATCTATACCAAGATCCAAGTCTGAATTAGGTCCTCAAAGCCTATAGACACATGAGAGAAACAGACATTTCTACACTGCACTGACTAGGGATGCCGGTGTCTTTGGCTTACTTCTTCAGCAGAGGACAGGATCTCAGATGTCCTAGAATGCAAAGATGGTCATGCTAATTCATACCAGTGATCTCAACACTGCACGGGCTGAGGAAGGAAAACAGCCATGAGATCAAGGCTAGCCTAGGCTACACTCTAAGTTCCAAGCCAACCTGGGTTCCACAATGATGAGACCCTATCTCAAAAAACAAAAATAAACACATAAATAAATGAGGAAAATCAGTTAGGTTAGAAGTAATGAAGGAAAATTTGAGTTCCAGGAAAGTACTCAACACATGGGGATATGTTTGGTTATCACATATCATGGGAAGGATATGTCTCCTGCCTTCAGAAGGTAGAGGTCCCAGATTCTTGCATGCTATACTCCATGATACATTAAAATACAGTCCTGACTACTTTCTAAACAGCTCAGTGACTTCCTTTGTCCAGGCAGTTCTCATTATCCCATTTTTCAGATGAGAAGCCTACACCCTAGTAATCTCCTGAAGTCACAGAGATAACAGTCTCACCCGGGCTAGTTAGCATGAATGGCTCCACAGTTTTCTCTTATGGCTGACCCTGGAAGAAGGGCTCTGAGGTTGTTTTCTCTGGAACATCTATTTCCTTGCAGGTGTCTTTACTGGAGTAAGTTCATGTGCTCGCCAGAAACAGTAAACTCTCATGGTGAAGAAACTTCATCAGGTAGAAGGGGCTCGCATCAAACCAGCTGCAATGAATGCCGATGAGAAGAGTAAATATATAAAACCACATTCTCCCCCTCAACAAACATTTTCCAAGGCTCTACCAGGTGCAGCTGCAGATAAATCAGGGTCTCAGGAATGACACCCTGCAGAGGATGACACCGGGTGCACAGAGTCACAGTCTCAACCTAGGGGGATTCTCACAGCTAGGCTGAGCACTCCCGGTGATTTGTGCTGGCTGGGTTTCAGTGCAGCATCCTGGGATGCCCAGAAAACACAACGCACACACACAGATTCATCTGGGGCCAGGATCAGAAGAACACTGCTATCCAGGATGCGACATGCAAATGCCTTCTTGGCATTTGACTTTCTGCAGGCACGGAGTGAAAATAGAATAATAATAAGTGGGAGAACCGAGAAAGGAGCAGGGCAATTTATGCTGTGCAAAGCCTTGCCGGTTATTGCCATGTTTTAAATTGTGAGCTGCAAACACAAGCTGCTTTCAAACGAGAACAAAAAAGCAGAGCAGATGGTTTCCCTCTGCATCCTGTGAAACTCTTCCTGAATGCAGCGTCTGCTCCCTTCTGCCCAGCTGGCATTCTCCGTGAAAATAACCCGTTTCGGTGACTTCAAGCTTTGTGCCTCTTTTTCTTTTCTGTCCTGTCATTGTGAGAAAGAAAAGAATTTTGTGCCTGTCCCCTGACATCACACTTTAAATGTCATTGTACCTAGAAATGAGAGAGAGGAAAAAGAACTGTCAAAATATTTAGCCACACTCTACCTTCTGGGCACACTACACAAAGAAGTTTGATTGGGCGCTAGGTGGGTGCCAGCATAATCTTATTATCACTGTTATTATTACAATGTGTTTTCCCAAAAAAGTAGTTCTTGAAAATCAATTGTTCACTCTGTATGTGGCACCGTAGAAAATACATGAGATTTGCCTGGTAAAAGTTGGACTCAAAGTCTAGCTTAGTCACTTACTCAATAATTGTGCACTCTAGGGAAAGTTATTGAAATTTTATTTCAAAATATTTATTCCCTATTATCGTCAGGGTTTTATTTATAGCAAGGTAAAGACAGTAACATTTGTCTTGGGGGGGTGATTACAAAGAGAAATAAATGATTTACTGGAACCACTCTCAATGGTCCCTATTCTGAAATTTCAGCACATTAAGTCCTGCTTCCTCACTTCTGTAAGATTCAGTCCTTGAGCCAGCCAAACCAAGATCAGTTTTCTAGTTTATTCGAAATTCAGAAATTTGACATACTAAATGTATTTAAAATAAGATCCCCGAGTAGTTTTTAACTGTGGCTCGATGTGAACTGTTGCATTAGATTTTGTCTCAATAGCTCTCACCTCTCGGCACTCTTTAGAGAAAGAGGAAGACAGCTTCAAGTTTGCATAGCGTTTTGTGAAGCGTCCAGGACATTGTTCATTCCAAATAAATAGACTCATTACTATGGAGCACGGTCTTCTTAGTTTTGTTAATGTAAGGCTGGAATAAGAACATCCTGAAAGGACTTCGGATTCTCTGCATTGTCTGCATTGTGGTAACACAGTTTGCCACAGACAGTGGCCGCCATTGTGGCTTGGTGGACAACAGCAGCTCTCGCCTCACCATGCAAGCTGCCAAGGGAGAAAGCAATTAGGAGTCCTCCCAAGATATAAAACCTAAGAACCATAGCAATGATGGCCCAGCAGGACAGCCCCAGTGGTACAACCACGGCACTTAAATCTCAGGAATAACAAATAACTATCTACTTGGTCTCAAGGCCTGACCAGTGGAAGGGAATTCATGCCTGGTGTTGTAACCTACCCAGCTACTTGGAGATGAGGCCATGGACCATGCCTGGTGATGAAACCTACCCAGCTACTTGGAGATGAGGCCGTGAACCCTAGAGGAGAGCTTATGACTGTCACTTTTTCAAACTAGGATAGTTCCCAACTGCATCCTAAATACTTGCCTTACGCCCACAGATAAGTGTAGATCTCACTCCTTATCAAAGTGTCAAATCATTGTGCAAAAGATTGAGGCCATTACAGAAAGTCACAATGAGCCAAAACAAAGGGAATAACTGATTGTGGGGTGGCCAGCCCCAGTGGATACTATAACAAAACTCCTACATGCTAGACTCAGGGAGCACCTCACAAGAGGGGATGGAAAGACTGTAAGGACCATTGACACAAGAACTTAAAGAATGAGTTCAAGTCCCGTGATGACTGACAGGAAGCTACATCCATGAAACCTTAACAGTATGGCTACCTACAAGAGACCTGAACAGTGAGAACAACAGTTGACATCTCAGCGTGCCTGTCTCTTTGCTAGAATGTTCCTCCATCTGCAGAGCTTGAGAAGTTCCCTTTATCAGAACTTTGTTCAGGTGACCCCCTCCCTGTCCTCACCATCCCTCAGCATCCCACCCAAGCGTGGTATCTCTCAGCTGTGCCTGATCCTTCTTCCTTTTTGTCCTAGTTCATATCATCTTCTCGAGCCTTGTGCAACTTAGTAATTTGTATATGCATCACATGTCTTCTTGATGTCTAAGCATAATGTCTGTGGTCACTTGTTTCCCAGGGTCTCCTAAATGCCTGGAGCTATGCCTGAAATATACTAGATGCTAAGTGTGGATATGATTTTAATGAATGAACCGGAGTATTGTTTTCCATGATAGGAACTGAACAACCAAAGAGTCGCCTTCCCTGCTGAATACAAAAGCTAAGTAGATATTTCTGTTACAAAGGCCAACTTTCCGAAGAATTCTGACTCACTTGGGCTTCTTTTTTTACATGAGGAGTTTATAAGCCATTGGGCAAACCCAAGATACCATATGTAGAAAAATCAACTTGATTTCCAAAGCTTGTAACACAGATCTAAGTCTCTACTAGAAGAGTAGACTCTTCTACTAGAAGAGACCTAGATCTGTGTTATGAGTTCCCTTGGTTCAGGTTATTACAGTTCATGAAAGCAATGGTTTGAGTGACTGGAATTCAGTGGCTGAAATAAATACCAAGCATTTCATTATAAAGGTACATTAATTGTTCCACAGTTTTAACTGATGGCAAGGATTTTGAATTTCTTTTTAATTTTATATATTTTTCTTTTTAGCTTGAATTCAATAGTCCACAATATAACTGAGATTTGTTTTCTAAATGAGGATGTTTGCTCAATATTTACTTCTGCCTTTGTCCCCAGAATTGTAATTTTTTGAGCCATAAAGGGCCATGTATTCTGAAAAGAAATAATATAATTATAATATAACTTAGTAATAAAATATTAATGTTTTTATAAATGCTTATTGTGCTGTTAAATCAAATGAATCCCATACATGGGCAAAGTAAACTACGAATATTCTGCCAAGAAAGAAATGGCAAATCAAATATCTGATTATTGAGCAGCAGTTTCTGTATTTTCAACCCATGCAACATCCTCCGTTCCCCAATAAAGCTCTAAATGAAAGTTTGAAGAACAGGGCAAAAAAGAAAAAAAATATTTTCTGACAGGAAGGCTTGCATTATGATTGTGTAATTATCAAAGCCCAGAAGCCACAAATTACAGCTCAGAGTTATGTTTAGTTTCTCTAAACTTCCATTCATGTAAAAACTTAATTAATTATCCTTGAGTGACAGTGTGCTCCTTGCAAGTCCATGATTAACCACTTGCATTAAAATTCCAAAGCCCTTCCACCCCACAGAAGCAACGTACAGGCAATTATGCGACTACATTCAAAGCCCTGTGATCCCAGGAGATGACATATCGTCCCAAAAACTTACAGCAAATTGGTGTGGGGCTTCTTTGCTTGTCACTTCCTGGATGGCCCTTTACTTTGCCTGTCACTGAGTGGAGAAGAGAAAGGCAGGATTCTACAGTGTATGCTTATTTAAAAAAAAAATTGATGGGTGCATAAAAGTCCCTAAAGACTTCATCTCTAGAAAGTCTCTGCTAAACATCTGATGGTGGGAAGAGTGTGGTTGGGGAGGGCATGCCAAACCATCTAAACTCTTCCACCATTAATCTGGTTCAGTGCAGACTTTTGAAATTCAAATAATTCCACGTCACAGTCTTACAGTTGTTTTCTGTTCAACAAATGGTATGGAGTTGTTAGGATACTGTAGTGCTGTTACGGAGGAGTCGGCCTTATTGGAACTATTGGCTACACATCCTCCTATGATGTAGGGAGAAGTGGGGGATGTAGTAAGAAAATTGGCACTGAAGTTTGAGAGCGTGCTGGACAGAAGCCAAAGACCCTGCACCCTCATGGCCAGCCCTGTCTCATTGCCTTCCCTTGAGTGTATAGGACACACAACTTGTTTCTAACCAGTAGAATGTTGAACATATGATAAGAAATCATTTGTGTGATTACACTGACATCACAATGAGGGCTGTGCTGCTTGCAGATTGTAATACTGGTTCTGATGAAGCAAGCTGCCAGATTGGAAAAGCTTGTTGAGGCCAAGAATTAATGGTTGCATCCAGGCAAAAGCCAGAAATGACATGGAGACTTCTCTCCACCTGCTCCTAGAGAACTGAGTCATACACAAAAACTCTGAGAAAGCTTGGAAGTGATCCCATCATTGATGAGTCTTGGTTGTGATGGCAGCCCCAGACAACACCTTGATTGAAGCTCTGTGGGCAATTCTGACTCCCAGAATTGAACCAACCTTGCCTGAACCACTGAAACGGAGATGATGAATGTGTGTTTCATTAAAAACTGCCACGTGTCAAGGCTACTTGTGAAGCAGTGACAGAAGACCAGCCCAGAGAGTGGCATTTCACTGAACACCTTGGGAAAAATCTATCCTTATTTTATTAAAACAAAGCAATGGAGATTGCATATGGTAAGCTGTTTTCTGTCCTTGTGGCATGACAAGACGAGAGAGCTTGAATCAAGAGAAGCCAAAAGGTGCTCAAACTCAGCGGGCGGCATTTTGAGTGAGGGGAAGAAGATTATCAAGGAAAAAGAACATACCTACTTTTTGGCTCTGTCACATGACTTCTAGCTACTTTCACCTGAAATTACAATATAGAACCTCTTCATTTCATTGCAGCTTCCTCTAAGTAAGGCACACGTACTTGGTAAGGAATGTTTTTGACTTGAATGTGTTTAATAAAACCGTTTCTTCATGAGAGTTTATTGATTTAGTAGAACAGTCCTGGATTATAGACCGACTTAAAATGTAGGTTTGAAACCGACACGAGGCTGCTAGCTTTCTTTTTCATTCAATAAGAATCTGAAAGCCTACAACCTAACAATGAAACTGTGCTATAGATCATAATTTTATGAATTTTCACAAAAAAGAAAATTACCTCTCAATGCAAATAGCCATTATTTAAAAATCAGTAATTTGGCATTGTAAAACATCTCCCAGTCATTTTGTTATTGGCTTGTGAAGCGACACAAATTGTGCCCCACATACCAGCTGCACATGGCTCCATCAGCAATGAGAAGGAATAGCTTGTTCCACTTGGCAGCCCCAATGATGACAATGACCTGCCCCATCTACTCGTGACAACTATCTCTCCAGTTGTTACAGAAACTGTGGGTAGAGCCACTAGATAAAACTAAAAAGATGCTAAGTTCAACTTGGATGTTATACAATCAGTGTGTGCTGATTTGAAAACAAAATGGACCCCAAAGGGAATGACACCATCAGGAGCTGGAGTATTATCAGAGGAAGTGTGTCACTGTGAGGGAGGCCTTTGAGGTCTCTTTTTTCTCAAGCTTTCCTCAGTGTGGAATTCCTGTCACCTCTGAGTGAAGATGTACAGCTGTCAACTCTAGCACCCCATATACCTGCATGCCACCATGTTCCCAGTCCTGAACCTCTGAAACTCTAAATGAGCTACCTCAATTAAATGTTTTTATTTATAAATGTTGCCATGGTCATGGTGTCTCTTCGCAGTAATAATAATAATAAAACCACCCTAACTAATACACTGTGGGTCCCTGTTAGTGTGGTTCCATCCTGCTCATGATGAAGATGAGGCATGGATGAATTACACACCTAAATGTAATTATTAATTACCAGCTATCCTAAATTCAAATTTATTGAGGAATATTATATTTTTATGTACTATCACTGCAAAGTTTTGCTCTAGGTTGACTGACTCAGGAAAGGTAGAGACTGACTTTAACAATGATTTGGAGTTTAGAAAGAAGTATGTCCAAACGAAACTTTTCTTCTCACAGCTAATTCACCCAGTATTGATATTGCCTCTCTAACATCCAAACCTAGAACTTACTTATTAAAACTCCATATCTCCAGTAAAGACATGATTCTCTCCCTAGGGTTTTTTTTTTAAATCTGGTCAACTGAATTCAGGAAATACAGTGACCTTGCCTTTCTTGATATTGAACCAACTTCTAAGTCAATGAAGGGACAACTTGGGTTCTTCCCTGTCATATCCCCATGTGTTTTGTTTTGTTTCCAGCCAAGGATGCCCTATGGAATTTACTTGTGCCTAACTTTCCATCCCAAACACACTTTCTTTTGAAGACTCAAGTAGCTTCCTATGTATGAGGTTTCCACACAGAATGGCAAGAACAGGTGGTGGCTAATCACTGAAAGAGCTCAGGAATTTGAGGATCCAGACACTTGTGACGGTTGTGTGTCAATGTCAACTGGGTTTAGAATCACCTAGGAGACACACATCTGGGTTTAGCAAGGAAGGTGCACCATTCATAGGTCAGGATACCAGCTTAAATAAGAGGAAGAGGGGGCAAGAGGAAAGACAGAAAGAGAGACAGAGACAGAGAGAAACAGAGGGCAGGCAATATGAGCACCAGAAGCCACCTCCTTCACCTTCCTTTCAGTGAATGCTATGTGCCCAGCTTACTCATCCCTGTTTCCGTCACGGTGGACTGTGTCCTCTCAAACTGTGAGCCTACATAATAAATTCTTCTTCCCCAAGACGCTTTCATCAGATATTTTTTCACAGAAACCAAAAAAGGAACTAATTGAGCATATGTCACCCCAAATTCAAGTTTAAGCCTCATTCTCTTTAAAGGGTCATTAAAAGAAGCAGCAAAGACTGCTTGTAGCCAACATGACCATAGTGGGACTTTTATCTCGGTTTATTTAAATGAGATTGAGAACATGCTAAAATTACCAACATTCTTATATACAACTCAGTTCATTACCACTGCCATCGAAAATTGCCTCCAATCTGTGGTCCTCACTGTAAGAAACCGGAATCCAACCCAATGTGTTCCTTCTACAGATGGAGAAGTACATTCTGAGAAGGGCTAGGACCCTGGCCAAGTTACAGGACAAAAGGTACCATTTTCAAAGAGATGCTATCTCATCTGTGTCTTATGGACTGTCACTAAGGGAAGCTGAAGGTTCCATGACATTGCTACATCTTCGGTCCTATGGGAAAAGTAGCAGAGCACAGAGATGTGCACTTCCTAGGGTCACTAAGGCAATGACCAAAGGTCTCAGCTGGAAGAGGCCAGGCCACTGCGGCTATGGCATTCTCCTCTTTCCCGGCATTTGAGAATGGTGACCACCGAGAGGAAAGGCCTTGCTCTGGGTCCACAGCTCAGAATGTGAAGCTGGAGTCACAGACTTCCTTTCTGCCCAGCATCCTGCCTTCCCGGTAACATGAAGGGCAAGTCCCATTTTCCATTTCTGCCTTTCTAGTCAGTTCTTCTGCTAATTTCACTTATTGAACCCGGTGGCTCCCCTGGGCTGCTCACTAAAGGTGCAGAATCTTGGGAGACAAAGTCCTTCTGCCTGCATTTTTAACAAGGCAATTTCTGATACACACTCAGACTCGATCACCCCTGCCCTGAGCGTAATTGAGTCTGTCATTCATTCCTCTATTGACCATATTCCGCGTCCATGGTGGGAGCTAAACACTGCTAAGCACTGTGGTTGTCGCAGATATATGTAAGATCCCATTCTGGGTACCACTGAAAAGTCTGCTGGGTTCAGCAGTTACATCAACTCCCGATGGGACGGCTATGATTTCAAAAAACAAATAAAAAGAAGAAAAATTAAGTATATTCTCTCTCTCTCTTTGTGTGTGTGTGTGTGTGTGTGTCTGTGTCTGTGTGTCTGTGTAGATCTCTCTGGCTTCTACTCTGACTATCTCTTTATGTGTCACTCCCTTTCTCTGTCTATCTCTCTCACTCTGTATCTCTCTGTGTCTCATCTGTCTGCCTCTGTTCCTGTCTCTCTTTCTCTGAATCTTTTTGAATCTCAGTCTCTCTGTCTCTCTCTCCCTTTCTCTCCCCCTCTGTATGTGTGTGTGTATATATTTATGTATGTCTCTGTGTGACTGTGTCTGTCTGTCTCTGTGTGTACACACGTGTTGTATTATAACACTGATAACAAGTCACCGCCACTAGCAAGAGTGATATTTCCTATGATAATACTGTGTACTCATGGACCTGAAGCTGGAAATCTAGCGGAAATCAGAGACACCGGGCAGGAAGGACCCAAATGCTGCAACAATTCCTCTGACCCACTGAGTCTTTCTATAAGGACCAGCTTGTCCCTCTCCTGCTCTGCCCTCCCAAAATGAGGCAATGGGGAGACCTCCCAAGCATTCACTTCACCCGCTCAGGGATTGGTATCTCTAGAGTCAAAGCAAATTAGACTCCCCCACACCACAAGGCCACTGCCCTCTGCCTGGCACACACTTTCTCCAGTCGTAGCTCCTGAGAGATGGCTTCCTTCCATGGTGTGTACTGCTAGGATGGGGATCACGGGATATTGCCTGCTTGTTTCTCCTTAGTTTCTGGTCCCCTGTCCCATGGCTGTGTCACAGCAAAGCATCTACTGCACTCTGAAGGAATACTGTCTGTCTGTCGGTTTGCCTTCAAACATCTGTCTTCTCCCACTGGAATGCGAGTTCCTTGCAGAGGTGGGCTGGGGTCTGTACACATTCCATATATGAAAATTTTATGATAGTTAGCAGAGTTCCAACTTGAAACTGATCCTAACAGAAATAGCTGTGCCATGAAGGTGGTCAGTAACACAAGGAAGAACATTTAAGAAACATTTTCCGTCCCCTGTCCCATTGTCTCACTGGCTTCTTCAAGATGGAACCCTCTTGTCATCTGTCCTGATAGGTCCTAGTCTGTCAATGACAGTCTGTGGGATAAACACACACAACTTTTATTTCTTTACAAGCAATTCTTTCCCCCAAACTCTCAAATCATGGGAGAATTATTCCATCAACTAGAATAAGGTGATTCTGCCTGAAGATGGTAGCGTCTACAGACCTAGGTGGGGAGAGGCACAGAAAACTATCTGCAAGGATGGACAGAGCTGCATTTCCTGAAATGTCCTGTGGTAACAAAATACTAAAGAGCCATGTTTGCCATGTTAGTCTCCTCCCTGTATGGGAACAAGGCTCTTCCTGGGGGTGAGATGCGTCCTTAGCTGTGTAACCCCTCCACCTAGGAGCATACTTTCATGAAAGCAGAATTATGAACTTAGACCCAAAAGCAAATATAAGACCTGGGAAGTTGGCTGAGTTAGTGCAGCACGAGGCCTGACTTTGGTGTACCAGCACAAAGCCTGTCGTGATGAGGTGAGTCTATAGCCCCAGATCTGACTGGTATGTATGTGTTGTAGGAGGAGGTGGCAGGAAACAGATAGATCCCTGAAGCTCACTGACCAGTCAACCTATTGTTTTCATGAGACCCAGGTTCCGTGAGGGAATTTGTCCCAAAAGCTAAGGTGGAGCACATTTGAGGATAATGCCTGAAGTTGATCATGCATTCCACATGCACACACAGTAAGTGCATATACATAGGCAAACACACACACACACACACACACATGAATAAATGCACATGCAACACGCACATGCACAAAATAAAACAATGTAACCATTGCTTATCACTAAGGTTCCAGGCTATTGGACCACAAACACAAACTGCGGCCAATGGTTGCAAGACTCTCTCCGCTGACCAAAGAGCTCTTCGGCGGTAATAACTTGGCGGGAGACAAAACTAGTTCCTCAGGGACAGAGAGGCCCTGTTGGAAAACTTTCTTGTAAAACTCACGGGCTTTATTTGAGGTCAGGAGAAGAAAGTGAAACATCTAGATATAATCATTCGTGGGCCAAACCATTAGGAAAAGCCCTCTGGCCAAATCCAGTAAACATACCCACTACACCCCAACTCGTGCTAGCTACCAGACCACGTATTACACAGCCCAATGAAAGTCACAAGCCGCTTTTGATGAATAGCCCTATTTTTAGTTTTTGCCCTTGTCTGAATATGTAGTAATAGCGGGGATGATGCAGAGAGCTGTTATAATTCTGCCCCGTAGGTGAGGGACTCGGCATGGTAGTTAAAATCCAATTCTCTCTCTCTCTCCGCGAGTATAATCAGAGTGCCGTGTCTCTAAGTGGTTGCTTTACTGCCTGGTGGAATATATTCTCTGCCTTCCTTTCCTTTTCCTCCAAAGAGGGGCTTTCTATCAAGTTCCCTTGGTCAAATGATCATGACAAAGTTTTGGGGAGAAGATTGATGCTCCAGCATGCAGGGCTCTGCAGCTAAGCAGTCGGCCCGCCGGCCCCTGCCCTACCCATCTGTCTCCAAGCCCCAGCTAATTAAACCAGGGTAACTGCTCTCTCTTTGTTTTATTGACTGCTGGCTGGGCTCTTGCTGGAAGTGGGTTTTCCTGTGAATTGTGGTCTCCTGCAAAAATCTGTTAACACAACGATATTTGAAAGTGTTTCCACGCATGCCCTTAGAGCAGGCTGAAGCATCTCACAGCAAAGACAAGTATTTCAGAATGGGCCATTTGCTGGAATCCCCGGCAATAAACTTTCTGCCTAAGACAGGAGGCTAGGTGGGCATGACTTCCACACACCCACACCACCTTCCAGGTCCCTGAAGATTAGTGACCTCTCTCCTAGGCCCGGGGCAGTTGGGACTTGTCATTAACTACACTTTCCAAAATATATCTGTCAGGCAGTGATCATTTTAAGAGAGGGCTATAAATTTTAAGCTGGAGACAAAAGAGAATCGGTGTTCAATTACTGGGGAAGTTCAGCCGTCGACAGGAAAGTAAACTTTTCCAGCTTGGTGGAAAACTTGCTTCCACTAAAAGCTTCTGTGTGTGCTCTGTGTGGTTTCTGTAGTGTGTGGCATGTGTGTCTAGACACGTGTGTGTATGTGTGCATGTGTATACACATATGTGTCAATCTCTAATTTATTTACTTCTAGTAGGTCATCGTCTTAGTTAAGGTTTCTCAT
>JAQHUG010000040.1:8187721-8203390 GCA_028555095.1 Dicrostonyx torquatus
CTGATGGAGGGCAGTGCTCAGCAGGGCTGCATTCACCCTGATGGAGGGCAGTGCTCAGCAGGGCTGCATTCACCCTGATGGAGGGCAGTGGTCAGTAGGGCTGAGTTCACCCTGATGGAGGGCAGTGGTCGGCAGGGCTGCATTCACCCTGATGGAGGGCAGTGGTCAGCAGGGCTGAGTTCACCCTGATGGAGGGCACCTGCTATAGAACCCAGAGGAGGAGTTAGCAGTCTCAATAGGAAGTCTCTGTAGGGGAAGTCTCCAGTTGCAATCCTCCAGGAGGAGTGAGGGGCAGTTGCTAGCTTTTTAAACGCTACTCTGTCATTCATAAACCCTTGTACATGGACCAGAGAAAGGCTTTTCCAGGATCGCCCAAGAAGGGTTTTGCCATTTCCAGGGGTCTGAGGCATTGGGAACTCTGGCTTATTGAAGGTCATGTCAAAAACATACATTCAATCAGGACTTCATCTGCTTCCCACAAGCCAGGTAGAATGTTTTTGCTGCAAGCTAAAAAAGTCAGGAAGATGACCCCAACACGATTATTTTAGAATGTATGGTTGGGATAGGATCAGGCCGCCCCCAGAAAGGGCCCCGTTTTATAACCCAATGTTCTTCCCAATCATTTATTTTTACTATTCTCCTGGCTCATTTTAAGCTTCTGTTTCAGTAACGGAGATTGACGACAGGATCTCATCCATGGTAGGCAGGCTTGCCTTAGATTTGCTTTCTACTTTTTAGACAAGGTCTTATTAATTTGATCAGGCCTTTAAGTTGCTCTGTCACCCAAACAAACCTTGAACTTGAGGGACTCCAACATCAGCCTCCAAAAATAACAAAGATTACAAGCCTGTGCCACTAGGTCTGGTTCTCATTGTGAAGTTAAAAAATTAACTCTGTGATCTTGATATCAGGGAGTGACTACCAACAAATCTAAATACCAAAGTGCTTCTACCTCCACAGCTGTTTAAAACATGGTTTTGGAGTAGGGGACAATCTGAGTTTGCCAGTATCACAAGGGCAACCATGAGAAGGCAATGGCCCATCTGTTCTCTTTGTCTTCTGAGTCTAGCACAAAAGAATTAGCTAAGACAGGAAATGGGGAAAGAATACACCAGATGGACAGAGCATTCTAGGAAAAATAAGGCAACGGCTTTGGAAAAGAACCTGATCAGCTTATTGTAGGAACAGCTCAAGGCAGATGTGGCTGGAGCTAAAAGAAGAGTTAGGGGTTGGAAGGCTGGCTGATGGGAAAATGGCAAACAGAAGGAGAAAGCAGAAAATGGGTTGGGAAGAGGTGATTGCAACATTAAGGATCTCAGATATTCCTCACCAGTGGGAAGCCATTTCTTGCAGATTTCACAGCTTGTCTGTTGCTTCAGCTGGAAAGTCTGGGGAGCAAAGCCACCCTTGAGGGAAAGTCCAAAGGGGAGGAGCCAGCAGGGAACAGGATAGAGGAAAACCATCCATCCACCAAGGTCTTCTTTTGCCCAGTGGACATTCAACAGCTAACATTTTCAGTGAATTTAATCGCATCCACATGGTCAGGTGAATAGAGGCAGTGGGGGTGGGGAAAACACTGATAACAGTCCCACAGAAAGAGCATCAACTACTTTCATCCGATCATGCGGTTCTGTTTGTAGGGTAGAGGTATGCCGGCAAGTTCAGATGAGGCAATGTAGAGAAAGGTGCTTTCACTATTTCCCCACATGGCCAAGATGTGAAATATTTGCAGTCTCCACCCTCAGCAGTCAATTATTTAACCTTTCAAAGAAGTTTCCGTGTAGAAAGAAGTAATTATGTGTAATCAGATTTAATTATGCTAAGTGGAAGGCAATACAAGGTCTTTGCCAATTATGCTAGTAAAGTTGCTTGCCTGGCCCTTCTGAGTGTGTCAGCAAGAATTCCTCCAGCAGAGGAGGGTTCCATCCAAGGCTCTTTCCCAGATAAAGGGAAGATGCAATGGTCGCTTAATCTGAGGACAAATGTGGGGAAGAATTGCTCCCATCTCTCAGTCAGCTCTTTTCCTCCGAGATTTGGGAAAACTTGATGAGATATTCTTTATAATGTGACATCTAAATTCTAGAGGCAGAAGCTCTCTTCTGGAAATGCATGCGTTGAGAGACACTGACTAATACAGTACCAACAAGTATCTTAAGTTGTACAGCCACTGTTGAGACTCCAGGCTCCAATTGCCCATTCCTAAGTCATAGCCATGTCCTGGTGAGTCCCAGTGGGTCACTAAACAAAAGGAATCAGCATAAACACGAGGGAAAGATTTGTGTGGATGAAGGGAGGAATGACAGAGACGGCAAGGAAGATGGGGGTGCGAGACTGGTTAATATGCATTACACGTATTGTGAAGTTGTATAAAAACAAGTAAATAAAAGTTATTAAATAAACTTTAAAAGACTTAAATAGCACTTTTTTTCTTCAATGTCCCCTACCTATTTATGGGCAAGAGCCTAGGTAATTGAGTATGAGAAGAAATACATGAGCCTTATGTTTTCGAGTCAGACACTCTCTACAAGCAAAAGAGCATCCTACTGAATACCCTTAACTACAGAAGTATGGAAATCTAAGCCTGTGTATATCATTTTTATTCACTATTAAAGCAGACTACTACACTAAGATCCCTGATCAGTGTATTTGACCTAAACACCAACTTGCTCCAGGCAGAAGTGGATGCCTGTGGTGGGGTAGCCCCCTAATAAGAGTAAGTTTAATGTCACTGGGTAAACAGGTGTCATAGTTGTGAGTGTAGGACATACAAATATCACAAGTCTGTTTGAGAGAAACAGGAGCTCCTCAAATCTACCTTAGCCCCAGGCTCAACTGTTGAATTTTTGTCAGCTTGTTGCTATTGAGGATGAATTGGGAAGTTTACTAAAGGATTTTAATTCAAGTTTTATTTACAAGGGTAAGGAGAAGAGCCTCATAAAAGAAAGGCAGACTTACTCAGACTGGGTATGGGCTCCTCAAGAGGCAGTTCCTGTTTTGGTTTTGCCCTGGAGCCCATCCCAGAACATCAAATCATAGCAGGATCAGAACCTCAAAGTCTATAACTTTAATGACTGCATGGAGCTGAGCCCTTGGGCTGAGTTAGGATATGGGACTTATTTACAGATGCTCCACTCAGCAGTGGACACTAAGTAGGAGACAGGGATGGACTGGAGTCCATCACTGGGCCTGTCTTCATGTGTTCACATGTTCCATCTCTCTCACTGTGCAGCCATGGCACTTTGTTTGCTGTGACAAGAAGCCCAATTAAAAACCAGTTTCTACTTTGAGCAAAAATCAAGAGTCATAACTACTCTTCTTGCTGAATGTCGATATTAATGAAGACAGATGGGTTGCCAGGAGTAGGATCCTATGCTAAGAATCAAATAGGCTGTATTTCATTTCTTTATTGCACCAACTCATTTCTAAGAAGATTTCTTTTACTTTTAAGTATGTGTATTTCTATGTGTATATGTACATGTATGAGTAGTTGCCTCTGGAAGCCAGAAGAGGGCGAAAGATCCTCTTGGAGCTAGAGTGACAGGCAGTTATGAATGGCCTAATGTGAGAGCTGGGAACTGAATGCAGGTCCTCTGCAAGATCACTGTACTCCCATGCTTGACTGCAATCTCCTTTATTTGGCAGCAACTACCCCAAACCATTTCAATAAGATAAAGAGTGCAAATAAGTTTGGATATTCTTTTGACTTCTTTATTTTTTCATATTTTTTTTTGACCAATGTAATTTGTGCTTGCTACATGGCAGATCGTCTTCTGGACAACTGAGATTAGGGAATTCATAAGACCAGAATTCACACCACATTCTGGAGAAGGAGAAAACTGGTAAGAAAGTAAACACAGAAATGAACAAGATCACTGGACTCGCTCATGAGATCACAGAGGGAAAGAGGGTAACTGAGGGAAAGCTGCCACCAAGTGACTGTTTGGATGGACTCAAGGGAAGAGGTGAGTCTGAAGTGGAACCAGGAGGAGAAGTCGCTTAACAAGCAGCAGGGTGGGGCGCCACCACTGGAACAGAAGGTGGTGAAGGGTTTACAGGAAGCCCTTCACAGCAAGGACGAAAGCGAAGGAAGGGGCTTGAGCAGAGGGAGAGCATTAGTTGCAAAGAGGTTGTAGCAAAGGCTGCAATGGGCTCTCATGACCTGCCCTGAGCAAAGATCTGCTGGAAGAGCAGAGCAGCCTGGGTTTTGAGACTTTATCCTTGTGCCTCTGTCTCTCTGAATGCCATACTGGCCAGATACCCGAGAGGAGTGGACAAGAACCTATAGAAAGTGGTTCTTTTCACAGACGATTCCCAGTAAGACATCCTGCCACATGTCCTTAGCCACCCCTACTCCCTGCACCTGGGAAAATGAATTGTGTGCACGTGTGTGCTGACCACACACACACACACACACACACACAGAGACACACACAGGCACACACATTTTATCAATCAAGCTAGAATGCATTTGAAAATGAAAGGCCAGGGATTGGCTGGCTAGATCAGCTGCTAAAGTGTTTGCTTTGCTATCACGAGAACCTGAGTCCCACCCTCAGAACCCACAGTTGGGGGAATAGTAAGGCATGGTGGCATGCACGTGTAATCCCAGTACGGGGTAGGCAAAGACAGGTGGATCCGTGGGGTTCGTTGGCCACACAGTCTAGCCTGGACTTCATGGTGAGTTACAGGCCAGGGAGAGACCTTGTCTCAGAAATCAAGACGGACAGCTCTTGAGCTATTTCACTAAAGATTGACCTTTGACCTCCACACAAACACACACGGGCATTCGCATTTGCATACACATAGGCACCCACACATACACATATGTGCAGGCACACACAAAAGAAATTGAAAGGCATTCCTAATAATGACTAACCCAATGTGTCCAAGACTAACGTAAATGCAGCTAATTCCCTGCAGCCACGCTGCAGTGCAGGGTCTGGGTTGCCAAGGAAGTGCTACAGAAGGTGAGGGTACTTAGCGGACATGTGCTCTCCTGGATCTCACCACATGTACAAAAGCCCTGCTCTACTCCACCAAGAGAGCCCTCTAAGAAGAAGCATTTCCCATGGAAAAGCCACGCTGCAGCCAGCTCACTGATATGGCTGCTCTGTCCCAGGGCCCTCCTGAGCATCCCTCTTCATCAGCCTCCCACTGCCTCGAAGCCTCTCATATTGAATATCAATACTGCAGTGGGTTTCGCAAGCACTAACCTGATTTAGAGATGAAATGGAAACAGTTCCATATCAGCAAAAATGTTAAAATTACGTATACCCAGGCTCCAAGCAAGGAAAGTGAATAAAGGCTTTGCAATCCCAGGAGGAAGCCGAGAGCAAGGCAAGGGGGGGCAGAAGGTGGGAACTGGGAGAAGGAGTCAAAGGATGGAGGGACAGAGGAGGGCAGGTCCACAAAGGCTCAGAATAAGTACTCCAGGACAGAATTTAGGCTGGAGATGGCATGGATCTGAAAACAGCATATCAAACCAATGTTGCCTGGTACCGTAGAGATGGTGTTGAGCAACGGATGAGAAGAGAGAGGGGAAGAGTTCCCTGCAGGAGGAACCTTTAATAACTGATTCCGTCTCCTGGATTGCATGGGCTGTATGGGCATAGGTAGAATCCAGGGAGCCTTGTAAGCAAGCTTGGATGCAGGGGAGGTGGAGGAGAGAGAGAGAGAGAGAGAGAGACAGAGAGAGAGAGAGAGAGAGAGAGAGAGAGAAAGGTCTCTGTCTCTCTTGGACTCTCCTTTCACCAGAGTTCAGTTTTTATTTCCGCTACCTCCGTCATCCTGGGGCTTCCACTGCACCTTAGGGCTCAGCCTTATCGATTCTCATATTGCTCCCTCGGGGATTTCTTGTAGAGAACACAGCCCTGCTGTTTGCTGTCTGGACTCACACCTTTGGCATATTGATGCACGCCTCCATGACCTTGTAACTCTTGTATTCCGTGTCCCTCTACAACCAGCACCATGTGGACAATACCAAGTACTAAGACCAGTGTAAGTGATACCCAGACACTCTCAAGTCATGGCTTCTGTAGCCTCTGAGTCCCCAGGCAGCTGAGCGTGGAAAAACACTTCCCGGAACAGCCCTGTGAAATCAACAACTCTGCTATTGTGCTGGATTGCATGAGATGTTCCCCCATAGTCTCAAACATTTGAATACCTGGTTCCCAGTTGGTGGCATCCTTTGGGAAGGTTTAGGAGGTGTGGCCTTGTTGGGGAAAGTTTGTCACTGGGTGGGGTTGACTTTAAGTGTTTAAGGGTTCATGCTATTTTGAGTTTATTCTCTTTTCTTCTTTTTGTACTCTTAACCTGAATTTTTGCCTGTTCCATGGCTGTGCCTGCCTTCTGCCACCCTTCCCTGGGATGATGGTGAGGAACTCCTGTGCCTCTGACACCGTAAGCCCAAACCAACCCTTCCTTCTATAAGCTTCCTTGGTCGGATGCTTTATCGCAGCAACAGAAAAGTAATTGAGGCCTTTCTCAAAGAAAAATCTTTCAAATGGCTTCCAAGTTTTACAACTAGAGTCCTATGTCACACGAGTCCTTGGTGATTCTTGAAAGGCTTTCACAGTATCTATCCCATTGTTCAAGTAAAATGTTTATAGCATTCTGAAATATTCTATTGATTTCATAAGATGACCAAAGTTTCCTTGGGGGTACAAACTGACAAGGCTCTCTATTGATGCCCCTGATGTAGGCGTTTTCCTCAACATCTTCACCTAGTAGCAGGCACAGCTCTCAGTCCACAATATGGGCCAAGAATTTCCCATTGCGTTTGATTCCAATGTTAGGGTTGGCTGTGTTGCCGTCTGAGTCTATAGATGGGCTTTGATATTCCCCCTCCCTCGGAGTTTCCCACAATGCACTAGAGGTGGGACAAGGAGTGTGCGGTGCCTGGCAATGGAGTTCTACCTATGCGTGGCTCGGTTTTAATAGCCCTAGGTTTTGATGTTTCTCCTGGGGGTGTGTGGAGAGTGATTGCAAGAGAATAATTACAAGCTGAGCAGCAAAGCAGTCCTTTGCAGGACTGCAAGCATCGATGCAAGCTTCGAAGAACATGAACTAGTCTCCGAGGAGCTCAGAAAGCAGTATCTCTCAGAAGCGTGATAGCGAGGAAGAAGCCATTGCGCGATGCTTCAGGGGGCTGCCCTGATCTGTGGTTGTTTGTAATTGGGGCTTTGATCGTTACCTGAGACCTTCCTTGGTGACAGACACTGCTGCTAGGGTCACAGGGAACCCTTTTAAGTATACACCTTCTCCACAAGGCAACTCAGACCCTTCAGCCATTTAAAAAGTTCTTCAAGGCCACTTCAAACAGCGCAGCCTCCCTCTTCTGTCATAATTGCATTGCTGAAAGCCCCTCACTTAGTGTCAGTTTAATACATTTCTCTTAAGTGTCCAAACTGTGTCATTATAAAGCCCCAAACTTCCCTCTGAAACCATTGATTTAAGATTATCAAGTCTGCTGATTGTCTTCTAGTGCTTTCCCCCGATGGGTCGCAAAACAAAATTCCCTCTCAAGGATGGAAGGCTGTCCAGGACTGTCCCTCCAATATTCATTGATTGTGACTTAACTGTATCTCCCCTGGGACATTTGGCAAGCTAAACCTCAGTACCATTGTTAGCTGGGCCCATCCACTTCATGCTGGCAAGCTGTGACACAGTTATCCCTTTCATCTTCAGACACACACTGGTCCAGATGATGAATCTCATCCTCATCATGGTCCCTACCCCTACCAGTGAAGGCTAAAAGACTCGCTTGCCCATCTTCCTTAAACTTCCAGGCATGGAGACTCAAGCTTGGAAAAACCAATCACTCACAGGCTTGACAGTCCTCATACCCCATCTTGCCACCAAGATGTACAGAGTCCCTGTTGTCTAAGCTACCTTCAAAAGTTCTTTCCTGCTCTCCTCTACTTGTAGCCTGGATGAATGACCTTTTCTAAGGGTTAATTTCTTTCATCCTAAGAAGAAAGGAAGAACATGACAGATGAAGGCTGGCTTTGAGCCTGTGAAACAAACATTCTTAGGGGCAAATGGCACAGAAGGGTCCCCAGAAAGAAAAATTTAAGGCTTTGAAATGTTCAAGAGAAATGACAAGACACCCTGCCAATGGAATAGAATTGCTTTATGCTGTAGAGACAAACACCATTGTTTTGACTATTTTACAACTCTGTGTCCCCTCTCTAGATCCACACAAAATCTGCTCAGAGCTGTGAAAATTGATTGTTTTTCTTCCTCACTGTGGAACTACCCAAAATGGGCCTATTTGTATATTTGTTTCAGCATCCTTAATCTATAAGAGAATTATACCTCAAATTTTTCTTCAAAAAGTGGTCATAAAGAAGCCTTTACTGTTTCCCTCATTTATGAGTTAAGCAAAACCTATCTGTATGAAAAGCAAAAATTTGCCCTTTTTTTGGAAAAAAATTACCATTTAATGCCCTGCATTCCTGTTTGAAACAAGACAGCAGGCAGACACAGGAAGACAAAGGGAGGACTGATACGAGGATTCAATGAGACCTTGTGTCACCAGGGCTTCTTGTCCACTTCTGTATCCAGGTGTATCGATGGTCCTGTCTGCGACAGCACTTCATCTTGTATGCTTCCATTCTCTGGCCTTGCTTCTGGATTTTTCTTTCTGAGTCTTCCGAACAATTCTGCTGCTTTAAACACCGAGCACAGCTCTCCCCACATCCACGGAGTCCTCCCTCGGTAGTCCGCCTTAGCATTTTTCCCAGGGAGTAAAGCTGAAAGCCACTTATGTGCATTTTGCATGAAAATGGCAGTATTGAGTGGAATTTGCACATCCATTCATCTGCCAGACTTGGACTAAAATATCACCCTTCAAAATCCCAATTCAACTAATTTTGAGTCTGTCACTGCTTCTCCCAAATGACAGCCATGGTTTTCCTGCTGCCCAAGGAACAGGCTCCAAACAGCTTGCTGGATGTATTCAGGGCCTCCTGGCATCTGATTTTCTTTATGCTGTGAAAGTCCTCACCAGTGACAGACAGAAATTATACAAAGGTCCCATCATTTCCAAGCCTAGCAGGTGATCTTGTTCTTTGTTCCCATAGCCTTCCACCATAGGACTCTTTCCTCTGCCTTCTGAACTCTGACTTTCCGCATCTGGTCGCATAAGCACCTAACCAACTCTATTGTTATCCCAGACAAAACTAATAGACCTGTCTCCATCTCTATAACCATAATTACATAACAATATTAGGGATGCAGAACCCAGTAGGAGGATCACCTAGAGATTTTGCAGGGCTGAACGTAATACGGAGATGTGTGAGCTTCTAGTTTAAAAGGATCAGGACTGGAACAGCAGTTAAGGGTGCTTGCTGCTCCTGAGGAAGGCCTACCTTGGGTTCCCAGCGCCCACATCATGGCTGCCTCTAACTCCAGTTCCAGGAACTCCAGCGCCCTCTTCTGGCCTCTGTGGGCACTGCATGCATGTGGAGTACAAACACACACTCAGACCCACACACATACACATAGAATAAAGAATTCACTCTTTGCATGCTCAACACTTTTAAAACATCAATAGCATAGCATTGTGGGGGCTCAGAAAGTGTCATCTCCCAACGGAAGTCTCAGAAATTCCTTCCTGATCATCTGTCACTACTTGCTGCTCACCTTTCTCCCCAGAAGGTGCATCTCAGACACTGAAAGTTCACCCCCAAAAGATCACAGGACTTAGAAACCTTTTTCTCTAAAATGGATTCTATAACTGAAAAAAAAAATCCTAAACTCTGTTCTCTAGTCTTTGCCCATCTGTGTTGAACCTTTGACTCCCACCCAGCAGGTGGCGCTGTTTGGGGAGGTGGCATCTCACTGGAGAAACAGGATTAAGGGTTATTAGTAGCATTTGTGAAGTCAAGGTCCCTATGAGCCTCTCGGCTTCCTGTCTACTGTGAGGTTAGCTGTGTCTCCTCTGCCCATTCCCAGGGCTATGGCTTCTTCTTGACCCCAAAGGAATGGGGTCAGCCAACCGCTGTGGAACAACCTTTGTGTACACTATGAATATGCATTGCTCTCACCGGCAAATAAAGAGCTGACTTGCCATTAGCGAGGCAGGATTTTCAGGGCAGAGGAATGCTGGGAAGAAGAAGGGTGGAGTCTCAATGATGGAGAGTCTGGAAGAAGCAACATGGGAAGTTCATAGATGAGGTAAAGGAACCTCGGGGCAGCACCTAGGTGAACAGAAATCGGGCACTTGAAGTTGTAACAGCCTAGGCTATCAACAGAGCATTTATAATTAACTTATAATTAATTATAATATAAAGTTTCTGTGCGGTTATTTGAGGAGTGACTGGCAGGACAGAAAAGCCTACAGCCAACCATGGCTCAAACTTCTGAAACTGAGCCAGAGGGAATTCTTTATTCCTTTAAGTTGCTCTTGCAGGCATTTTATCTTGGTGTAAAAATCCTGACTAGTATAGCCATATTCAGAAAGAATTCCGCCCCAAATGCTGGAAGAAAGAAGAAATTCTCTACTGTAGAGATGCTAAAATAATCTAGATAGTTAGGCCACCCCTGCCTCTTTGTCAATCAGGAAGCATTACATCATACCCATTAGTTCAATGCTTTATGGAATTTAGGTCTAACGAAGCACAGTTAAACCCAAGTCTGTGGCTCTTCACTCTTCCTCATATATAAACTTTGAAGAAGTTTCCTATGGAATTTAGTTCCCTTGCTCCATTGCCTGATGTCATAAGGTTGTTGGGCCTGGCCCTTGTGACTAAACTAAGTGCAGGGCCCCAGAAACACACAGGATCTGTTGGACTGCACGGGACACAACTCTATAACTGCATCTTGGTTTCTCTGGTTGCTCACTTACTCCAGGCCTGAGATGCATGGTTTTCCACAATCCACCCCATATCAAATCTGAGATTGTCCCGTTCTAGCCCCTCCCTCTGGCTTCTGTGTTTCTTCCTGTTTTGATGCAATCATCACATAGTTGGTGCCTAAGGCAGCACACGTGTATTCTAGCATATTACCAATAGACAAGGGTCCATGATCATTCTCATTTGCCCAAAATGATGGTGTCGGCAAGGCTGGTTCCTTCTGGAGACCTCAGAGGAGACTCAGTTTCAGCTTCTACCAGTGTCTGTCATCCACTGATTTGTAACTATTTCCCCCATCTTGGACACCGTCCCACTCTTTTCAGCCTTTGAATGTGACCTTTATCAAACACAGCTGGATAAACCTAGACAAGCTCCCAATGCAAGGTCTTCAACTTAGCGACATTTGCAAAGTCATTTTGTGTCACATTAGGAGATTAGGGTGTAAACATATTTAAAGATGAAGAGGGGACAGATTGTTCTCTCTTAACCACAGTCTCCAAGCCAGACCATCATAAGATAAACTGAGGCAAATGGCCCAGACATGGCAATGCATCTCTCTAAGAGCCCCAGGCACTGCATGGCCAGGAAATCTCTCTGCATCAGTGGGCTACGTTCTGCCAAGTGAACATGTCCATCATTCTCCTTTAACAACACTGTGTTAGAAACCCAACTTACAAGAGAAGGCAAAGTGTAGGGACAGTGAGGGAGGAGGAAGGAGTAAAGTTTTGGGTCAAGGATGGATAACGGGAAAGTGAGAAGAGAGAGAGGAGCAGTTCCACACTAAGTCTTCACACTGCTATTGAGAGCAGTTACATCCCAAAATTGGGGCTGGAGACTGAGGGACTGAGGCAGAGTAGCCCCCAGGCTAAATAACGCATCCACAGACAGCCCAGAAGGCTGGAGTAGGGTCATCAGACTTAGCACATCAAGAGGGAACGCTGAACTGAGTGCCAAATGAACAAATACCATCTTAATATAAATATATGCCATTCTGTAATGTCTGGAAAGCCTAGGCGCCATGGAACAGTCATTCTCAAAGCCTAGTCCCTGATTCCCACCTGCATGCGTTTACACCATTTACTGAGCTTGCTCAGAAGTAAAAAAGGGCCTGTTTACTACTTTTTTAATATACCCACTTTTTTCTTTTTTTGTCCACCCTGGGATTTCCACAGGGAATGAGCTCTGCCAGCAGCAGAGGGTATGCAGAGTCTTCAAAACCCGTTCAAGGACTTCAAACTCCAGCCAGGACACTGAGAATGAAAAAGAAATTTCCTTGGTAAATGCATTATTGATTGCTCATTATGGGGGTTCCTGGAATGATGTACCTCCCTCTGGTGGAAAAAAAACACAGTCACACTCAAAGGTTCTTTACATCCCCACCTCACAATGTCTACCCCTGTTTCCACCAATCAGAGTGATGCACTCTGAATCCCCCCCTGTTTCCACCAATCAGAGTGATGCACTCTGAATCTCCCCCCCTAGTTTCCACCAATCAGAGTGATGCACTCTGAATCCTAATCCAGGCTCCACCGCAGTTTTCCATTGCAAAGAATCGTTCCTTACATTTCCAGGCCTCTATGAATGTTAACCCTGTTTCTTGAGTGTATGAGCACATTTCCAGCAAGAAGCTCAACTTGGCCTCATCACCTGTTGATATTCATTCGGGAAGCTGTTCACAAGGTCTCAGCTCTTTTGAGAAGTCCTCTAATTTATTCCCCATAGGAAGAACTCATTTTTCAAAGAGATCTGAGATGTGCCCCGGTTCCCATCCTTATCACACATCCCATTGCTCATCGAGCTGTCAGTAGTAAGAAATTGTGAAATGAATTGAACACTCCAAGGGCAGAAGACCCGAGTCTGTACACGTGGCCCATCATGAGCCCTCAACACAGGTGTGTGAAAAGAAGGTTGGGATGAGCTTAGAAATGGTAGCAGAGCCCAGCAGGGAAAACACCATGCTTCTGCGGAGTTGGAACTGCCAACTCCAACTCTGCCCAGCTCTGTACTCTGACAATTACTGAAGGCAATGCAAAACAAAAGGCTGAGCACAGGCATGCAGAGTCCGTGCACAGAGTCCGTGCACAGAGTCCGTGCACAGACCAACCTCCTTGCCCAATGTGCAAAACACTGGCACTGCCTCCTCTGGCACATTCCCCCGGTGTTCCTGACCTGTCAATGCCATGTTTGTTTTCCTTAGAACAGTGGTATCATCTGTCTAGTTTAAATGATGAGTTAACTAATATTTTAAAATGCATTTTTTTGGTTTTTTGGGGGGGTTGTTTTTTGAGACAGGGTTTCTCTGTGTAACTTTAAAGCCTGTCCTGGAACTCAGTTTGTAGACCATCTTGGCCTTGAACTCATAGAGGACCACTTGTCTCTGCCTTCTGAGTGCTGGGATGAAAGGCGTGCACCACCGCCACTCAGCTTAAGATGCATTTTTTTTTTGGTTTTTCAAGACAGGATTTCTCTGTAGCTTTGGAGCCTGTCCTGGAACTAGCTCTTGTAGACCAGGCTGGTCTCAAACTCAAAAAGATCTGCCTGTCTCTGCCTCCTGAGTGCTGGGATGAAAGGCATGCGCCACCACCACTCGGCTAAGATGCATTTTTATATCTGGTTACAAACTATGATTTCACCTTTCAAAAATTACCCCTTAACAAAGTTCTGCTCTGAAAGCACAGTGTTGTTAAACAGGAAAGAAGGGAGACTGGGAAGATGGCCCAGTGGGCAAAATCTTTGCTGTACAGCATGAGGACCTAGGTTCAGATCCCCTGCCTCTACTTGAAGAGCCAGACATGGTGGAGGATCTCTGCAATCCCAGGACTGTAGAGGCCAACACAGGATTGCAGGAGCTGCCAGCCCAGCCAGCCTAGCCAAGTCAATGAGCTTCAGTTCCCATGAGATGCCCAAAGTTGACCTCTGGTCTCCACACATGCACACACAGGGACTGAGGAGAAGAGAGGAGGAGGGGGAAGGGAAAAAGACACAGAAAAGCGATCCCAGTACCACTCAGCCTGACTGAGCTTCAGAGAGGATTCTTACTTTCCTTGCAACGTTTCCTTCAGAAAATTTGTGATGGTAAGATATTCCTTCGCCTCCTTGTGTTGCCAGTCTTCTTTGGGCTTCCCATCAGACGCTCAAACCTTCAGCGTCTTTCTCTAGAACCTGGGGGACCCCTTTGAACTGCCATGACCACGGGAGGCAGGGGGCTTATCATAGCCAAGTGCCAAGTTTCAAACCCCAAGGGTCCCATCACACAGCCCCATTCCTGCCCAGTCTTCTGTTTTCTCCAGTGAGTTCTTGAGAAGACGACTTGAGTAGGGTTGCTCATTTAGTTCCACTCAGAGCAATTCTTCCTTGACAGGCAAAGGAAGGAGGGGATTGAAAGGGAAGAAGTAAAAACTCGCCATCAACCAAATCCCAGTCGGTCCCACATGGCAGATTGTCCACGTAGTGAGTCTGGCTTACAACCAGGGGTGGAGGAGTTGGGGTAGGAGATGAGGGTCTGGTGCAGTGCATGGAAGACCGGGTGTCCACTGCTTCCTCGTTCCCCTTCGCTCCTAAGCTTCACTGAAGGTGTTAAATGAATCGCCTGCCTCTGACAATGAGTCTCAAATTGCAAGTGTGTTTTACTCCACAGATATCCCCCTGGGCCAAACTTGCCTGCGGCCATTGCTAACAGACACGCCAAGGGCCAAACAACGGTTGTGCTTTGCCTCTGAGTTCTGTTCCTCCGGAGGCAGGTGGAGGAGGAAGCCACTCCTCCTGTCACTGGCAGCCACAGATCTCTTACTGGGAGTGTGCATCAGAAACTTGCCATCAACAGCAAGCCACTCTGTAAAATATTAATTCAATATTAGCTCTCAGGGAGGGTTCCCAAGAAGTGATGGGGCTGTGAGGGCTTTGTCAAAAGGAGGGAAACGAATGTGGGTGTGAGGACACCCAGAGTCAATTAAATTTTTTCCATATTTAAATCACTCAGGATGGGTATTGAACCCTCAAGTTAATCACGCCGGCATGACTTTGTAAGCAAACAGACAGAAGTGACAAGATCATTCCTTTAAAGATGAAATTATCTGAGTTTAGGTTTTATCCTCATAAAAATATGTAATAAAACTATTTTCCATTGTGGGAATTTGTCTGAAGTGGACAGATCAATTAATTCAACCAGCCTCCCCCCCGGCCCAAAATGGCGATCTTTGAGGAGAAAATGAAATAGCTTTGATCATGTAAAAAATTTCTTGATTCCAATAACAAATCCATATTGATAAACAGCTGGCTGACTTCAAGGACCTCCATAGGCAAACATCTATGTTAAACAGGATGCTGACATTTAATGTAGCATAAAAGATAGAGACTCATGGAAAGGACCACATAATAAGCATTAAATACAAACTGTCATGAGGCATGGAGAATACGAAATGTCTCCCTTTGGGAGCATACTGCAGAGGACAGTTAGATTTCCTCGGTCCCTGGCATTGACAACTGTAGGCAGATGGAGGACGGAGGACTGGATGGGGGAAATGGACTGGAGGAGCTGCCTGCAAGCTGGGAATCACGACTGGGGAACGGGGAGCTGCCAGAGAGGTCCAGCAGCGGTTAACAGGTCAGACGGAGGATGTTTGCCTTAACTAGCCCATTTTGACTCTGTGTGTGTGTGTCTCTCTCTGTCTGTCTGTCTCTCTCTCTTTCTCTCTCTCTATGTGTGTACTGAAAGGAGAAAGAGGCTATGTAGAATAGGTAAAGGGTCCAAAGGTTGGACTCAAGAGGCATAAAAAAGAAGCAGGTGGCCAGTGAGAAGGCTCATTGGATAAAG
>JAQHUG010000040.1:8244774-8274418 GCA_028555095.1 Dicrostonyx torquatus
TTTCCAGATTATGGCTATTACAAATAATGCTGCTGTGAACACAGTTGAACAAATGTCCTTGTAGTATGCTTTGAGCATCCTTTGGGTATTGCTGGGTCTTGAAGTAGGTTGATTCCCAATTTTGTGAGAAACTGCCATATTGATTTCCAATGTGGTTGTACAAGTTTGCATTCCCACCAGCAATTCCCACCCTTATTCCTCATCCTTTCCAGCATAAGCTATCATTGGTGTTTTTCATCTTAGACATACTGACTGGTATAAGACGGTATCTCAGAATCGTTTTGATTTGCATTTCTCTGATGGCTAAGAATGTTGAACATTTCCTTAAGCAACTTTTGGCCATTGGAGATTCTTCTGTTGAGACTTCTCTGTTTAGATCGCTGCCCCATTTTTAGTTGGATTATTCCGTATTTTGATGTCTAATTTCTTGAGTTCTTTATATATTTTGGACCTCAGTCTTCTGTCTGATGTGGACTTGATGAAGATCTTTTCCCATTCAGTAGGCTTCCCTTTTGTCTTATTGACTGTGTCCCTTGCTTTACAGAAGCTTCTCAGTTTCAGGAGGTCCCATTTATTTATTGTTGCTCTCAGTGTCTGTGGTACTGATGTTATGTTTAGGAAGTGGTCTCCTGTGCCCATGCATTGAAGACTTCCAACTTTCCCTTCTATCAAGTTCAATGTGGTCGCATTTATATTGAAGTCTTTAACCCCTTTGGACGTGAGTTATGTGGATGGGGATAGATATGGGTCTATTTGAATTCTTCTACATGTTGACGTCCAGTTATACCAGCACCGTTTGGTGAAGTTGCCTTCTTTTTTTCTACTGTTTTAGCTTCTTTGTCAAAAAAAACAGGTGTTCATAGGTGTATGGATTAATATCTGGGTCTTCATTTCGACTACATTTGTGAACCTGTCTGTTTTTATGCCAATACCAAGTTGTTTTCATTACTGTAGCTCTATAATAGAGCTTGATGTCAGGTATGATGATGCCTCCAGACGTTCCTTTATTGTACAGGATTGTTAAGGCTATCCTGGTTTTTTTTTTTTGTTTTTGCATATGAAGTTGAGAATTGTTCTTTCAAAGTCTGTGAAGAATTGTGTTGGGATTTTGATAGGGATTGCATTGAATCAGTATATTGCTTTTGGTAGGATTGCCATTTTTACTACATTGACCCTACCTATCCATGAGAATAGGGGATATTTCCATTTTCTGTTATCTTCTTCAATTTCTTTCTTTAAAGATTTAACGTTCTTGTCGAACTGGTCTTTAGCTTCTTTGGTTAGTGTTACTCCAAGATACTTTATGTTATTTGTGGCTCTTTTGAATGATGATGTTTCTCTGATTTCTTTCTCAGCTTCTTTTAATTTGTATATAAGAGGGCTACTGATTTTTATGAGTTGATCTTGTATCCTGCCACATTACTGAAGGTATATATATCAGTTATAGGAGTTCCCTGGTAGAGTTTCTTTAAGAGATTTATTGATTTCTTCCCATTTTTTATTTGCCTTTTCCTCCATTTCTTTAAGGGATGTTTTCATTTCCTCTTGAAAGGTCTCTATCATTCTCATAAAGTCATATTTAAAATCATTTTCTTCTGCTTCTTCTGGGTTAGGATGATCAAGGAAGCTGTTGTATGGCCACTGGGTTCTGGTATTACCATGTTGCTTTTTAGGCTGCTAAACGAATTCTTGCATTGGCACCTACCCATCTCTTCCTCCAATTCGTGCCAGCAGTGTCTTTGGCTCTCGGTCCAATCCTTGCTGTTGCTATCGCGTGTCTTAGGGAGCTGCGCCTGGTCTGCTCTGTGCAGTCACTGTCTGTGTCTCGGGGAGCCACTGAGGTCTCTCTTGGCTGGTCTGCTCTCTTGGTCCACTCTGTGCAGTTGCAGGCTGTGCTTCAGAGTTCCTCTGAGGTTGTGGGGGTTAGGTGAATTTGGGGGCTGAGTGGGACTTGTAGCTTACAGGGTCTGATCAATGGGGTATGAGTGTCATAGCAGCCTACCTGCAGGAAGCTGGCCTCCTGGCTAGCTAGTGAAACTGAGGCAGATAGGAGAGCAGTCCAGGGTTTTGCCCCAGTACTGAGGGCCTAGAGAGTGGGGTGCCCAGCTTAGAGGGTGATCATTCACTCACCTCTTGGCTCGCTCTGTGCAGTTGAAGCCTGTCCCCACTCAGAGTCTTCCATTGGGATTTCAATGTTATGATTGTATACGCGGGGTCTGGGAGACCCTCGATCAGAAAGTGTTTGCCTTTCAAACACAAAGACTTGAGTTCAATCCCAGAAACTACATTGAAAAGAAAACTCAGATATTGCGGTTGGTGCACATTCATAACCCCAAAGATGGGGAGGCAGAAACAGGCAGATCCCTAGGACCCCAGGTCAGCTAGCCGATGACATTTGGCAAAAATGTTCAGGGCAGGGAGGTGGCTAATCAGATCATATAAAGCACTTTTCTGTTCTAATACAGTCTTGAGTAAGTAAAAAACATTTGGAGTTGATGGGTGATCTTCTGATGGGTAAATGACAGCTCCTCTAGATCAACATCGTCTCTCACTTGCGTGAGACTCACAGTGTCTGTCTTAGGGGCGGATGCCCATCAGATCATTTAAAAACTCTCTACTTCACTTCGGATGGTCTAAAAGCAGCAAGGATCGTTTGGGGTGTGCAATAGCTCTGCGCTGGGGCCTGGTGTAGACAGACATTTAACAAACAGCAGGTTGATTTCAGATCTTGTGTCTGGAATGGGGAATCTGACACATCCCCTGTCTTCCTCAAATGCTTCAATTTGTCAGAGAATACCACCCACGGTTATTTCAGCTTCAGGGCTTTCCAGGCCTGTGGAAGTATATAAATAAGGTTTTGTTGACTTGGTTCAAAATTGTGTTCCTGCTGGAACAGGAAGGGACAGAGATAAGGAAGGGTTTCCAATCTGATAAGGGATGGGACGAACAAAGGAACCCACAACAAAATAGCTGCAGAATACAAATGCAAGTGTTAAATGGAATGGGGGAAAATTGTAAAAGCAAAGTCCTGTGGGGCCAGATTGCAATCACGCGGTGGCCCGGGCTTGCATCTCATTTTCTATGAACCTTGTTTTCATATCTTTTCTGTGAAAGTAAAACTCGAGTCTTAAAACTTGTCTGCTGGGAGAAATATTAAATTGTGGAATCTTTCCAACCAGAGGACACCACAATAAAGGAATCAAAAGAAATCTAGCTATGTACCGTGCCTCTAAGATGACCATGACTATGAATATGCAAAAGACAGAAGATGAGCTAACATACGAGTGCCCGGGATAAATGCGCCTACTGTCCCTCAAAAACAGTCATGCCTCAAATTGGGATGTTTTCCCTCCGAATTTACTATTAACAATAAATCACTGAAAGACTTAATACTTTGCCTGAACTCATTTGTGCTTAATGTTGCAAGGAGACAGAGACAGAGACGGGATGTTTTTGTAACGAAAATGATCCAGTGTTTAATGCTTTTCAAATCTCATCCTATTAACAGTGTATCTTTCACTAAAGAGCTTACATTTTTATGACTGTTCTATCTCTACTAGTCTTATTGATTAATAGGGTGACTTATTTATCATGTATTTAAATTCTCAGGAGCTGCTCAGGTCTACTTGTGACTTAAATCCCCAGACCAAGAGGAGAAGAGGCTCTAATTACCTTGTGAAGAACAACTCAACAAAGAAGACAGTTACAGGGATGACCCTTCCCCCACAGTCTCCAAATATTTTGAGAGAAAAAAATGAGCATGGTCCTCAGTCTTCAGACTGAGGCACAGCTGTAGTTCGGACTGCATCTGCAGGTGAATTCTAAACCCTCTACCACTGTGTGATCCTTACAATGGAATACTCCTGAGTCTAGATTCTGGATTTTTCTAGATTCTCGATTCGCTAGAGGATGAAGTTAGAACACACTTATAATCTCACAGTTTCCTCCTACAGGGCATGGGGAGATCAGCTCAGTCAATATAAGGACCTGAGATCGATTTCTAGAACCTGTAGCAAAAAAACCTGCTTGACATGGCAGTGTGCCCTTGTCATCAAAATGCTGAGGAGACAGTGAGAAGGCAGGTCGTATGGGCTCTCCGACCAGCCGGCCAAACGTGTGTGTGGGTCTCCTGGTAAGTGAGACGAGCTCCCAAAAGCAAAGTGGACACAAGTGTGCACACGCACACGCATGCATTCACACAGGCACACATGCACACGCACATACAGTCTCCCACTAGAACTTGAAGCTCTTCAAGTCACAAGGAACACAAACACATCTCAAGTTTGTTTTACCTAAAGAGGAATTTCTTTATCCATGCAGCTGAACAGCCCAGAATGAGACTTGCCTCATCATGAGGCATAATCCGGGACAAATGATGTCACTGAAACTGAGACTCTGATATCCCTTCTCCAGCTCGGCTGAATTTCAGGCTCACTAAGAGGAAGATGGCTGCCCCCAAGCCCAGATGTATAGATTCCCAGCTTTCAAAGTAGTGAGAAGGAAACTCTTTCCCTATCAATTCTGAAGTGATGCTCTGTACCCCAAATTGAGCCAGTGATGTGGGAGTCCTCTCTATGTATTGCTTTTCTTGGTTAATGAATAAAGAAACTGCCCCAGCCTATTGATAGGGCAGAACTTCGATAGGCAGGGAAGACAGAACTGAATTCTGGAAGGAAGAAAGCAGAATCAGAGATGTCATGGATCCTGCCAGAGTAAGAAATGCTGCTGAAACTTAGCTGGTAAGCCACTGCCATGTGGTAATACACAGATTAATAGAAATGGGTTAAATTAAGATGTAAGAGTTAACCAATAGGGCTGGAGAGATGGCTCAGAGGTTAAGAGCACCGACTGCTCTTCTGGAGGTCCTGCGTTCAATTCCCAGTAACCACATGGTGGCTCACAACCATCTGTAATGAGGTCTGGTGCCCTCTTCTGGCCTGCAGGCATGGAGGATGTGGAGGATGAACACTGTGTACATAATAAATAAATAAATCTTTTTTTTTTAAAAAAAAGAGTTAGCCAATAAGAAGTTAGAGCTAACAGGCCAAGCAGTGATTTAATTAATACAATTTCTGTGTGGCTATTTCAGTTCTGGGTGGCTGGGACAAACAAACAGCCTTCCTGTTACAGATTGGCACTCCTATGTGGGACAACCAAATCCACATAAAATCTGAGAGGGCTTGAAAAAGGAATTCTAGATGAAAAAAAAAATAGAGAGAGAGAGTTTAACACAGCTTTTTGCTGTTTGTTGGTGGCACACCACAGCTCCTTTAAGAGAGATTTTCCTGACTCAGCTTCATCAGAAAAAAAAGTTTTGAAATGCCAGTTTTCTGGACTGTGCTGCCAGCATGACCTCTGATTCTTTCAGAGACAGAGCATTTGACTGGGGTTTGTGAGCAGAGTGCTGCAGCATGCTTGACAGCAACATGGATGGTTGTGTGCCTGGAAGTGGGTGGTATACTTGGCTCTCAGAGGGTGAGCAGCTTCTGCCATGCTGGACTGGACAGTAAACAGTACTGTATTTGACCTAGGAATGTCACAGCTAAGATTCGTAGCATTTTAAAAAAATGTTTCTGGTCAGAAAATAATTTCAGATAATACAATAAAGACATGCTGCCAAAACTTAGCCCGTAAGCCACTGCCATGTGGCGATACACAGATTAATAGAAATGAGTTGAATTAAGATGTAAGAATTAGCCAATAAGAAGATCAAGCTAATGGGCCAAGCAGTAATTTAATTAATACAGTTTCTGTGTGGTTATTTCGGTTCTGGGAAGCTAGGACAAACTAACGGCCTTCCTGTTACAAGCCAGCCCCTATGACAACGAAACACTAGGCACAAATACCCTGCAGCTGGGAGTAGAACCAGTCCCAATTAAACTGCGTTGACTTAAACCATGTATTTTGTGAAATGAGCTCTATTACCGAAAGAAAAGGGGCTTTAGGCAAGTTAGGCAATCTGAGTGTCAGTTACCTTTCACGTTGCTGCCACAAACACCCTAAAAAAACTCATTTAATGAAGGAAGAGCTTTCTGGTTTACAGATCATGGCAAGGGAGGAACGATGGAAGGAACAAGAGATGGACGAGTCACATTGATTCTGCATTTAGGAATGAGCAAACAGGAAGTGAGGTCACATTGTTTCTGCATTTAGGAATGAGTGAACAGGAAGTGAGGCCATATTGCTTCTGCATTTGATTGAGTGAACAGGAAGTGAGGTAGGGCTGTGATTCTTCAAGGCTACACTCTGGTGACCCACTTCTCCCAGTGAGGCTCTACCTCCTAGTGGGCAACCTTTCCCAGACAGTGCAAACAACTGGGGTCCAAGGTTCAACACATGAGCCTATAGGGGACATTTCCATTTTACATCCAAACCATACCTGACAGCAGACAAGGAATTACAAATAAATTATTCAGTCAATTAAAGACCATTTAACATATTGCCATAGTAATACTATTCTCAGGAGGGAAAGCTGTCTGCCTTCCTTCCCTATTTTTCATGGATAATGAGTCACATCCTCTGCTCCCTCTCAGTATGACTCACCACAGAGGGTTGGTGGTGTGGCCATTGTTTGAGTTTCTTCTCACATCACTGTGACTAAAATAACTGGCAAAAACAAGGCAAAGAATGGACATGTGTTTTGGCTCATGGCCTTGGAGCGCTCAGCCTATCACAGCAGGGATGGCATGGGTGAGAGACATGGCTCACATTATGTCAGCAACAAATGGAGGATGGGACAGCTGCACTAGACTGTCTTTCTCTTTTCCCCTTTTATTCTGACTAGAGACAGGGTCACCTGCATTTGGGGTGGGGGGTGGGGGTTTCCACATCTTACTCATCCCTGTAAATGCCTTCTAGCCATGCCCAGAGGAGAATCTCATCAATCTCCTAGGCCAATGGTTCTCAAACCTCCTAATGCTGCAACCTTTTAATACAGTGTCACATGTTTTATGCTGTCCTTCATGTGGTGACCCTCAATCATAGTTATTTTCATTGCTATTTCATAACTGTAATTTTCTACTGTGTTTTTTAAAGTATTGAAAGAGTCCTTTGACTCCCCACCAAAGGGGTTGTAACCCAAAGGTTGAGACTAGGTAAGTCTCAATCCAGACAAGTTGGCAATGAAGATTGAAAATAACCATAGTATTCCTCTCCCAGTTGTCTTTTGGAATTTGTATCTTTTCTTTTTTAGATTAATAGTAAAAGTTGTCTAACTAAGAGATAACAAAATAAATAATAATAAACACAGAATCATGCCCATAGAGTTTAAAAATAACTTTATCCTAAATTAATTTCACTATAAACACTATCTTTGTTCCTTTAATATTCATATTTGAAGCCAGAAAAGTTTCAAATGCTCTAAAAAGTAAGGTCAACCAGCACTCCTCTATTCTATAGTTTTAATACGAAGGAAATTATATTTTGACCTATCTTCATTGAATGAACACAATAACACAAAAATGCCTTACCATTACCAATTTTGCCCAGAGACGACCAAAAGCTTGGAAAATTTTCTAAAAAGTAGTTCTGTTACAAACACATTAATGCCCTTTGGCCTGTGGTCATGTCTTGAGAACTTAAAAGTCTGTGGAGTCTTCTAATGTATCTTCTAACTCTCTCTTACTGTGACTCGTTGATTGTAGGCTGCCAGACCGTGCCTCCACTGCAGGAGAGTTCAAGTCAGTCGGTGGGGGACTGGCCGTCCTTGGTTCCCCGTCATCCCACATCAAAACTCCACACCCCCTCATGGAAGGAGTGTCTCCCACTGCATTCTGGCTCATTATGCCCTCGGTAATGAGAGGTACAGGTACGGATGGCAGTGTCCAGGAGAGAGGGGGAGGCGAAAGGAGGGAAGAAGGGAGAAGAAGAGGGGACGTTAGCATTGGTTCCACAGAAGGCTTCTCCACACAGCACTCCCTCCAGAGAGGAAACTGATGTCTCTGAAGACAACCACGCCCCAAGCACAGCAATGACTGGAAGTGTCTGGACTGGTGGAGTCTGTAAACCGATACCATGACCATCAGCATCAGTTGCTAAGCCATTTGGGAGACAACTTACATGGACATAGGCTCAAATGGCACATTTTCTTTTAAAACATCTCTTATAGGCAGGGTACAAAATACCCAATGTACCCCAAGGAAAAAAACGGATTCTTTCACAAAAATGTGAAAATGAAAACAACCGCCATGCACCTTTGTAAGGACAACATTAAATAAAGTGTGAGAGAGTTCGTAGTTGATTGGTCTTAAAGTAAACTAGTTAACTTTAGATCTATTGATATTAATAATGTAAATTTTAAAGTCTCACATGTGCCGTGAAAACACAGCTTTATTTGATCTACAGAATCACAGAACTAATTTTATATACATAGAGATATATTATGCATGTAAGGAAAAGTATAAATTAAAAAACTGAAACAATTGGGGGGAAATAAAGGAAGTTGATGTCAAAAAAGAACTTCAAGCTTAACTGAATCTAATTTTTCTTTAGAAGAAATTGCAGTTATGGCTGGTAAGGTTCAAGTGTTGCCCTACTATGTGAACACATAGTATGACCAATACATCAATACATGGTATGGTGACGCTCACTTTAGTTAATCATCTCTGGAAATACCTCAGACTTGCCTCAGGTGTCCTCACCTCACACACTCGCCTGAGCTGTCCTCACCTCACACCCTCACCTGAGGTGTCCTCACCTCACACACTAGCCTGAGCTGTCCTCACCTCACACCCTCGCCTGAGGTGTCCTCCCCTCACACACTTGCCTGAGGTGTCCTCACCTCACACACTCGCCTGAGGTGTCCTCACCTCACACACAGTCGTCTGAGGTGTCCTCACCTCACACCCTCACCTGAGGTATCCTCACCTCACACACTAGCCTGAGCTGTCCTCACCTCACACACTCACCTGAGGTGTCCTCCCCTCACACACTCGCCTGAGATGTCCTCACCTCACACACTACCTGAGATGTCCTCACCTCACACACTCACCTGAGGTATCCTCACACACTCAGGTGTGTGCACATGATGTATGCACATCTCACAGAGATCCCTCAGGTGTTCCTCATGAAATTCAAGGTGACTGTAAGTCCAACTAACTTGACAATGAAGACATGGCAGACCATCCATTGCGGGTAGGGTTAGAACTGAATAAACAAGACTCTAGCATTTGGGAGCAAGTCACGCCTAGGTTTAAAAAGCCATTTAATTAGCAGATAAGGGAAACAAAGAGTTTCCTTTCAGAGTTTGTCACTTAATATTATGCTTTTCAGTACAATCCATTTTCCTATAAACTTCCTATTTTCACTTTTCTTTAGAGTCTACTAATATTCCATGTCTGTTGCTGGAGAGATGGCTCAGCAGCTAAGAGCACTGGTGCCTCTTCCAGAGGTTCTGAATTCACATCCCAGCACCTACATGGTGCCTCACGACCATCTGTCACTCTGGTTCTAGGGATCTGATGGCCTTTTCTGAATTCCATGGGCACCAGGCATGTGCATGGTGCACAGACACGAAGGGAAAACACCCATACGCAGAAAATAAAAAATAAATAGTTCTTAAAAATTAATATTCCATGTCTCTTTGTATGTTTTCCTTATCCATTCATCTGCTGAGAGGCCACTGTGCTGATTTTGTTCCCTTGCCCCAGTGAAGAAAACAGCGATAAGCACAGAGACGTGGGCATCTCTGTGACGTGAGCGAGAGTTCTCTGGGTGTGTGCCCAGGAAAGGAGGAGCTCTAGTTTTGACGTTTTGGGGATCTCAAAATTGATTTCCATAATCGCTCTATATTAATTGTACCACCCGTCAGCAGGGACAAGAGCTTCTCTTTTCCCCGCATTGTCTCCAGCATTTGCAGTCAGATTTTTGGGTGACTGCCATTCTGAATGGGGTGAGCCGGTCTCTCAAAGTTGTTTGCATTTGCATTTCCCCGCAGACTAGGGGGGGATGAACGATTTTTTAAAAAGATTTACTTTTATCTCAAAATACATGTCTGTGCATGAGAGAGTACTGGTCACATGTACATGGGGGCCCACAGAAGCTAGAAGAGATCAGACTTCCTGTAACTCAAGTCAGGAGTTGTGAGCCTCCTGAAATGGGTTCTGGGGACTGAACTCGGGTCCTCTGGAAGAGCAGTAAGTGGTGCTAACTGCTAAGCCACCTCTCCAGTCCCTATGTGAGGTGAACACTTTAGAAAATAGTTACCGGCCTCCCTATGTGATGTGAATACTTTAGAAAATAATTACCGGCCATTTGGTTTCACTGAAGAACTGTCTATCCGTTCCCTTGGCCCATATGTTTTTTGGCAGTTTTCCTTCCCTGGGATTTAATTTCTGCGATTCCGGGAATTAACCCCTTGCTGGAGTGTAGCTGGTGAAGGTGTTGGCCCATTCTGTGGGCTGTCTGTTCGCTCTGCTATGCAGAAACGTTTTAACTTCACTTAGTCCCGTCTGTTCATCCTAGGGGCTAGACCCTGTGGTATGTAAGATCTGTTCAGAAAGATCTTGCCCATCTTGATACCTTGAAGAACATCCCAAACCTTCCTCTAATGATTTCAGGTTTTAAATTAATGTCCTTGGTCCACTTTGAACTGATTTTTTTTGTACAAAGTCAAAGATGCAGAGTTTTGCCAAACCATTTGTGCTTTCACTGACTGTGTGTTTTTGCCTCTTTTGTCATTTGGTCAGTATAAGATCATAGCTCTGTGTGTGTGTGTGTGTGTGTGTGTGTGTGTAGTATGTGCAAGCACACACATGCATATGCGTGCATGTGTGTGAGTGTATATGTGTATTGTGTGTCGGACATATGTGCATATAGTATGTACATGTATGTATGTGCATGTATGTGCGTACCTGTGTGCATATGTGTGTGTACTGTGTGTGTGCATGAGCGTGTGTGTGTGTGTGTGTAGGTTTATATAACTAGCTATAAGTGTGGATAAAGACTAATATGTACAAAGGAGACCACAGATAACATAGGTGGTAAGGAAGATATTAAGCCTTTTCTCCCCCAGTTTCAGCTCTGCTGTTTTCTGTTTCTCAGGGTGGGGGTGTGGATTTAGTGTCCTGTGTATTGAAGCAGTATTCCAAAAGACTCCAGCGTGAATTCTTCTTCAGAGGCAGTGACTGTGAAGGCCAGGCTTTCTTTGTAATTTTACCAACCATTAGTGCAGTAGGAACTGGACGTGTCTTTTGCATTGACCCACTTAGGAAAGTAAAGATGAAAGTAACCTAAATTCTCCCCCCTTTCCCCATTGTTTAAACTACATCATGTCGTTTGGTTATAGTGCTGTTTAATGTGCAAATTGTATTGCTATGCCTAAAATTAAGTCTAGGTTCAATATTTTAAAGTCACGTGAGCTTTAGCTATACCATTTGAGTGAAAGGGAAATTTAGAGCAATCCGTCACAGCTTGCAGTTCGTATTCTGGTTGTAATATCAGGAATTGGGGGGTATTAAAATATGTCCCAAGTTGAAAGTGTATCCCCTAACCCTTTCCCGGTTTTAATTGTTCTTTAAGATAATCTATGAAAACTGCAGGTCTTGGGACAAGAAGCTGTCCCCTGAGCCTGCCCTCCACTCTCCTCTCACTAGTTTGGAGCTCTGCACGTGATTGCCACCATTCCCACTCAGTCTTGGCTGCCACCACTTCAGAAACCAGACACCAAGACCATCAGTCGACAGCAATTACAGGCCAGAGACGCTTCCCTCGGGCACTATACTATATTAAGTTCTGGTTTGTTTCCTGGAAATTTCAGGGTGACCTGTTTTCGGTTTGGAAGTTATAACTAGGACCCGGATAGGAACAATATTTTTCATCTAAAACAACACAGGAGCCAAGGAGTCCTCAAAGACTTCTGCACTCGGGAAAATGAACTAGCAGGCACAGAATTCGGCTATTAAAACTAGAAGAAGAGAGGATTTTGAAGCTAGAACCTTCTGCATTAACATATGCTTTCCTATGATTCTGTAGCTGTGCGCGTGATCTGCTCCTGTTCCGCTCAGCATATCTGAAGTCGGGCACACTCTGCCTTCAGCTGCCCGATTGCCATATTATCTAGTTTGCTTTGCTCCTGATTTTACCTTCTGGGCACTAACACTTTGATCAAGCTCACTTCTGGGCAAATTGGTTCATGGGATGCAAGTTCTCTGTTGAAAAGATAATTTGGACCAGAGGTGGAGGGGGTGGGGGAGTGCATTTCCACAGTGAATAAACACAGAGCGGATTAGCAAGTCCTCTGTGTCGCGCCCGCCTGGCGCAGCGAGCTAACAGTCTGTACTCCATGATCACAGGGAAATGGGGTGAATTGTTGGAGGGCATGGAAAGTGGGTACGCGGGCAAGTGGAGCCTTTCATTCTAATTGCCTACGTAAATTATATGACATTGTTCAGAAATTTTCAAAATGAATGATTTGAGTACTACCGAGGCTATGGGAGAGCTGGGCCCGTTAATGTCTTCTCCCCATTGAGCTACTTGACAGTGGCAAGAGAACCCACCAGCAGCACCTGCCAACCCTGAGAATCACCCAGTCTAACTCAGAGCACTGTGCTGTTTGCCCCTCTGGGCTTCAGTCTCTCTGGTCCAGAGTGACTTCTTGTCTCTCTGAGAGCAATGTGGCTGCATTTCAGGTCACAGAAAGAGAAGGAACAAGTGTCCCTTGGATGCTGTTCAGGGTGGCCTGGCCAGAATCTTTAGCTACTAATCCCTGGAGAGGAAAGGGGTCCTTCTTTACAGCATTCTGCTTCAGGCAGAACTCGAGTTGTATATTCCCGGTGTCCGCTACACCCTCCAGATGAACACCCCAGTCCCTTCAGCTTGCTTTTTTCTTTTCCATTTGGATGGTTTCGGTTATGAGACAAAAGTCCTTTTAATATTATCCTGAGGGTCTTCTTAAAAACAAGATCCACATATTAAACCTAGTATGCAAAGTAGTGACTTAAATTTTTCTTTATTTTTGAGACTTTCATACATGTATACACTAAAACATGATCATATTTACCCCATCTCAAATTCCTCATATCTCTTTCAACACATACTTTCCCAAGTCTTTTTCTTCCTCCTTCCCTCCCTCCCTCCTCCTCCTTCTCTTCCTCCTCCTTCCTCTCTCTCTCTCTCTCTCTCTCTCTCTCTCTCTCTCTCTCTCTCTCTCTCTCTCTCTCTCTGTCCCAAAACCTATGAAGTCCATATAGTGCTGCCCATATGAGCAGGGTATGGGGGCCATCCATTGAAACACAGGGAACCTACCTGTGGCCACATCTTCAAAGCTACCAGTTCTCCTTTCCCCAGGAACTATCAACCACCAGCAAAGCATGCTGCCTGGAGATCGCCTGCCCGTGTGTGTCGCTGGGATGTTGGCAGGCTTGCTTTCGTGCAGCGAGTTCATGAGACAGCCACGTTATGATGTCCAGCAACAGTATTCCTAGTGCTCCCCAGCGCTCCTCCACCCTCCAGCTCTTATAAGCTCCCTGCCTCCTCTTCCACTGTTCCCTAGGGCTTGTTGGTCTAAATGTAGATGTCCCGTTTAGGGCCAAGCACTTGGTCTCTTATTCTCAGTGTTTTCGCCTGTTATGCATCTCTCTCAGCAACTCCTGCACGCTGAAAATGCTTCTAAAAAGGCAACCAGTTAAACTGAGTTTTTCCTTTTACCGTAAACACCTGGACAGATCCAATCCATTCAGAGTGAGGTATACAAACAATGTGGCACTAACTAAGCAGTATGCACATCATAAAACACAGTTACACCTGTGTGTGCATTTGTGCACACAGAATACGTGTGAATTTGAGTGTGCACATATAAAGAGACAGAAAAATCTTTATTTTGCCTGGGCATCTCATTCAGTTTATTTTATTTTATTTTATTTTATTTTATTTTATTTTTTGGTTTCTTCGAGATAGGGTTTCTCTGTAGCTTTGGAGCCTATCCTGGAACTAGCTCTTGTAGACCAGGCTGGTCTCGAACTCACAGAAATCCACCTGCCTCTGCCTCCCGAGTGCTGGGAAAAGGCGTGTGCCACCACCGCCCGGCTTCTCATTCAGTTTAAACACCAAAGTTATGGCAAATTTTAAGTATGCTCATGAATGCTAAGGCAATCTAAAGACTAACTCTGCCTTAGTCTAGGAGTAGAACGAGACAGGCTGAGTCAAATTCCATGCAACAAAAATAACCCCTTAATTCGATAAAGTAAAGCCACCAAAGAACAAGTCGTTCAGTTGGCACAAGTGAAATACATGAGCAGCAGACTCCATGACATAGAGGTCCAGGGCCAGCAACACATTCAGGTCCCTGTATACACAAAGTTCTAGGCTCAATCCTCAGTTCTGCATGGACTGGATGTGTTGGCATAACCCTGTCATCCCAGCACTTGGGAAGTAGAAACAGGTGGATTAGGAGTTCGAGGTCATTGCCAACTATACAGAGTTTGAGGCCAACCTGAGAAAATGTGAGACCCTGTTTCACAAAACAAAACAGAGCCAGGAGAATGGCTCAGTGAGTAAACCACTTACCATATAAAACTGACAACTTAAGCTTGATCCCTGGAAACTGTAGAGGAAGAGAAGAACCAACTCTCAAAAATAGTCCTCAGACCTCCATACATGTGCTGTGGCATGCATGTATCCACAGTCACACATACACACGTACTCACTCACATGCACACTCACACATACACTCACTCACACACTCACTCACAATACACTCATACACACTCACACACACCCATACACCACTCACAGACACACATGCACACATACACTCACTCACACACATATTCCCATGCATGCTCACACACTCACACACACATCCTCACTCACACACACACTCACACACACCCATACACCACTCACACACACACATGTACACACACATACACTCACTCACACACATATCCACATGCATGCTCACACACTCACACACACATCCTCACTCACACACACCCACCACTCATACACACTCACTCACACACATACACACAATTTCATTCAGGCAGTATTACTGAGAACCTGCTGTGTGTCCACACCCTTACAAGAGTAGACATGATACCAACATGGCTGAAGCAATATGACCAATACAAAGACGGAGTCTAAACATCTAGAAAATGCTAAAGTAAGCTAAATGGTCAGTTACTTTAGCCCATATAGGATGAAGAGTAACTCGAAGCCAAGGGGTTGTCGACTTTCCTAAACAATCTAATGTTCTGGAAAAGAGAAATTAACCACAGAGAGCATTAATAAAGCTTTGGCAGGAGTTCCCCACATGTCCAGTCAGGGAACTAAGCTCTTTGTGGTCCTATCACTTGATGTGCAGAGTAAAATTACTATTTCAATTTTATATACAAAAGGCTTTAAAAATTAAGTAGCTACTTGCAAGAGTTGATCAAAATAGTACAGTAGATTATTTGCAAAAATGCCCACAATTCTCCCCAAAACCACACTTTGGCAATGTGATCCTGTAGGCCATGACAGTGACAGGCAGTGTTTGTTTCTTTGTTTGTTGATTGAGTATTGTTAGTCTGTGACTGATGCCTTGAATATACAATATCAGTGTCCTAGGAGACCTTTGGATGCTTCTCTCTTGTCTCTTGGACCTCTGAGATCGCCATGTGGGCAAGCCTTGGCCAGCCCACTACAGAACAATTCTGTATAGAGTCCAAGTGAAGCCATCGTAGACTGGAGACCACCACCCAATATGCCAATAGCACACAGAAGTAGAGGACATCAATCGAGGGGCTTGCCTGGTTGTCCTCAGACCGGAATAAGCATCCAGGCACCTTGTAGACTTGTGTGCCATGACTAGGGTGCCTTGTTCTTAGCCACCACATTGGAAGATGGTCTGTTACAAGGTTAAAACTCACATTGCCAAAGTGTGGTTTTGGGGATGCACAGATGCTGTGCATTTAAATTGCTGTGTTTGGTCTTGTCATGCCAAACATTGCAAATGGCTTCCCCACCTCAGAATTCTGGGCCTCTTCATTTCAGCGGCTGGGGCAACAGTTTCACTCAGTCTTGCTGTTTCACCAGCCCCCATCCCGAATAAGAAGTCCATCTTGATTATGCAAACTGATTTTCCCATTCTCAGGATGGTTTTCCTTCCTAAATCCTCATTTCCATCTGTTTCGGGTCAAGGGCAAAGATAGAGCCTTCCAACAAGCTTTGGCATTACAGAACCGAGAACCATCTGTTTGGCTGTAGGCTATTCACCATGGAATCGGCAGAGAACAGGTTTCTGACCAGTGTCTGACAATTTGATAGCTCATCATTACCCAATAAATATGTTAATCATCACCCCTGAAGTGGGACTCAAACAGTAATTTGGTTGCGAAATATCTCAAGCATACCCAGAAGTTACAGGGTGGAGGCCGTGGGGCTGAACTCTACAAAGCTGTCGTTTTCCTATGCCTCTCCCCTCATCTGCAGTCCCTCCGACCACCCAGGATTGCGCAGGAGGATAAATGCTGTGTCTTGTCATCAGAACTAAGTGGACACCCATCCACTTTCCTGAGCGTGTCATCCCACCCCTTTCTCAACCAGCGTCTAAACTGAACGTTCCTTCACAGTAGCGCTCATAGATTCCTCTAGAAACCAAATGGAGAAACGTAAGGGAAGCAGAGGGCTAAGAGGCATTTGCTCATCCCCTCATCTGATGGCTGGCGTCATGTCATCAGCGTCTTCCATTGCAGCGTGTCTTAGAATCAGATTCTGGAGTCTACTACACCATCAGACCAGATAGATGGTCTTCCTAAGTGACGGACGTGATGACACCCGTCTGATGGGTTTAAGCCACCGATTTCCATATTCATCATTTAACCTTTTGAATATTGACAAGAAAAACGAGTGTGAAAACCATGGAAGTATTTGTTCCTGGTCCTATTGTGTATTTCTTTTTATTTAAAGTGTGTTGTCATACATCTAAACAAGTTGGGTCCCATGCATCAGATATCTACCTATTGGGCATGTTCAACCCATGACCCACAAGCTGTGTGATTGGGAGTAGCTGCAGCTGTAACCCAACACAGAAAAGTAAATTCACATAAAGGATGAGGGGGTGGGTTTTGTTTTTATTTTAGTAACTCAATCTCATGGTTCTCATATAAACTGCATCGGTGGCAGTGTGACATCATGGCGTCAAAAGGCTGGATGATTTTGATTCATCGCTGGCATAGACAGAGCTATGTATAACTGTGAGACTGCCCAGGGCCTTGCCGGAATGAAGCGTTGCTGTGCCATGCTCTATGTTACTCTGTGCTGTGTAACATGGTGCTTCCCAGGTTGTGGCATGCCTCAGGGGGCTCCATTTAGCAAGCAGTTAGCTGCTCCATTTTGAAGATGGAGGAATGATCTCATGGCGTGGTTTATAAGTAAATGGCACTTTTGTTTGGCACCACCCATGAGGCACAGACTGATAAAGGTTCCTAAGAGTAATAGGGGACCACTCTAGAAATGTATGAATGTAAACTGAAGCTGTATGATTACATGGGCATATCAACATTGTATCAGAGAGACCAGACTGACGTAGGAGGCTGCTTGTTTGTTCCTGGCTGCTCAGCCCCGAAATGACCACACAGAAACTATATTATTGGCAATACTGTTTGGCCAATAGCTTAAGCTTATTTCTGGCTAACTCATATCTTAAATTAACCTATCTCTATTAATCTGGGTATTGCCATGTGGCTGTGGCTTACCAGCAAGGTTCCAGCTGGCAGCTTGCATCTCTCCCCTTTGGTGTCTCCCAGGCATCTCTGTGACTCTGCCTACTCTCTCTCTATATATATATCTTTTCCAGCCTGGCTATATTCTGTTAAGCCATTGGCCGAAAGCAGCTTCTTTATTCATTAACCAATAAAAGCAATACATATACTGAAGGACTTCCCACACCACCAGACCCAAGAAATTTTTTGGATACCATAGACCAAAGAAAACTAAACCTCAAACAGGAGAGGGCACCTAACAGCACCATTTTTAACTTCCCACCAATTTTTCCTCTGGTCACCCAGTGAGTGTGTGTGTGTATGTATGTGTGTGTGTGTGTGTGTGTGTGTGTGTGTGTGTGTGTGAAGGTACTGATAGAGAACTCCAAACTATCCCAGAGAATTTAATTATTTAATTCAACCTGCCTGCCACTATTGGCACAGCCTTCTAAAGTTTCACTCCATCTGTCTTCATCTGGACCTGGCCCTGCCCTTCTCTGCTCTGCCAAGATGATCCCACCTGCCACTTCTGCAGCTCAGCTCTGATCCTCAGGCTTAACTCTGCTGAGGTGTCTCTGGCAGACCTCCAACACTGGTGGCTAGTTGACTCCCTTCAGAGATTCTGCTTGCATCCCTACCAGTGTCCTGCTTCTGCCTCTAGGTTAGAAGTCTATGTAGCTCCTTGAACTCTGCTGCAGCCTCTTTACCCTTCCTAGTCATTATGTAAGATAGATAGATAGATAGATAGATAGATAGATAGATAGATAATATATAGATGATAGATAGATGATGGATAGATAGAAAGAGGATAGATAGATAGATAGATAGATAGATAGATAGATAGATAGATAGATAGATAGATAATAGATAGATGATAGATGATGGATAGATAGATGATAAATAGATGATAGATAGATAGAAGATAGATGATAGATAGATAGGTGATAGATGATAAATAGATAGATAGATAGGTGATAGATAGATAGATAGATAGATAATAGATAGATGATAGATAGATAGATGGATAGATAGAAAGAGGATGGATAGATAGATAGATAGATGTTTGATAGATAGATAGATAGATAGATAGACAGATAGATGATAGATAGAAGATAGATGATAGATAGATAGATAGATACATAGATACATAGATACATAGATACATAGATACACAGATGATGGATAGATGAGAGATGATAGATAGATAGATAGATAGATGATAGATACATAGATATATAGATGATGGATAGATGAGAGATGATAGATAGATATATAGATAGATAGACAGACAGATAGATAGATGATAGATGAAATAAGTATGTAGATTATATAGACAGACAGACAGATATATAGATAGAAGCTGTATGATGTGTAATATGTATAATATGTAACATGAGAGGAATGGTGAGTCAATTAAGTCTCACCCATCAAAGACGCTTCGTTTTTGGAGTAGATTAAAGTCACTATGAAGACCTGATAATGAACAAAATGCAGAGAACAAGAGACCATGCGGTGCCCAACCCAAACTGGTACATCTACAGTGCAATGCTAACACCCAAGATTCAAAGAAAATCATAGAAGAGGGGTGGGAAGATTGTCAGAACGAGAGGACCAGCATGCCTGCTGCTGGAAAGTATCTTCTAGATATGACAGGGAAGCATTTCTAAACATTGTCACCTAAACAAAACCTACATAAAGACACCAGTCCATGTGCCAATACGCATGGGAGACATTCACAAGCCTCCTTCCCTAAATAAAGAGCTACAGGCAATCAATAATGCTTAGAGAAGGAAAATCAGTATTCTCCAGGAATGAAACCCCTGATATGTTATACAATCCCAAATGGTCAGCCCTAAATACATGTACATATAAAAAAAACAATAAGTGGACTCAGTATTTCATATATATGTGTGTTATATGTGTAATAATAGTATTTATAGAATGCAATGATGTTTCATTTGTATTTTATTAAATAAAGCTTGCCTGAAGTTCGGAGAGTAAAATAGCCTCATTGATCAGCCAGACAGACCACACCTTTAATCCCAGTAGCCAAACTAATTTGCCATTGAAACCGGGCGGTAGTGATGCACACCTTTAATTCCAGTCCTAGAAAGGAATACAAGATGGGAATAGACAGCTCTCACTCACAGTCTCATTCTGAGATTCCTGGAGGCAGGATCACCATTTCAGACTGAGGAAGAGGTAAGAGCCAGTGGCTGGCTGCTTTGTTTTTCTGACTTTCAGGTTGAACCCCAATTTTTATCTCTGGGTTTTTATTAATCATGCTACAATAAAAGAAGTCATTGTTGTGGAATATATGTACACTTTATGAAGATGTGTTGTTGTAATTAGTGTGATAAAAAACTGAACAGCCAAGAGTTAGGCAGGAGGTAGAGGTGGAATTTCCAGGGAGAAAAAGGAAGAGGAAGAGGAATCTAGGTGTGTGACGGACACGAGGAGACATGGAGGAAACATGGTGGGCAGTGTATGACACATACAGATGAATAGGAATGGGTTAATTTAAGTTATAAGAGCTAGTTAGGAATAAGTCTAAGCTATAAGAAAGGTTTCATACTTAATAAAAAAAACTCCATTGGAAGCTGTCTAGTAGCCCAAAGACAAATCTGACTACAAGTCATGAATTTGAGATGGAATGGGGAGGAACATGGGAGAAGTTGGAGGTGAGTATGATGTAAATATCATACTTGTGAAAGAAATTCTCAAAAAAATATTTAAATTAAAATAAAAAGATTGTAATAAACTATCCTGTATGCTTCTGCCAACTATCAAGAAAATCGTAACTCTTTGGCAAATTGCTGCTGATAAAATGAACGTACCTTGTGTATTGAGCATTATTCATTATTCAGAAAATTTTGGCATCATGGGAAGGCAAAACTGTCTTTGCTGTGTTCCAACATACTATTCTCGTGACAACAAAGGCCACACAAATTGCTCTGTCCTAAAAGGTAAGTCACCTCAATACTGAACAAGAGTCTCGATAAGTTTTGTGCACACATTGTACACTAACGACTGGTGTAGGATATCCACTTAAGTCGTGCTGTGCAGGGAATGGGGAAGCGGGAGCCACCAATAATGTGTCTTGACAGAATGTCCTGGCTAGTTTTCTGTCAACTTGATATCAGCTAGAGTAATTTGAAAGGAGAGAACCTCCGTTGAGAAAAATGCCTCCATGAGATCAGCTGCAAGGTATTTTCTCAACTGATGATCAATGGTGGAGGGTCCAGGCCCATCGTGGCTGGTGCAGTCCCTGGGCTGATGGTTCTGGGTTCTGTAAGAATGCAGACTCAGCAAGCCATGGACAGCAAGCCAGTAAGGAGGATCCTCCATGGCCTCTGCATCAGCTGCTGCCTCCAGGTTCCTGCCCTGCTTGAGTTCCCATCCTGACTTCCTACAGTGATGGACCACAATGTGAAAGTGTGAGCCAAATAAACCCTTTCATCCCCAACTCACTTTTCGTGATCTTCCATTACATGAGAGGGCTCTGCAGGTGTCCAGGCAGGGAAGCAAACCATGAAGAGATGAGAATGAAAACTCAGTTCAGACTGACTACGTCGGCCTGGATCAAAACTTCTAAAGCATCTGTCATCGGCAGTTTATGCCTAGCAGATTTAAAAGCAGTATAATTTGGAAAAAAATCCCTGGTGTAATGCAATCCCTGATGAAAAATGAAGTGTAATTATCTGGCTATAGAGACAATATAAAGGTTATTTAAACTATTAGGTATCTCTAGTCCTGGTTATTGGAGCTTAGAAATCCCTTGGCTGTAAGAGTCATTTAGATTATTAACTACCCCCAGATCTGGTTCTTGGAGCTTGATATAGCCTGATCCAACAAATAACACAGATCACACAGATCAGCAGGATATTAATCACTTCCAAATCCCAGCTTTCTGGGTGGAAGAACAGGTGTTTTGTTCTTTTACATCTATCTCATTGAAAAGACAATTCTACCTGTTAACATTCCCGGCTTCTCCGGAGATCTGTGTGCATAAAGATCATCATGCTATGTTCCTATCAGTCACAGGCATCCTAACCCTAAGACAGGGCTGTAATTCATTCATGAGGTCAGCATTGTCTGCTTTGAGAAGTAGGATGCAGAAGTGAGTACCCTAGAAGAAACAAAGAATGAAGGGAACATTTCTAGACAGAACAATGGGAAAATGAAGAGGGCATTCTCCAAAGAAGATATTGGGGCTGTGCTCCAAGTCTCTGTAGTAGAAAGACAAGATCTGTGCATCTCCAGTCCACCACAAACCAATACTTCCTTTCTTGAAAACTACTATTTTATTGTGACTTTTTCCTCCAGGCATCATCATCATCTTGTTATAAAGATAATTTTGGCCTGGTACCCATGACAATGAAATAGCTGAACACTCAATGATAACTAGGCCATGGTAACAGCAAAAGAGTTTCTAAATGTGTTACAGTAGAGGAAGGGGTGGTTCCCAAGACTCTCACCTTAGCTCCCAGTCATTACTCCTTCCTGCTTGCTCCCTGTGGTTGCTGGGGATGATGCTGAGAAACTATCAGTTTATTGGAACTAGAAGGTTCACGGAAGTTGGTACTTCGGTACACAGCTTCCATGAGGTCATGACCGATGATGGGTGGGGTTTCACAGTGATCCGTCTTGCTTTGGGACCATCCATGTTCCTGCAAAAAGAATCCCTCACCTGTGCCCATTCAAAACAACCCAATAAATTAATTGGTTCACCAAGCTAGACTTGGAAGAATTTTTCCTTGGCTCTGTTGTTGGTGCTGTCTGGGGTGAATGGGCATTGATTCGCCTCTCTCCAGGAAAAACAACACAAAAGATAGAATAAAAAGTTACTGGCAAAGAAAACAAATGCTGTCCAGAAACGTAAGGTCTGATTTTTAACAATTAGGTAAAATTGGTCTAAGAAATGACTGAATAGTTTTCTGAACACCTACTATTTGCTCATCCCCTGGGAAGTGGTAGAATGTAGGTGCCCAGCTCATATTCCGGGGTCACATTTTAGGATGTACCCCTCTAGGAGGTCTATGCTGCTTTCTGTACCCCCAGTATGCTGGTTGGCGTTTTGAGAGTGAATAACAGCATAGACCCTTAGTAGCAGAGCACGTAGTCAACTCCTAAGCTCTACCACCACATCTAACGAGTCATAGCTGTTAGGACTTTAGGAGCATGCTGCTAATCACCAGGAAGTCAGTGAATGAGAGGTACCCGAAGGGTCCTCTGAGCACAAAATGGATTGGGGGCATTTCCAGCATGGTCTTAAGGAATTCGACTCCTCAGATCTACACAGACACAAATGAAAGCCTCTGTAGCCAAACCTAGCTGGCTTTTAATAAAATGTAACTCATCAATTATATCCTATTCTTTTGTAGACTTACAAATGTCCCCAGGGTCGCAAAATGCTTAGAGAAATTGCTGTCTCAATCTCTTAGACAACTACTTCCTCTACTGCCCCCACCTCGTACCCAGCTTCCCTGATTATGGGAACTACTGTAAAATTGGGGGGGGGGAAGCGTCTATCAGGTGTTTTAAGCTATGAATGTGATTCTCCATCACTGTTCTCTACACGGCTACTTGTATGGGGAGGGAATTTGTGTGTAGAATATTCTTACAAATCAAAGACTAGGTTAGGAGGATGAAAGATGCGCTGGGCTTGTCATGAAAAGAGAAGACCTTGTCGGACTCTAGCAACACTAAATAAAGAAATAGCCAGTGGCTAGTCTCCAGGGAATCCACACTGCTGCGAAGAATCTGGACCATAATGAATGGAGTCTTTAAATGAAAAGAGAAACTTCCTCCAGAGGTGCCCTGGATCCCTTTCTCTACAGTCCCCAGCCCTAGGGGCCAGGCTGAGCAGGGCTTCCTCCTACCCACTCTCCAGGATGTGAAGAAGAGTGTGGATAAACAAACAAAGGTCCAGGGTGTCCCACCAGCCAGGGTGGAGGCTGCAGGTTTCCCCGCCTGGTCTACAGATGCCTCTGAGAAGTCTGCCTTCACTATCTCTCAACTTCTCCACCTCCACCTCCCCTGCTTCTTTTGTAACGTTTTACCTCCAAACCCTTCAAGTCTACAACTTGTCCCTAATGTATTAGAAATAACCCGACAGGTCCCTTGCCTAGACTTCGCTTAGTCTCCCTCGCCATCTCACGATGTGTCTATACAAACACAACAAACACACACAGTAGACACATCTGTTGTCGTTTTGTGTAATTCCTTCATCCTTCTTCCCCAGTACATTAACCTCTGTCTCTTCAGAGTGAGATATCCTTTTACAGAACCCACACGAGTTACTGAATTCAGGAATCCAGCAGCAGTCTGACATTGCTATCAACACACATACCTCACATTCAAATGTCACTAAACGCCACAGTCACACTCTGCCCCATGCTTGGGTCTGGTCAGGCTCCAATCCAGGGTCATGTACTGTATGGCATTGGCTTTTCCCACTGGTGTCTGCAATCTGCCCAGTCTCCTACCATGCCATGCACAATTTTTGAAGGGCACAGGACTGCTGTCATGTGGACTGTTTCTCGTGTTGGGTCCATCTGGTTGCTTCTTTGCGGCTCTACAACTTGTATAAGAAGCTATACAAATGCCATTACCTTTCCCAGCACCACAAAAGATGGTAGCTCTTTGTCCTGTAAGGGATGCCAGCTTTAATTCTGTAGATAAGGAAATTCCAGAGATTTCTCTTCTCTACCTTAAAGGGTTTGTTTTGTTTTTTCTTGTACAAAATTAACCTGCATGACTGGAGAAATTTATCAGCAGTTGTGTACTGCTCTGATAGAGGACCCAAGCTCAGGTCCGAGAACCCACATAGGGTGGCTATAACCACCTGTAATCACAATTCCAGGGGACCAAATGCTCTTTTCTGGTTCCCACCAACACCAACGTTCACGTGGACATACCCACACACAGATACATACATAATGAAAACCATGTTCCCAGGTCCAGTGGATGCATCTACAGTATAGTTTCCACATCTAAGACTCGGGGATGGATCATTGCAGAAGAGTAGGCAGAGAGATTGTAAGAACCAGATGACCCGGAAGTCTGCTGTAGAACAGTGTCTCCTAGAAATGGCAGGGAAGCTTCACCCATGAATGCTTCAACAGTATGGCTGCCGAAACAAGGCCCAAACAAGGACAACACTGATGGTCATGGAAATGGAAGGGGATATCTCACAGGGCCTGACCCTCAGACAAAATAACTACAGGGAAATAATGGCGGTCTGCAGCAGAAGGTAGACATCCCCAGGGATGAGCCCCTTAACTGTTGATCCAATACCAAGGAATAGGTCCTGAAATCATATACACGAGGAACACTAAATGGAGTCGGCAGATTGAGTTTAAATATTGTATTGTCTGTGTGTGTGTGTTTGTGTGTGTGTGTGAGAGAGAGGGGGGGATAAAGAGAGAGAGAGTAAAGTAATAATCAAAGAAGACAAGGCCATGAATTTGAGATGTGCCGCATAGAAGGACATGAAGGGAGTAAAAGTAGTAGACATGGGAGGATTTGGAGGGAAGAAATGATATAATTATATTTATTTAAACAATTTTTGGAGTAAACTGGGGAGATTGTTGGTCACACACAAAGGCTTCCAGTGGTTTTAACACAAAGTCCTTTTCCTTTTGTGTGTTAAACACGTCCTCTAAGTGGCTGGAAGATTTAATTGTGCATCCAGTCTTGACCTGGTAAGTCTCCTAGTCTACCCCACATTGCCTCAAATCTTGACACCTCTTGCTTTAAACTCCGATGTGGAAGGACTTGAAACCAATCCTCATTCACACTTTACCTGCTGCCTCTGGATGAGACAAGAAGTCACTAACCTTTTGCTACACAAACCTTTTCCTACAAAATCTTTCCAAGTGTTACTAAAAATGTTATGCATGTTACAATGTATTTTTTATCATAAACCATCCTTCCTGTCCTCCAACTCCATCCTGAAAACCCCTGTGACCTCAACTCATTCAGACTTCATGCCCTCTTTTATAACCTGCCTGTTGGCAGAAGCGAACTAGCAGCCTCCCCAACACCTGCTGTCCTGGATAGTTTCATTGTCAACTTGACAGCAGTTAGAGTCATCTGGGAAGAGGACCCTCAATTGAGGAAATGCTTCCATGAGATTGGTATTTATTATTGATAGATGTGCGAAGGCCGAGTTCACTGTGGTTTGTACCAAGAAAGCACTCTGAAGAAGCAAGTCCTGGAGGGCAAGCCAGCAAGCAGCATTCCTTCAAGCTTCTGCTGCAGTTCTTTCCTCAAGTTCCTGCCTCTGTTTCCCTCCGTGGTGGGGTGTGACCTGAGAGATGTAAGCTTAAATAGACCCTCTCCTTTCCAAGCTGCTTTTGGTCATGCTGTTTATCACAAGCGAAACACTGAGACACCTGATGAGTCCAATCAATGCAGCTGTATGCGCATGCGTGTGCGATCATCCGCTAGAACGTGGGTCCATCCCTGAAGAAAACTGACATTCTCCTTACCCCAGAAACTTTCCACTGCCAATCACTCCTGAACCAGAGGCCCTGTTCCCACAGGTAACTGGAACGGTGGCTAGCTTGGTCTTGTGTAGGTCAAGAGCAAGCAACAAGAGTTGCAGCAATCCTCCCTGAACTTGCCTCTTAAAATATGCTTTTATTAATCCTTTGCAAGTTTCATATATGCACCCAATATATTTGATCGTATTCCTCTAACTCCTACCAGATCCATGTTCATCTTCCCATACTCCACCAATTTCATGTCTTCTTTAATTTTTATTTATCCACAGAGTCTCACTTGTGCTGACCATGTACTCAGAGTTGTGGGGAATCCACTGCAGTGTGGCCAACCTATTAGGGATCGTGCCCTTTAAAAAAATTGACTCGTGTTTCCCTAGAAACCATGAGATCTCAATGGTTTCTCAGCTAGGGATGGGGGTGCGTGAGCCTCATGTCTGATTAGTACAATTCATCTGTTCTCCCTTCTAGAGTGAGGAGGGCTTGTATGAGGGACACCTGTTGCTGAGGTTGTTTGCAAAATCACATGGGACTCACTATTCTAGAGAAGGGGGTGTTAGTTAAGTGGCATAGTCCTTAATGGGCAGACAGTGTTTCTCCCAAATACCATACCTTATCCAACAAAGGCTCTGGTGTGAGCCATTACGCCTCTGTATGTCACTCCACAAATATCGAGACTCATTATCCAGCCTGGATTCTTTCTATTGCCTTAGAAAGGCTGGGCAAACAAGGCTAGAGAAAAAAAATCCCCTACATTCAAAACTCAAATCAAGTCCCAGCCAATCTGGGAAGCAAACTGCCCACTCAGTCTGTAAGCCACAGCAGGGCATCCTGCTAACTCCTGAGCAGAATTAATTGCCTTAGCCTGGCAGGTCTCCAAACATCCACCCCCCTTCCCCTCATTATCAAAAACCTCTGCTGTCACTTCTTAATCAACACTTCAGCGTAATTCTATAGACTGTATTCCGTTTGCGCTCACACGGGGATCAGTGCAAACGCCACTTTCGCTCCGCAGTCATTTTGATAGGGATAGAAGTTGGAGCCTGCAGCTTGGCAAGATTTGGAAGTTTTCAGGAGCAAAGTAAAATAAAAACCCTCGGGCTCTCTAGAAAACAGACTCCCAACATCACTGGGTAGACACTGGAAACTGTCTTTTCAGGTCATGAAAACACACCCAGAAAATACACCCGTAACATGAATCAACTGTTCTCTACATATTCTTAATGAATAGCTGCCCAAAGAGGGGGAGTTTGTTTCCTTTAAGGGTGTGGTCCCTTGTAGGTCAAACAGGCTCCAGTGAATGGTCTTAGCTGTGTCCCTAACACTATATAGCCAAAACTAATTGGGTTGGATGGTGAGGTGATTTGAACGAGAATGGCTGCCATAGGCTCAGATATTTGAATGCTTGGTCCCCAGTTAGTGGGATTGTTTGGGAAGAATTAAGAGGCATGGCCTTATTGGAGGAGGTTTGTAACTAGGGTTGGGCTTTGAAGTTTCAAACTCCCATGTCAGGGTCAGTCTCTCTCTCTCTCTCTCTCTCTCTCTCTCTCTCTCTCTCTCTCTCTCTCTCTCTCTCTCTCTTCTCTCTTTGCCTGACCTCTTCAGATCAGGATGTATACTAACCTAACACCATGTCTGCCTGCCTACAATCACATATCTGGCCCCAGATAATCATGGACACATGCTCTGAAAGAGTAAGCAAGTCCCCAATTAAATGTTTTTCTTATAGGGTTTCTTTGGTCATGATGTCTTCATGGCAATGGAACAGTAACTAAGAGATGGGTTGAAAGAGAGAGAGAGAGAGAGAGAGAGAGAGAGAGAGAGAGAGAGAGAGAGACAATACAAGAGACAGATATGAAATGAGGAGTGGATCTAGGAGGAGCTGAGGGAGATGGTGTGTATGATCAAAATGCATGTCTGAAATTCTCAAAGATAATAAAATATTTATAAAAAGAAAACTTAGCTGGGGAAGGGCAATTTGGAGAACCTTAAGGACATTGTAGGGAATGCCCAAGAAATGTCTATGGCGTCAAGTAGGTGCTGGATTCTAGAAGGGCATGTGAGAACTTGAAGAGATTCAGTTTTCCATGCTGAACCTAAGTTTGAGCTCTAACCCCCTGTGCAAGGCCTGGATGTGGTAGAAAAGGCTTAATTTCAGTGTTAGGGAAGTAAGGACAGGTTGGTCCCCAGGGGCTCACTGACGAACCAGCCTAGCTTTTTTTAGTGGGATTCAGGCCAGTGAGAAACCCTGTTCTGAAAAAGAAAACTAAATGTGATTGTCACCTGAGAGATGGTGTCCAAGGTTGTCCTCTGTCCTGCACATGAGTGCTTGCGCGCGCGCGCACACACACACACACACGCACGCGCACACACACACACACACCGATATGCACTATGCACCCATGCAAAACAAAGGCATGGACATGCCATTGTGGACAAGCAATACTAACCACTCAAGGTATTTTTTTCTTCTTAAAAAAACATCAAAATTGTCTGAAACCTGGAGACATCACATGGTCTAAACTTCAACATTCAAGCAAAACTGCCAGTGGCCCAAATCTGTTGTCTTAGAAATTCTTCTGGGACAAACGTCCTCTAACCTCTCTTGGAAAGAATGAAATTAAAGTGGATCTGACTCTGAGATGGAGACAACAGGTCACTGTCTGTTTACTTAAAGGGACAGTCAGCTCAGCTGGTATTAACTTGAGCACTATGTGGGTTGTATTGACAGAGGGGATTTGGAAGAGACCCTGCCACCTGGACCCTGTTAATCGATTTGTCCAGTGTCACCTCTACGACTTAAAATTCTCCAATGGTTTCTTTCCCTTCATAGTTAGGATAATTTCATGGAATAGCTCCAGTCTGCCTTCTGTTTCTGTAGTCTCTTTCATCAACCACTCTCCCACTTTGCCACGTGAGATTTCTCAGAACCCACGGAACATGATATCAGGTCTGTCTAGGGGACTTGTGCCTTTTCCCACAGTCTGATACCTGTGTGGGCCTGGCTTTCATGTCTCAGTTCAGAAAACATCTCCTGCTTGGACCGTCTCTCCCTAGGAATCTATTATGACCAGAGCTACACAGCTACAAGCTTACTTTCTCCTCATCTCTCAATAGTACATCTTTGGGGGCTCAGTTTACTGCATTATTTAAAATAGAGCTCAATACCTAGATACTAATGCAATGAAAGAGTGTAGTTGGAGGCTGTTAGTTCATTTCCCAACTGCCCTGACTTGAAATAACCACACAGAAACTGTAGTATTTGCAATACTCTTTGGCCAATAGCTTGAGCATATTTCTAGCTAGCTCTTATATCCTAAACTAACCCATCTCTATTCATCTGTGCATCACCACGAGGTCATGACCTACAGGCAAAGTTTTGGCAGACTCCAGCAGAGGTGTCTGTCTCCAGTGGTGGCTACATGGCTTTGATGTGGGAGTGTTCTCCTGTATTTT
>JAQHUG010000040.1:8285788-8300466 GCA_028555095.1 Dicrostonyx torquatus
GATCCGTGGCACTCATGTACATGTCATGTGAATGACATGCATCTGTAATTCCAGAGCAGGGGAGGTGGAGACAGGTTTCTCGCTGGAGCTTAGTGGCAGAATGGATGACTCCAGGTTCATCAAGAGGCCTTGTCTCAAAAAAAAAAAAAAATAAAGTGGAGGTGGCTGAGGAGGACATCCTCCACAGACGGGAGTGCACATGTGCACACACAGTACACAGACACACATGAGCACACTTGTGCATGTGCACATCCACATTCACGTGAACTTGGGCATGCACACATACACACACACAGAGAATGTCTAGTGTATACGTAACTAGAAGCAGCTATCACTGTTGACCTAGTGTTCAGTTACCAAGTAGGAAGATCCTATGTGGAGAAACTCAGCGTTTGTCCTTTTGTAAATGTCAGGCGTATGTTAACATAAGAAAGCAGACAACATATCAGCAAGGTCCCAGGGTTGCAGTCAACAAACCATCACCGCCCGAGTTAGTGGAAAAAGAATCTGTTAAAAGGTCCCTGGGAAACTCAGTGAGCCCTCAAGATGTTTGCTGAAATCCAGATGCAGTCATAGACAGCATCCCAGAGCTAAAACCATGTCTGTTACTTATTTTGATATCACTCTGACAAGATATGTGAGAGAAATAACTTGAGGTGTCATTTAGGCTCACAGTTTGGGTGTGGGGGATAGAGTCTACAACCTTGAAGGGGAAGTGTCATTTAGGCTGACAGTTTGGGGGTAGGGGATAGAGTCTACAACCTTAAAGGGGAAGTACCATTTAGGCTCACAGTTTGGGCATAGAGGATAGAGTCCACAACCTTAAAGGGGAAGTGTCATTTAGGCTGACAGTTTGGGGGTGGGTGATAAAGTCCACAACCACAGACAAGGGGTGGTAACAGGAAGAAAAGGTCACGGCCACCTTGTGTCCTCAGTCAGAAAACAGAGAGGATGAACTGGGGTGGTCAGCTCACTTTCCTCCTTTTTTTCGTTTTTATTCATTTCAGGACTCCTACCCCGTGCGGACGGTTCATGGCAGGCCTTCCCTCCTCGGTTAAACCTCTCTAGAAACAACCTTAATGAAACACGTAGAAGTGTGTCTCCCGGGTGATTCCAAACCCAGTCTGATTGACTATAAAGGGCCATCCTCAGAAAACCCCCTCTACTCTACCCCACACGCAAACGTATTCCTTTGAAAACACAATCGTGTGCCCATTTCCTGGACAGTGAGGCCAAAGGAGACATGTCCAACAAATGGCGACAGTTAGGTGATGGGTCCCCACAGGGCCACACAGGTCATTTGTTCCAGCTGCTGGTGATGCCAACACTGCCATCACCTCCCTTCACCAGGAAGCTTCCCAGAGGTTCCTCTCCATTTGACCCAAGCAACTGTCTGGGTCAGCTGTGGGGGAGGGGCCAAGCTCTGCCACCCAGTGTGAAAGAGATGAGAGAGAAGCCAAATTCGGGCAATTAAAGATTTCAAAGGAGAGGATTAAGTGTTGTAATTAAGCAATAGAGCAATAGAAAAGCATTCTTTTACAAGAACCAAAACATATCTAAAGATTAGCAGTTTTCTCTCTGGCCAAGTATTTGGTGAAATATTTTCATTTTTACCCTTTTCTGCAATTTCTAAATTGTCTACAATGAATATTTATTATAATTAGGTGGCTGGGTTTTTCTTTTTTTTAAAAAAAAATAAGTATAAAAAAGACTTTGAATGTCTCTTACAAACCTAATGATAACTATTCCCTCTCATTTGGTGTTTTGTATCCTTTTGCTGGTAATGAAACATTGTTCACGCTTTTATTTTTCATCGGGATGCTGAAACATTTTTCCGGCTCATAAATCCATTCAAATGTGCCGATGCAAATTCCCCCTAGAAGAGGCTTGCAAAGCAGAGCTCCGCGTATTAGAAAATATTACCCTTTTCCTTCAGACAAGTTCCCCGAGAGGAAATGACTGAAAGCGGTTCAGTACAGCAAAGGTCCTTGGAGGCTGGCACATACATAGCCTCTGCTACAGCCTCCCCAGCCCGTGCACCTGGGTAGAAAGCCATCCGCGTAAAATGTGGCGTGCGGCCCACATAAATCAACTGAGCGAGCACAGACCCGGGAGACCCTGTACTCGTTCTGCTGTAGTGTACTCCGTACCTCCACCCACACCTTGTTATGGGGTTGTTTATACAGCCACAGGTATTTATTCCTTGTGTTGGGCAATATCTTATCCTACCTTTAAGGAGGCAGAAGCATTATCTCAACCACAAAGGAGGCCCGTTTGCACCTCATTATAAAAGACACTCCTCGGCAAAGAAAAGCCAAGTCCTTTGGAACTCTGTGCCCTTCAGTGACCGTGGACAGAGATTCCAGGGTGCATAGAGAAGCTGCTCCCGGGCTGGGAAGGTGGAGAGTGAGGGCTGAGGGTGAGGCTAGTTTCATTTATCCTGACTAGTCTCTCTTAATGCTCTGCCCTTGCCGTGTCTGCTTTCCTTTGCAGACAGACACACAGAAACAGCCCTAAACAAACACAATCCTTATCAGTAACCAGCAGGGGTCATTCATAAATTCAGCTCATCTGCCCCTGTTTAGAAAGCCCTACATTGCAATAGTGCCTTGTGTAGGAGGGTTCTTCTGTATTTCTGTGCTTTGATTGGTTAAATAAAGAGGATGCCTGGCCTATAAGATAGGACACAGCCCTTAGGTGGGCGGAGTAGACAGAAGGGAAGGTGGTGAGAGAGAAAGGAAGTGGGAGAGATGCCATGATGCTTCTGCCCCAAAAGGTTAGACTTTTCCAGTAAGTCACCACCTCACCACCTCGTGGTGACACACAGATTATTAGGAATGGGTTAGTTTATGATGTGAGGGCTAGCCAAGAAGAGGCTAGTGATAATGGGCCAGACAGTATTTAAATGAATCCAGTTTGTGTGTAATTTGTGTATTCCGGGTATAGCCATGCAGACGTGTGGACGTGTGGCCAAGAGCCGGGTGGGACACAGCCCGCTGCTCCCGCTTAATACTACAGCCTTGAACCAGTGGCCACTCCCGATGCTAGCTAGCACCAGCTGGTTGCTCTGCAGATGTGTCCCCTGTCTGCTCCTAGTCTGCTGACTGCCAGATTCTGACAGACAGGGGCCTGTTTAAAATACAAGTCAAGCCCGGCGGTGGTGGCGCACGCCTTTAATCCCAGCACTCGGGAGGCAGAGGCAGGCGGATCTTTGTGAGTTCGAGACCAGCCTGGTCTACAAGAGCTAGTTCCAGCGCAGGCTCCAAAGCCATAGAGAAACCCTGTCTCGAAAAACCAATAAATAAATAAATAAATAAATAAATAAAATAAAATAAAATAAAATAAAATACAAGTCAAGCTTTGGGTGTAGACCCTGGAGCCAGAACACCCTTCGTGGCTCACCATGGAGCAGCCTGTAGTCTTCTGAGCCTCAGTCACACATTGACAAAATGGGAACAGAGAAAAGAAGTCATCTCAAATGGCTGTCACTAAGAATTCGCCTTTAAGGGCATAGTGTGGTTGACATACAAGCAACATGGACACACACATGCATAGCCATGTCGTATATTTTAAAGAGATGTTTTCATGAGATGCATTTTTATTCTTTACATTTCATCCAAGTACAGTGAAATTCCTTCTACCACATTCAGTTTTTAAAGTCTTGTTCAATCATAATTAATGCTTGAGAAACCTTTGCACACAAATTCCAGCATCTCTTCAGAACCAGCAGGTTCTTTCTTCCAAGGAGTTGGGACCATTGTTTTGTTGTCAGAGCACAGAGGTGACAGTGGGCTCACAGATGTCAGAAGAGCAGAGAGGTGAGAGCCTCAGACTCCATGCGACATGAGCCATCTATGAAAAGATACGGGGAAAGCAGACTCAGAGCTTCTATCTCTTTAGACAAGCAAGTATAACAAGAGTATTAGCTTTCTTGGTGTCTCCTTGAGGTGAGTTTTGATTGAATGGACGTAGGATTCTTGATCGAAACTGTATTACCAGAACGGTGGGGAAAAGTGTTCCGATGTAGTGATCCTAGGATGGAACCTTACCATGCTTTGTCTTGAGACCCCTTTCGGATCTGTCCCTTGTGCATGGGAAACCCTGGGCCGGACCTCTCTAACAGGAGTGCACACCCCGCTACCTGGGAAGCCTATGTAAAATGCAGGTTCCTGGGCCTCACTGTGACAGATATGTTCAGGACACATTGGGTTACCACTGTGCATAATTCAGGTGATAGGTGACAACTAGAAAACACTGGCTTAGGATCACTACAGTCCTAGAGGACACTCAGAGCATAACTCAGCCGAATCCATCTTACACATCTGACAAACCAAAGAGAATGAGCCCTTGCTGAACTCAGAGGGACCTACATTAAACCAGTCAGGCGCCCACATAACCACTGGAGACAGCAAATGGGGGTGGTTCAGCAAAGAGCCAATTAATACATTTGCTGAAACATAATTGCCTTGTCCAATAAAAAGCCCAGACGCCAAGTCTTTGATTGCTAACATGAATGTTCTGGTAGTTAACATATCAACACCCAGAAGTTGGAAGAACAGCAATATCCCCTCGCACAAGCAAATAATACAACTCTGTTTTTTCTTTCCAACTAGGAAGACCAAGAACAAAGACATTTACTGATACCAGACAAAGGGTCCAACATGGAACAAATTGTTCAAATGACATAAAAACTAAATATAACATGGTCTCCTGGATGAGGTCCAAGTCTGGTGGAAGATGACGACGGAGAAGCCAGAGGAATCAGAATGAGCAGGGGAGTTGAGTGAACCGCAAAATGTCCACATTTGTGCCTTGGTTTTACCAAATGAGCCATGGTGGTGGGCCATCACATGGTGGAGACTAAGGGACAAGCCGACAGGAATTCTACATGTATTACCTTTGAAAATTTGCTATTCATCTAAAACTAGCACAAAATCAAAATCCTGTCCCCAAAGCTCAGCTGGCATTGGTGGCACAAGGGAACTACCAAGTCAGTGTGGGTCAAATGGACTGCAGTTGGGCCTCTGCACCTTGGCTACAGGCTGGCACAATGGCTGTGGGCTCTGTGGCTACGACAGGTTCCTCCGTGCCCTCCCCTGCCCAGAAAGCAATAGTAGTAACTGCTTCATAAGACTGTGGTGAAGGAGCAAAGTCTAGTAAGAGTTGAATCCTGCGTGGTCCCTAGACAAGACCTGGGATGGTCAGCAAGCCACCTCAGACGCTTCCTCAGCAAACTGGAAATGAAGTAACATAAAGTCACCCGTGGGCAATGGTGACGGTAGGAGTCATGGTTCTATTGCTGCGAAGAGACACCGTGGTCAAGGTCTTGCACACAGCCTCAGAGGTTTAGTCCATTACCACCATGGTGGGACACGTGGTGCCATCACAGTACCTGAGAGCAGCATCCTGATACATGGGCTGTGAGAACAACCCTAGGCCTGGTGTTGGGCTTTCAAAAGCTCAAAGCCCACCCTAAGTGACATCTCCTCCAGCAAGGCCACACCTCCTAACCCTTCTAATCCTTGCAAATAGTGTCACTCCTCGGTGACGATGCATCCCAATATATATATGGGCCTATGGGGGCCATTCTCCTTCAAACCACCACAGTTATGAGGAAGTGAATTGGGGGATCACTCTGCAGTCCCTGTCCGTGGGGGACTTTAAATAGAACACTTCCTGGCTTAGTAAGCACCAGTTATGCCTCCACTGTTAGTGTCATCGTCATTAGTAAAACCGGTGGCCTCAAAGTTACAAGGATTTCATCAGCTGCTCCTCCAACTGTCTGACAAGCCTATCAGAGAATGAGATGAGCCCACAATTATAACCTGGCTCTTTTTCTTCTCATGGGAAGTTAGCAAGCTCCCTGTTTCAAGATTCTGATTTTCACAGACTAAAACACAATAAGAAGGATAAGAGGGGCCGTTGATTTATAAAGCAGCCATGGACAGCTGCCTGCAGGCCCTGCAGCTCTCCATTCTTCGTCTATGTTCTTCTGCAAGTAGGCTTCTTTCATCCTGTCTTTTCCAGGTGGTGAAATAAACCTGCCAAGAACTCTAAAAGATAGATTTCCAATGGTCTGCATCCAGAAGGAAGGATAGCTTCCTCCTTGAGAAGTTAGAACTCGGGTCCAGCGCCCCATCTCAAAGCCCAAGCAAGGGTCATGACTATCCCAGATCAACCTTAGTAGTCAGGGGAAGAGGACTCCTGCCTGGCATGATTCAATCCACCTGTCCATGCCATGGACCAGAGGTACCATTCAAATAAGATTCACTAAGAATGGAAAGTGTTGCCCCTTTAAAAATACATGTGAATATGGCCTCCATGCAAAGGTAACGGACGCTATGATTCGAAACCAGCATATGTTCACTGTAATCATGTGGGTTTTTAAACTGATGATCGCAGTTGGCTGAGCAGATGCAGAAGCTTTGGGAAGAGGGAAGTCAGACATCCTGCACGCCTTCCTCTCCAATTTGGCTGAGGTATCCAGCTGTCTGAGGAGGCAGCCATACACTCGGATGGACCTCTGTGTTCCCCAGTCAACACGCAAGTTTGACTCCATCAACATGTAGCTTTTAGGAATTCATTTTTACACCAGGCATTGCACAAGATTCCCTTTTATAAATCCTTTGCACTTTGTAAAAACAAGCAATAGAATCCATGGTGAGTTCTAACAATTTCTTCCTTATTTGTCATGTGTGACTGCAAGGGCATACATCCAAAGTACACAACCGGTCAGAGGAAACCTTTGGGAATTGGTTCTCTCTTTCTTCCATGGGTTGAACACATGGCATTGAACACAGGCTATTATGCTTGGTGGAAAACATGCTTCTATCGGCTGAGCTATCTTGCCCACCCAAATTCTGATATTTTTTTTAAAAGAAGCCATATTGTCTTCATAAGGAACTGTAAATAATGAGAGATGAGGACAAAGCCCTAAACAAGACATCTATACAATTTCCATTAACACTCAGGGAACATTGTGGAAGAGGGAAAAGGCCAAACGATATGAAGACGGGCATCAAAAGCACAATATTGTGGGCAAAACACAGCTATTGAAACCACGAACTCACAGCAGCCATGATGCTTCCAATGGGTCTGCATGAGAGTGTGCCCTTGAACAATTAGGTATGGTTGCATGCCAGGCGCAGGGGCCACATCCTTCAACACTGGATTATTTTCTTACTGATAGAATCAGGGGAAGGGGCAATCACAGCCTCTGGTTGTGTGCCCACTCCCCCCACACCTTCAAGACTCCATTGGATTGTTTTAGTTCTGTAGTGACACTGAGAGCACTGGTTAAACTAGATGGACAGGAAAACAGAGCTAACAGCCAGGCATCTGGTAAAAGGATGGGTAGGGAAGGTGGGGGGGTCATAGGGATGGGAGGGGGGATAGGAGGGTGGGGAGGAAGAGCAAGCAGAATGTGTCAGTCGTTTCGATGAATAACCCCTGAAATTATTCCGAGCCAGTTTCAGCAACAGATTACAAAGCCTTCCGTTTCGGTCTCTCTCATGGTGTTGGATCAGCCCAAGTGGGATAGTTTATGCTGTTGGAATAAACTGACCCCACCTCTCCAAGGCTTAGAATTGCCTCATGGATACTGTGGGTTGACATCTGCTCAGATTCATACAATGGACATCTCCATGCCTGAGGGAAAGACAGCTCTTGAGGCCTTCTGCTTACTAATTCAGTTCTTACTGAAGAAGAGACAGCCGTCACTCATCAGCAGCCTGGCAGGGAGAGTGAAGCCATGTTCCCTCAAGACGGATCAGTAGGATGTACTTGACACATGAGACTAAGTACCATGATTATCATGCTAGTCGGTTTCCAGTTAACATTCAACATTTGATAAATTGGGTGTCTTTACAAGTGGGGCATTCATTGGAAGAGAATAGAATGATCTGCTATCAGCATATAGACAGGATCTAGAAAAATATATTTATTCTTATATCATATTTAAGCTTAACATGTTTTGGGGGAATGCCTCATTTAAACAGTATTAACGAATCTTCCCCCATCCCGCTCTTTTTCTGATAACAGCTATGTCCTAAATGCAGATTTTCAGATTATCAGTCTCACTAACACAGGATATATTCAACTATTAACAGAGCTGATCAATCACAGCTGTGAGAGAACCACACTCTGGGTTGGTCCCTAAATTCCTGCCGATAGAACCCAGGACCGGGCAAGCACTCTGTGACTGAGCCACACCCCAGCCACCTAGGAGCACTTCTGTTGTTTCAGTAGTTGAGGTATTTCCTTGGCCCTTAATCTGAGGCCAGCTTTTTTTTTTTTTGCAGCTTTTTGTACTGTCTTTGCCAGACTTCTGGTCCTTTTGAGGCTGGGTTGGCACCTGCTGACTCAGCCGTGTTGGGCAGACAATGTTAGTTCCATAGGCTTCTTGAAAAGCATTCTTCCCGGGGCTGCAAGGAGTTGTCCCTTCCCACTACTTCTGTCTGAATTGTGACAGCTTCCTGCCTGGGATCACCTCTGAACCTGCAGGCATACACTCTCACTTCCTGCCTGGGATCACCTCTGAACCTGCAGGCATACACTCTCACTTCCTGCCTGGGATCACCTCTGAACCTGCAGGCATACACTCTTACCCCACAGGTCCTGATTCAGGTCACTTTCCCAGTTGAGGGGAGAAGGAATTGGTTCTGAGAGAAAATACAGGACAGGGACAGCGGTTAAGGACTGGTTCCCGCCAAGGCAACCAATGTGTGTCCACACACTCACTGTGTATGTGAGGATCCTGACTTTATGTCACGATACTAAAGCATTATAATATCATTCTAGAAGCATTTATCTTTATGGCCTCAAACTCTCCCACATGTCAAAGAAGTCAATATCTCCTCAGAATGAAAATATAAAAGATGATTATGGGAGCGTATTTTTCTTAAACATCAGGGGTATAGAACTTCATCAAGTTTGTAACTGTGTCGTGAATCTTTAATCAAACCCCTTTGAATCCTGCCAAATCAAATACGAGATCCCCAAACTGGGAAATTTTTTTTGTCAGATATAATTGTTTCGCTAAGACACCAACCCTTGACACAACTACCTGTAATGACTCAGACTCTTTGCCTCCGAAGATCATTCAGGGACCGGAGTCCAGCCCTTTCTGACACAGAAAGCGTGCATCAGGAATGGGCTTTGAGCCCTGTACATGAAGCTACTGAAAGCAATGTCATTAGGCTCCAATTTATATTTCTGTTTTTTACGTTCTCGCCTGTGAAACTAATTCTACCTAATCCATGTCCTGTTCAAAAGATAAATACTTCATGGTTTTCGATGTAGCCAGAAGAGAAGGCGATTTCAATTAATCTCACTAAACATCACCGTGAGTGTGCAATGATTTATTTCCTTCATCCCAAGGGGAGGATATTTTTTTACACACCTCTATAAGCTGCTATTTGATATTGCGGCTAGCCGCCATTGACAAGTAACGCTTATAAGAAATGAAAACAAGGGACTGGAGAGATGGCTCGGTGGTTAAGAGCATTGCCTGCTCTTCCAAAGGTCCTAAGTTCAATTCCCAGCAACCACATGGTGGCTCACAACCATCTGTAATGAGATCTGCTGCCCTCTTCTCACAGACAGAATATTGTATACATAATAAATAAATATTGAAATAAAAAAAGAAATAAAAACAAGAATAGCCAGGACTGGTGGCTATTTTCCATCAATCTCGGGTTTGCCCAGCCGACTTGAAAACCAGGCTTTCTCTGACTCACACTTGAAAAGATGGCATTTAAAGATCTTAAGTTAGTGTCTGTCGTCTCTTTGATGCCCAAGGCTGAACAAACATAAGCACCCTTGATTTGTACACGTATTTTAGGTAAGTAGAGAGCAAAACACGCATCATGGGAAAGCCTGAATGCCCAGAATGTGCTTGAGCTCAACCACGCGCACACTCAGTGATATCAGTAAAGTAAATAGCATCCATTCCCTCCTATTTAAAACATGCCCAAGACATCAACCTTCATAACATCCAACTCATGCAGCAGGGAAAACAAACAGGGCACTCCTGAAGATAGTGTCTCCTCTCTGCCAAGACAAGGAACAAATTGAACAGAGCACAGAGGTCAGGAAGCTTTTCCGGGTTTTTAAATTTCCCCCAAGCACCGTGCAGATGGTGAACCCTGGCTAATTACTATCTGTCTCCAGAACCCCAGAGCTTGCCACTGCTGTGACTCCACACCAGGGGTTCCGATTCCAAGCTCATCAGCCAGGGCAGACATAGGGACCTGCGCATAAGTAATTCAGGCCACTGAGTCGTGCGGGTGAATTCATGAGATGAATTTGTGTGAGCATCAGGAGGAAATATGAACACACAGATGGATAATTTATGAGTGGGAGTTTAGCAGCTGTTTTCAGAGCCCTCGGAGGCAGATACCCATCAGGGGATAAAGTCTACTGACTGAGTTCTTGTACTACGCTCATCTCCCATTTGAAGGACCGAATCATTCTAGCCTTCTAAGCCTTTCCCTCCGTGGTGGCCAAATTGAGGGATGGTAATCTCCAATAATAACCTGCAGAGGAATTGTCTGTGTTTCTCTAGCACACCCCCATTCTCAAGGAAAGAGGACTTACCCCCATTCCATGATCCCAGGGAAACTAGTTCCCTTCCATAGCTACATTGTCATATGGACTGCCTTCCCAGCACAACAAACAGTCAAAAAGAAAAGAAAGAAGGAAGGAGAGAGAGAGAGAGAGAGAGAGAGAGAGAGAGAGAGAGAGAGGTGTCTTGTTCAAAGTGAGCCAAGAGTAACCCTCTTTTTCTCCATGATTTCCAACACACAAGGAAAGGGTGGGGATGAAGTCTAATGAGTATATTTTGGTCGTGGTCCATCCCTGTCTCTCTTGAAGGACACAACAGCAAGAAACAATCACCAGAAACCAATTTATCCTTTAGCAAACAGAACAATTGCTGGGTCAGGTGGTGCGTTATTGTAGTCCCACTCGTTTGACAGACTGAGGCAGGAGGATTGCATGCTCAGGGCAAGCTGGAATGTAGAATGACGTAGAAGCTTCAGCTATGGAATAAATTGAGCCTCAGAATAAATTCAAGGCCAGCTTGTGCAACTGAGTCTGTCTCAAAAAGCCCTTTGTATATAGAGGTTTCTCTGTCCCGCCCTGTACAGCAACTACCTCCAAATAATCACTCAGAGCTTATTATTAATTACAAACCGCTCGGCCTATAGTTCGAGCTTATTACTGACTAGCTCTTACATTCAAATTAACCCATTTCTATGAATTTATGTATTGCCACATGATCATGGCTTTTACCAGTCTGCTGGTGTCTTGTTTCTTGGGCAGCTGGTTTGCACCTCTCCTGACTCTGCCCTTCTTTCTCCCTGTATTCAGTTTGGCTTTTCAGTCTAGCTATAGCGTGCATTGTTATAGGCCAAAGCAGGTTTTGTTATCAACTAATGAAAACAACATATATTCACAGAATACAGAAAGGTTTTCCCACAGCAGCACTCGAGGTACATTGAGGGTAAAGCTCAATGGCACAGTGGGCCTAACATATGTGAGGCTCTAAATTTAAACTCTAATACTATCAAAATAATACATTTAATAACTGAGTGTGGGCAACAGATACAAGTTATAAAATAACACACAAAGCTCATTTTTCTAGTTCTAGTTTTTATGGATGTTTTGTGGTGATAAACATATAAAACTGTATTTGTTAAAATCCAATGTAAAGCTCGACAGCTTTGGAACGGTTGTTCTAACTCTAGAAGTTCATAGACATTGGATCTGGTTAATTTCAGCATGTGATTTTTTTCATAATAAAGTTTGCAAATATTTCTAAAAGGTTTATTGCTGTGGGTTAATGCTCTTGTACACTGTAAAGATTTGTCACTCATACTGGTTTAATAAAATGCTGATTGGCCAGTAACTAGGCAGGGAGTATAGGCAAGATGATCAGACTAGGAGAATTATGGGAAGAGGAAAGACAGAGACATCGTTACCAGCCAGACACAGAGGAAGCAAGGTGAGAATGCCTGATTGAGAAAAGGTACCAAGCCACATGGCTAAACATAGACAAGAATTATGGGTTAATTTAGGTTGTAAGGGCTAGTTAGTAATAAGCCTGAGCAACAAGCCAAACCGTTTATAATTAATATACGCCTCTGTGTGCTTATTTGGGTGAGACCAGGCAGGACAGAAACTTCTGTCTACAGTTTATTTCTCTAATTTTTGCTTCTTGGACCTGTTGGCAAGATTTAGGATCAATTACACTGAGTGAGAAAGGCTTTATAGCCCTTTCTAAGCCACTTACTACCAGAAGCCCATGCACCTGACAGGCATTTATCACCTTATCTCAGAGGTTCACCCCTCCTTCATCTGGCCAAGGCTCAGCTTCAGACTACCAACTTCAGATACCCAACTGAAATTCCCAATCTATCATCAATAAATTTGCTTACATGCTTTATCGATTTTCTTTAATGGCTACCTTCTTCTGACTCCAGCCAAACTTAAAGAAGGATGAATACAGTTACACCTGTACATGGAATCCACCCATGGGTGAGATAGGTGTTCTTCCTTATGGTACCGTAAGACCATCTGTCTTCTTTCTTTGCAAGGCTCAGATCAGTAAAAATGTAACTGAGTGTCCTTGTCATCTCTTAGGAAAAGACCACACCTTGCCATTCAGGGAGGACTGTAGCCTCTAGCTTTCATCTTTACTCCTCCCAACAATTTCCTTGATGACTTCCACAACCATGTAGGATTCCACGTACACTACTTCCCTTTCTGTTCTGTGATCTGAATTTCCACATACCGCAGCTCTTCCCTGGAGCCAGCCTCAGCTAGGCACTCTTAACTTTGCAATATAAAGTGAAACAAGCACTCCGGCCCCATCTTCTGACCACCATTGGAGTCTGCTTCCTTCACCCCCATCTTCTGACCACTACTAGAGGTTTTTCCTGTTAGTATCACTGTAGTCTCCCCTATGAAGCTGTTGACTGGATCTACCCATCCATTCCGTGGCTTCCTAGCTGCCTGCCCCCATCCCACTCCAAGTTTCCCGAAACTTTCTGAATAATTACTTTTGAGGTAATCGTGTGGAGTTTTCTTTTGTGGGGGAGTTTTCTTTTCTTTTGTAATGACGTAATGTAAGATTGCGTTACTCATTAGCCATGCTTGAGATTGCCTCTTCCATTATGACCTACAAGTCCTTTGCCACTTGTTCTTGCATAATTGCTAAGATCTCTCACTAACAAACTGAAGAGATGCGTCAAGCATGGACATCTTCACCTCCTTGTTGCTCTTACAGGAAAGGTTTTCAGTTTTTCAACACTGTTACACTCTGTGTCTCTATGGTGTCTCAAAGCTCTAACCTCACAATACGGAAGAGCAACGATGAGGGTCAAGAGGTTGACGCTAAGTTTCAAGCTGCTGCCATTCCAACATGATCTCCACTAGATAGCTCTAATTTTCTTTTTCAAGAGTGTCTTTCTACCTGAAATTGGACAAGAGGAATGATAACGACTAATTAAATCGTCAGGAAACACAGAAAAGATGAAAATGATAACAGATATTTCAACTACAGGGGTTCATCATGAAGACTTCCTTGCAGGGAACTGATGACACCCGGGGTCTATAGGTTTTGTTGATACAAGGCACTGGCATCCAAAACTCTAAATTACAAGTACAAAAGAATTGGCAACATGGTTCCTTTAAATTGAAGGTTTTTGTTATTTTTATAGGTAGATATACAAAGGAGAATTCTTAGGAAAATAAGAAAAGAGAAACAAGATGTATTCAACAGAGAAGTTGATGATCAAAAGAAGGAAGTTGAGGTAAAAGTAGGAAACAGTTGATCCACCCATCCATCCTCTGCTTCTAAAAGAACATAGTGAGCCTTTCTATTCAAAGCACAGCCCATTTAGGCAGCAGCAGCCATTATCTCAGTGTCTTGGTCCCTGGCAAGCATGCGGTGTTTTTATTAGAGGAGTTCATCACTGGTGCTTACTCAATAACTAGATAATCCCTGTGGCCGTCTATTGTAATCCTTCCTAAGATAGATCCCTTGTTGTGTCTCCACACATGTCAATAGCTTTCATAAACCATAAATCAGTACAATATTGCTTTCATCAGAGTTTTAAGCCATTAGTGTTAATCAATATGAAAACTGAAAGATTGATGTCCTAGGGTTTCTTCCTTCTCTGTGTACAATGAAGACATCACGACTCTATGTGAATTGAATCATCATCTTCTGAGGTTTTTTTTCATTAAGGCAAATTGGAAGCTACTTGTAGATTATTGTCACACTTAATATCATGATCACCACCACCATCACCATCATCACCACCACCATTGTCATCAACACTACCACCATTATCATCACCATCACCACCCTTACCATCATCATCATCACTGCCATCACCACCACTATCATCATCATCACCTACCACCACCATTATCACCACCACCACCACTATCACTAATTACTGTTTCTACAAACCTAACTTTATTATTTTTTATTATTATTATTACAAGAAAAAATTACATTTGCTCCCCTTGTTCCCGGCCCTCCCGCTTCCCCCCTACCCAACCGCCCTCCCCCTCCTTCCTTAAGATGGGGCAGGATACCCTGCCCTATGGGAAGCCCAAGGCCCTCCCCCCTCCATCTCGGTCTAAGAAGATGTGTATCCATATAGAAT
>JAQHUG010000040.1:8313579-8327848 GCA_028555095.1 Dicrostonyx torquatus
ATACAACATTCCTTCCATGTATGCTTGCTTACCAGAGGAGGGCACCAGATCTCATTACAGATGGCTGTGAGCCACCATGTGGTTGCTGGGAATTGAACTCAGGACCTCTGGAAGAGCAGCCAGTGCTCTTAATCTCTGAGCCATCTCTCCAGCCCCCCTGATGTTTTCACCTCTAAAAGATCCCCAACTTGCATTTTTGGATGCCTTAGTGAGTCATGAGTGACATACAAAAGCACTTGGTGTATATAACGCGCACAATTGCATGAGTCTGGATGTTTGCAAACACCTTCAAGGCCATTATGGTCAGGAGACACCCCAGCACTCCCCGACGGTCCCTGGCGTCCTTCTGCTTCTGTTTTACAGGGAAGAGCTGCTGACAGGCTGATTCTGCCTTCTTGAATCCTGCCGTTCACAATGTTGTGTTGTCAGCTGTAGGCACGGCACTGTGCAGTGGGCAGGCAGAACTTCTCAGCACAGCCTTATCCCCATCCACAGCAGCTTCCGTTCTGCGGCCTCTGAAAGAGCAATGCTCACATCTGCGGTTTGACGCTTCATTGGGGTTTATCTCTGGATTTCTACCTGGGATCCTCAAATAATCGGTGAATAATTCAGTAGGCACTGGTTCTCCCCCTTCTCTAGCAAAGCATGAGAACAGCCCATGTGAAGACAGGCGTGGTGCAAGATAAGAATAAGCCTGGTACACTCCAGGTTTTGCTATTCAACAGATCTGGGGAATCTCTCTTGTGCTCCTCTTTTACTGGTTATGGACATTTGACTTATGTCTCTCATATGCTCACACAGATGCTAGAAACACCAAAGTGTCTTCAAGACCATGTGAAGCATGAGCCTTGCAAAGCCAAGTGCTCAAGGTGACCTCTCATCTGCTTTGCGATCTACTGTGTGTTGTTTATGTACCTCTCTGTGTGTGTGTGTGTGTGTGTACACATATGACTCACACAGATGCTAGAAACATCAAAGTATCTTCAAGACCATGTGAAGCATGAGCCTTGCAAAGCCATGTGCTCAAGATGACCTCTCATCTGCTTTACAATCTACTATGTGTGGAGTGTGTACCTCTGTGTGTGTGAGTGTGTGTATGTGTGTGTGTATACACATGGTGTGGGACCATGGTCTGTATTCTGTCAATTATATTGTAAATAAACGCTGATTGTCCCATAGCCAGGCAGGAAGTAGAGGCAGGACAACCAGACAGGATGTAGAGGCAGGTCAATGAGAACAGGAGAATTCTGGAAAGAAAGAAGTCCATTCCTCCACAGTCCTGGCTCTACCACAGAAGAGGCAAGATGTGACTGCCTTGCTGAAAAGGGTACCAAGCCATGTGGCTAACATATACTAGAATAATGGGCTAATATAAGTTGTAAGAGTTAATAAGAAGCCTGAGCTAATGGGCCAATCAGTTTATAGTTAATGTAGACCTCTGTGTGATTTCCTTGGGACTTAATGACTGTGGAAACTGGACAGTCAGAGATGCACAGAAAACCTCAGACAACATACACAGATGAACCACATAGACGCTAGAAACACGAAAGTGCCTTCAAGACCATGTGAACCATGAGCCTTGCAGAGCCACATTTCATCTGTTTTAACAATCTACTGTGTGTGATGTGTATACCTCTGTGTGTGTGAGTGTGTGAGTGTGTGTGTGTGTACATATATGAATCACATAGACGCTAGAAACACAAAAGTGCCTTCAAGATCACGTGAACCATGAGCCTTGCAGAGCCGCACTTCGTTTTAACAATCTACTGTGTGTGATGTGTATACCTCTGTGTGTGTGAGTGTGTGTACAGATATGAATCACATAGACGCTAGAAACACGAAAGTGCCTTCAAGACCATGTGAACCATGAGCCTTGCAGAGCCACATTTCATTTGCTTTAACAATCTACTGTGTGTGGTATATGTAATTCTGTGTGAGTATGTGTGTGTGTGTGTGCATAGACATATGTATTCAGGTGCATGTGTGTGTACGTAGACATCAGTATGGAGGCCAGAGGGTAACAATGGGTGTCTTCCTTCATCTCTGTCTTTATTTTTCTAAAACAGGATTTCTCCCTGAACCTGAAGATCACTGATTCAGCTAGACTTGCTGGTCAATGAGCCTCAGGGATCTGTCTATCTCTACTGCCCTAGCACTGGCCTGACAGGTGAATGTCATACCAAGTTCGTATGTGCATGCTGGGGGGGTCAGGACTCAAGTCCCCACGGTAAGCATTTTCATAACCGAGGCATCTTCCCAGCCCTGAATTTTCACTTCCTCACATGAGCCTAACATTTTCATTAAAAAAAAAAATAACTTCTCTCAGATAGCTGTCAATCAGTCTTGTCTCATTTGGAGACCTGTACCAGGCCAGTAGGAGCTACATCTTTGAGGACTGAAAACATCCTAAAACTGAGGCGGCAGATGCATCAATGCCAGGATAAAGCGTGCAGTCTCAGAGAGCTTTTCTGAGATTGGCTGGGTCTCAGATCGTCCCAGGCTGTCGAAAACATGTTGAATTAGCAACATGGGTGAAGCAAGCTTCCATCTCCTAACGCTAAAGAGTTTGCACGTAAGGTGGGCTTTATATTACATCATCTTGTTTCCAAGTAGGTCTAACGTTTTATTAATGCCACTTGATCATGACCTATGGTAATTAACTTACCCTTTGGATCAGACTTAATTTTAATTAAACAACCCTCTACCTCTCGCCAGGGTAAATGTTTGTTTCTCCTGCAACCCTTATCGCAAGGCTATTCTGCAGTACTTTATAGACTTTCTGAGAAATTGCTTTATCAATTTTCCCTGCAGCCATACACTGAATCTGACTTTTTATCTCTAGCTGTTGCTTTAAATTAATTTTCTATTTTTCCCCACTTCTTTCTGTTTGGCTAGTTAATCCAGACATTAAACGTCTTCACCTTTTGATGAACATTGAGCCGCAGTTAAGGTTGGTTCCATGACCGCAAAATTGGCCTTGTTGGCTTTTATATTTGTCTTACCTTAGTGATCAAATATATTTGGCACAGGACTTCTTTTGCTCTAAACATCAGCTCTCCATAGCCAACCTGGGACCTAAAGCTCAAGCTGGGCTCCTTTTGTGTCCTACATCACCAGGAATAAAGATTTTACTGACAGAATGTGACTGACAAACTCTCAGGCCCTTTATTTCTGGCGATGATGGACTGTAAGATGCAGAAGAAACCCAGCTCGGCTCTCATTCACAGCTTGAATTTGCAAAGTTGGCATTGAGAAAAATTCTCTGGTGACTTCCTAAACCAAGAAAGTATGTGGATATAAGTCAGAGGCTTCGTGCAAAACTTTTCCACTTATCTCCTTCCTTTACATGACTTTTGGTAACACTGCATGACACAAATTTGGTCAGGTTCCCCCCATCAGAATTAAACCCAGATACAGAGCTTTGTGACTTCTGAGACCAGTTATGTAAACACCAGTTAGAGGAATCTGCAGGGTGGGTGGAGCTTCCTTCCTCTGTGACTAGAACCTACCCTGCTATGTTCTGGGAGTGCACTTTAAAATTGCATAAGGGGGTCGAGGGAGAGGGCTCCATGATAAACAATGCTTACAACACAATGGAGAGGAAGAGGAGTTAGGACTCATGCAGCCTCTATAACGGTCAGGCGGTGGGGCAGCCCTTCAACCAACCCCACAATTCCAAGGGTGGAAATGGATCCCTGGAGCAAGCTGGTCAGTGAGCCTAGCCCTATAGGTGAGCTCTGGGTGTGGTTGATGGCCTTTGCTTCAGTGGATAAGGTGGAGAGAAATCAAGGAAGATTCCAGACACCAACATAAGGTCTCCCTTATGTGTGCACAGACCTGCACACACCCATGCACCTATACAGTTGAGCACGTGCTCACCTACAGACCACTTACATATACACATGGAAAAAAAAAGAAAGGCAGTAAACAAAATAAAAAGTTTGTAGTAAAACACATGTGATAGTATAAAACAGGAAATTCTAACACGGGATGGTTTAAACAGGGATCAAGGGCGGGGCGATGAGAAGAGCGATTAAAAGAGACTCAACCAAAGCCAAGGGTGTATGAAGATGCCACAAGGAAACATGCTATTTCGTAGTTTATTTACAACGTGTTTCATTGTGCTGCAATGCAGCCTGTAAGATAAGAAGGTTCTCTATGTTGGAATTTCAAAGCACATCAGATAATGGGCAGGGTCAGTCTTGCCCTAAGACACTCACACTCAGTCCTTCCTGGAGTTCCATAGACTTCCTTCCACCCCTGTGGGAGACTCTAGCTCTGCGCCCGCTGCTCTGCTCTTCAGCATTCTTCCCTTGCACACAAAGGCCTTCGTATAAGATCCACCTGATTTTCTCGTTGATTGAGCTACAATTTCCAGCACATCTTCATTATACTGTCTGAGAACCACACTTTGGCTTTCTCCGAAAATTCATTTTGAAAATGAGGAGCTTCGGAGATTGCTCCATGGGTAAGAGCATTACTGCTTTGTTAGAGGATTGGGGTGTGGGTCCCAGCATCCATGTCTCACAAATGCCTACAACTATAGCCCCCAAGAAATCCAGTCTTAACTTCCAACCTCTGTGAGCACCAATACATGCATATGCATACATGCACATATGTAAAATAAGCTCATTCTTTCAAAGAAAATGTCACTGTAGGTAAAGTCCCCAGCTAATAGCTCAAGGAAACAAGAAAGGGGCGGGGCTGAAAACCGAGATCAGATTCAGGGTCACCAAGACACAGCTTCTAGTTCCACATGTGCTCCTCGTACCTGGTAACTTCTCGGATAGACTGCTTAAGAGCCCCAAATCTCGAGACCTCCCGTGTGGACCTGGCTGTGAAAATTAAGTGCAACTCTGCAAATTACTGCATATTTGCTTCATTGGTTTTAGTGATTGCGTTCATAATATTAATTTTTTCTATATAAGATTTAAGATATATTGGTGGGTTATTTAGATGTCATTAGGATGATCTTCTTACTTGTCTAGAAATTTCCAATTGGATATCCAGGCTTCCTAATTCGGTGTTTCTGTCATTTTAAAATACGCCTTGGCGTGCTGTTCCTGGGTCGTGACCATGTTACCAGGAGGAGATTTAGCCTTCCATGAAATGCTAGTGGTTTACTGACACTGAAGATACAAACACACGGGCGCATGAATGCGCACACAACACACATACACACACACACACAAACAAACACTGGTGTGTGTGAAATTCTAGAGTCAGAACATATTCTCTTTTGGTTTCTGGGAAAGAAGACAGTTCCAGCTGTGTTTTATAAGCAGACTGGGATGGGTGGGACAGACACAGGGGGCACTGAGTCAGTACCTGCCTGGAGTGACACTTCCTCATGGCAATAAAACCCACACCAGGAAGTGTAGTAATGAAGGTGCAGAAGGCTGTGTCTTGCTGCAGCCAGCTTATACCTGAAATAACCACATGGAAATTGTATTAATGAAATTACTGCCTAGCCGGGAGGTGGTGGCGCACACCTTTAATCCCAGCACTTGGGAGGCAGAGGCAGGCGGATCTTTGTGAGTTCGAGACCAGCCTGGTCTACAAGAGCTAGTTCCAGTGCAGGCTCAGCTCCAAAACCACAGAGAAACCCTGTCTCAAAAAACCAAAAAAAAAAAAAAAAGAGAGAGAGAGAGAGAGAGAAAGAAAGAAATGACTGCCTGGCCCATTAGGGTTAGGGTTAGGGTTAGGGTTAGGGTTAGGGTTAGGGTCTTACCAAGAAGATTCTAACCTACGTCCATCTCAGGCTGGAGAAACATGGCATCTGCCACATTTCCTTCTCTCCAGCCTTCCGTTCTGACTACTCTGCCCACCTAAGGGGCTGCCCTATCAAAAGGCCAAGGCAGTTTCTTTATTAACCAATGAAAGCAACCCAAATACAGAAGGACCCTCCTACACCAGGGAATAAAAAGGAGCTCCCAAAGCCTAAGTCTTGGTGTGGACACTGTGACCTTCTGACCCCAGGGATTGAAATCCAAGGTCATTTGTGCAACCTTGGTAGCTGCTACCACAGGAAAACACACTGAAGAAAAAAACAGGGCTGGCGCTACCAAGGTGTTTCCTCGACCACCACCCTGCCCCAGTGCTGAAGGTGAAATACTAGGAACAGTCTTATTACCCAACACAAGCCTGCCAAACATGCTACCCAACTATCACAAAGCCAATTTGCGAGAATATGTCCCAGTTAGTTTCTCTGTTGCTTCAATAAAACACTAACCAAAAACCACTTGGGGAAGAAAGGGTTTATTTCATCTTGTATTTCCAGGTTAAAATCCGTCATTGAAGGAAGTAGGGGTAGGAACCCAAGGCAGAAACTGCAGCGGAGGCCATGAAGGAACATAGCTTCCTGACTGCCTACCATGGCTTGCTCATCTTACTTTCTTAAATAACCCAGGACCAGCTAGCTGCCCAGTGATGTCCCCACTCACCCAGGACCACCTGCCCAGTGATGTCCCCACCCACCCAGGACCACCTGCCCAGTGATGTCCCCACCCACTCAGGACCACCTGCCCAGTGATGTCCCCACCCACTCAGGACCACCTGCCCAGTGATGTCACCACCCACCCAGGACCAACTGTCCCACCCAGGACCAGTGGCCCCACCCAGGACCAGCTGCCCAGTGATGTCCTCACTCACCAAGGACCCCCTGCCCAGGGTCACCTATCCCTATTCACAGTAAATGGGTCTTTCAACCTAATCGCCAGCCAAGAAAATGCCCCACAGGTCGATCTGATGGAGGCAGCTCCTCTACTGAAGCCGTGTCTTCCTTTGTGGCTGGTTTGTATTGACCAAAGCTAACGGCACAGACTGTAAATATAGCAAGTCTTCACAAGCAGGAAATGTGAAGAGAGAATGCGAACTCTTTCGTGCTCTGTGCTCCCACTTTGGGGGCATTTTCTGCAAACAGGCGCCAGGAGTTAGCACACAGGTACCGAAACGCACATCAGAAAAGACAAAACAGGGACAACTATTACACAACTCTAATTAGTGAATCCTTAATTCTCTCGAAGGGAAGAGAAACTGCATGAGTTTTGTTTAGTTCGTACGAATTTCCCAAATTTTCAGCAATGAGCCTGGCCCTAGCCTGGCTTCTAAAGGCACCCGCACACAGGAAGTACACATAAGCTCACACCAATACACGCACACGCTTAGAATCAAAACTAAATATCTAAATCTGTTTTTAAAAGGAAAGCAGAAGAAGTTGAAGCTGGAGTCAGTTGTCAGAAAAGAAACTCATAAATGTGACCACCAACAGCTGGGGGTTCAGCCCAAATACGGCATGTCTATGAGCCCCACTGCCAAGGACCGTTCACCTCCTGACATCCTCTGGCCAGGGCCCAATACCAGGCAGAAGATCAGAATTAGGTAAAAATGAGTTTTGACACGCTGCTGTTTTGACCATGCGGTCGGCAGTCTGTAACTCTTTCCACTGAGATGTGATTGTTTCTCCGTCAAAGTGACTTTGAAAAGTCACCTCTCGTCACAAAAAGGTGCGATGGCGACGTGGAGCGGGGCCTCTCTAAGCAGCAGACACCATTGCATGACGTCATCGCGGTAGCTGATATTTAGTCCCGAGTTTTGACAACTCCAGTATTGAAAGCTCTTAAATTCCTCTGTCTGTTTTCTCTGTCACCCCTTTGCGCTCACACGTTAAGAATGACTACAGTCAATTTGGCATTCCCTCTAAACTGCCTGCTTGCTGACGTAACTAATTGGATGGTTGTATGAGATAATTATAATTAAGAGGGTCATATCCTCTCTGGAACCATTCGTAAGTGCAGAATTCCCGAGGCCTCTCACCGGTTCCAACAGAAAATGTCAGGAACTCGAAAACCAGAGAAACACGACACTAGTGCACATTAGACGGATCTTTTTATTCAGGTTTTTTGTTGGGCAACGTATTGAGGAATGTTTTTGCAAATTAAGACCCTACGGGTGATGATGGCAATGAAGGAATTCCTCCTCAGCAGTCACCACACCTTTCTCCCACAGCCCACTCAGGAGTCCATCCCGCTGACACACCTCGCCGAGCCTGACGTTTTTTACAACGTACAAGATGGTGGGACAAGATCGTGCTGACTTCCACACCCACCCCTCCACCCCTGCCCAATGGCGTGCCTCCTGCTGACCGGGCGCAATTTCCCCTCCTTGGAAAACCTACTTAGTTACAGAAACTGCGGAGGCCAGGATTTCCCTTTGACCTTTAAATCAAACTCAGAATTTCACAGAGTAACATGCCTTCCAGCAAAAGTCATCAGCTTAATAAAGTGAAATTTTTCTGCTATAAATCGGCAGTAAATTCCTACTACCGCCAAGAGAGGTAAGCTTTACTGACCGCTGGATAGTTCCCAACAAGGGCTTGAGGTGCTGGTATGAAGTAAAAACCAAGCACAGTTTAGATGTCGGAAGAGCTGCAAAGTGGCCAGAGAGGCAGCTGAGGGGAGCAGACCTAATGAGAGGAAGACTAACACGCAGAAACTGGAGGGGGGCACAGGTAACAGGAGTAGGAGAGGCCAGGGCAAGGGTGCGGGGTCAGCTTCAGGGGCTGTGACTGCGCTCGTCCCTGCTGGGTCTCTGTGTGTCTTGGTTACATCACAGACCAACCCGGCTCTCCCTCCACTTTCCAAACAAGCAGATGCTGAGCACCACGGGCTAAGCAGATTCAACCCACACGTACTTTGTTGGAGGCAGGGGCTCATGTAGCCCAGGCTAGCTTCAAACTTGCTAAGCAGCCAGAGATGACCTTAAACCCCTGCTCCTCCTTGCCTCCATCCCCCAAGTGCTGGGATTATGGCTGTGCTCGGCTATGTCCCTGCCTGTTTAGGGGGTACACTGGGGTGGAGGGACAGGGCGGGTCTTCCTGTGTGCTAGGAAAACACTCCAGCAACTGAAACCCATGTGCAGCCCCTCCTCTTTTCTACTATCAGGTAAAACGCTAGTGAGTCTGTTAATAGAGGACAAGTGTGTCTTCAGGAGACACATACCCCTGCTCAGAAAGGAGCTTGCCACCCTCAGGGTAAGAAGAGCCAGCAGAAATACACTGGGACAGCCCTCGCTCTCACACAACTTGCTGAGTTCTGAGATCTCTTTATCCTTGCCGTGCGTGCTCTGTAGCCTGCCGACATCCTTTTTATTTTTAATTTTTGAACTAGTTATCCACGCATACATAAAATTAGGAAGATTCATGTTTTGGTTTGTTTTCTTGAAATAGCAGAAATTCTGCTAGCTTCCTACATAGCGATTTTTACTTGAGACTCCGCTGGTATTATCCGCAGACCTCCTCATTATGTCTCTGCCTTTGCCGCTACGGAAGCCACACCTGCTAGGGGCACTCGTAATGCTAGCACCCTGGCATTTGTGTTCGCTTCCTACTAACTGGTACGGCAATGACCGTGAACTCGGGAGCTCAGAGCCACACCAGTTTATTACCTTCAGAGCCCAGAATGATGGCGCTGCAAGCTGCCTCCCAGATACCGAGATTACAGATTCCAGTACGGAGATATGGAGGGTACGTGGGCTACAGACTTGAGAACCTGTTTCAAAAATCTTACACACGTACATGCATGCACACACACATACAGACACACACACACACAGAGAGAGAGAGAGAGAGAGAGAGAGAGAGAGAGAGAGAGAGAGAAAGAGAGAGAGAGAGAGAAACGCCAGACAGAGAAAGATTGACTTTTTGGCTCAGGAGATCAGAAATGCAAACTGACGAGATGAGCTAAAATCAAGGTGCGGCCATCTGTACTTTTGGTTTGTGGCTAATTGTTAATAGTAAGAGATATTCCAAATTTCCCCCTAATATTTCTTCTTCTCTCTTACAAAGACTCATTAGCTCACAGTGCAAACCATGTAAAGTTCACATGGAACCCACCTGGATACTAGGTAAATCAGTGTGCTCTCTGTCTCTCTCTCTGTCTCTCTCTGTCTCTCTCTGTCTCTCTCTGTCTCTCTCTCTCTCTCTCTCTCCCATTCTACCCCCACCTCTACTTAACTCACTTACTTATCCACTCTATCTCAACAGGATACATTCCCAAGTCCCACAGATTAGAACATGACTATTTTGGTGGCCATTAATCATCTTGCTACCAACTCTACCCTCAAAAACCCACAAATAACAGAACCTAGGTCTAACTTTCAAAATATCAAGGTCCAGCCATGGAAGTCTTCACTTGGCTAGCCCGACTAACGTGTCCAATCAGAACTTACCAATTGACTCTCGCTCATTCACACAGACCTCCCCCTCAATTTTCTTTCTTTTAAATTCACCCCTGCAAAGTTGCTTGCTGCTGTCTCTGACCATCCAGGTTCTCTTTGCTGCTTAATGAAAGATCTCTTAGTCTTGCAAATTGGCTTTTGGGTGTGGTCGCTACGTAATCCAGAAGAGAGCACCACCACAGCACCTCGGTCTCTTCATTGTCCCCCTCTCAGAGGACCAGACAGGAAGCCATCTTTCTACCTCATCTCTCTTTCACCTTCTACCTCTACCCGTGTGCCTAATTGGCCTCCAGTTGGATAACAAGGACAGCCTTGGCATTGTACAAAGTATCACATGTACATGTGACACAGTTTTCACATCAGGGAGGGTACCCTACAGACGAAACTCCGGCCCAAAGTCAGGCCACCAACTTGCCCAAGCTTGGTGTCACTACCTTTAGCCCTGGACCTTACCTTGACAAGTCAGCTCCTCTTATGCCAACAAGATACAATCCTATAACACGTCTGGTCAACCTCCCCCATACTCTTACCTGAAAATAGTCAAAGGAAATTTAAAGATGTATCATAGCTCATATTACTGTTGCTATGGTTAAATCTTGTGACCAAAAGCAATTTAGGAAAGAACAGGGATTATTTTACCTTATAGGTTACAGGCCGCCATGGAAGGAAATTGAGGCAAAAACCACAGAGGACCACACTTAACTGTGCATCAGTCAAAGTCAGTTGCCCTTTAAATACAGCCCAGGACCACTTGCCCAAAGACTGGCACCATCCATGACGGGCTTGGCCTTCCTATTACAATTAGCAATCAAGAAAATACCCCATGGGACATCCCCGTGCGTCAGTCTCAGGGAAGCAAGTCTTCAGTTAAGGGTCCCTCTTCTCAGGAGTGTCAAGTTAACAACCAAGATTCACAGAACTGGACTAGAATATTTTCAATTCTTCTCCCCCAAAAGTAAACAGTGAGATAAGTTGTCTCTGGACTTGGTTCCGAGTAAACTTGCAGGGCTGTGGCAGAGAATGCAAGCAACTCAGGTACAGTGTGAGCTTCGGAGGAAATGGGGAAGGATTATATTTTGCTTTGAGACATGGCTGTAAATTCACAGCTTTTAAGGTTGTGAAGGAAATGAATTAAGCACTTCAGTGTGGGTTTGTTTATGGTGCTGGCTGGTGGCCTCTGAGGGGTGGCTGCTAGCTAGGCTTTTGCCAGTCAGCTGTTTGCATTGCCTTTGCTGGCGCTCTCCGTGACCTTGAGCTGCCCCTGGAGCCTCCCCCCTTTGTGTTTTGGGTTCTGCAGCTGACAAATGGAAATCTTATTCGAGTCCCTGTTTCCCCTAGATGGGCAGCGAATATCGCGAAAGTCCAAACCTTGATTTGAAAACTCATTTGGAAAATGATTCTCAAATCGCACCGTGCCTCTTTTGTAGCCGTCGCTACTGTAATCAGAGTCATCACCTGACACACGCTCTGTCCCCTCCTCTCCTAACTGAGTGTGGGGACTCTCTTCCTGTCCACCAGCAAGTCTGCACTCCACGGCCACCTGTGCCATCTTAAAAACTACATTTCAGGGACCAGAGATGAGGAGGGGAGACATAGAGCAGCCGCTCAGGAAACAGGAAAATGTGGTTACCCAGAAGGCATCGCCCTGTACAGCTCCAGGCCTGTGAGCAGTAGTACTCTACTATGCACAGAAACTGAGTTTTGTGTGCAAATCTCATCCAAAATATACCTCACCCATTCATTCATTAATCCACCCATCTTGTCAACAGGTTTTCCCCAAAGTCTATTTTCCAGAATTTTTCTGTGCTCCCAGGTGAATCTCTCATGAAGTGAAAGCTGGAAATGGCCAACCTACCTGTAAGAACGGAGCCAAAAAGACATGGAGCGCAGGCTGCTCTTCAGTGACATTGCTATCAGGCTGAATTCCTTAATAAGGTCACCTGCCAGCAAACTTGACCTATATGTTTTGGCTCTACGCGGGTTAAGTTCACAAACGGGTGTGCGTGCAAGTGTGTGCCTTTCTCATGAGATGAAGGTAGCACAGACAGACTGGCTTGATACAGATCGAACTGCAGTCGCCACACATCTCAGCACACACATTTACAAATGCACAAATGCTGTGATTCTAATTCTTGCCGTTATTAGCAAGGTTGATGAAGGAGTTCTGCTTAAAGAGAGCAGAGTGTGTGGGCGAATCAGCCACGTGTGAGCCTGGCTTATACCTGGATGTTCATGGAGACTGCAGGCATCGCAAGTCCGAACAGGGGACTCAACACCACCCTCTTCCAGAAAGTTGGCTCCAATAGGTTTGAAATAATATTTTGTAAACATGCCAGCTTATATTTAATATTCAAAATTATATTTATCAAGACAGGAAAATCAGAAATTACATAAGAATATCAACTTCCAAAAGACTGCTCTGATACAATGTGAATGAATTTCTCAGCTGATTCCCTTTTCTATATAAATTCACGTACTTGGAACTTGGGTCAAAACACAAAGTGTTGTGCCCTTTGAAATAATAAATTATATCACATTTTAATAGTGTCATGTATTTTTGTGTTTTGTGGTATTTTTATTTAATCCTTTGAGAATCTCATACAATGTGTTTTGATCATGTGTATCACCTCCTCTCCCACCTTATTTTCCGTTTTTTAAATACACACACACAGACGTGCACACACACACACACACACACACACACAAACAGGCACACCCATCAAGTCAAGTTTGTGCTGCCCAGATATTCCTGCATAGATGGCCTTCCACTGGCATCTGATTGACTTACCAGGGACTGCACTCTTAAAGAAAGGTGATTCTCCATGTTCCAGCAGCTCTCAATTGTCAATAGCTCCTTGACTCAGGATGGGACTTTGGGTCCACCTCCCCTTCCATGACGGCATTTTGTCTGGCTTGAGATTGCGCAAGTCCTGTGAATGCTGTCTCGATGGCTATGAATTCCTGTGTGCCATCCCTGCTGTAATCGAAAGACGCTGTTTCCGTGGAGCCATCCACTGCCTCTGACTTACGCAGTCTTCAGGTCCCCACTTCCACAATGACCTCTGACCCTCAGAGGGAGGGGGGTGTGATAGACATGGCCCATGTAGGGCATAGGATTCTTCAGTCATTTGGCTACCTTGTCCATTCGTAGGTCTCTGTGTTACAGAAGCTTCTCTGATTAGGGCTGAAAGATGCATTTGTCTGTGGGTATACCAATACGTCATTAGAGATTGACCATTTAGCTTAGTAAAGATAGCAGGTGACCTCCTAGGGCCCAGGACCTGTCTAGCAGGTTGTTTGCTCAATAAAGTGTATGAGTATATTTCCAGTAGGTGCATACGTACAACATGTGTGCATAATGCTAACAAAGGCCAGAAAATGGCATCAGATACCCCTGGAGCCGGAGTTACGGATGGTTGGGAGCCATCATGTGGGTGCTGGAGATTGAACTTGGATCTTCTGCAAGAGTAGCAAGTGCTCTTAACCACTGAGCCATCTCTCCAGCCCCACTTGGGATTCATTATGTACACAGTCTCCAAAGCCTGATGAGACATCATGTACCCATGGCTGCAACATTTCCCTAGGATGGATGGGGTGTAAACGGTGCCATCAAAAGCAGCATGATGTGTGTCCTCACAGTTATTGCCCTTTGCATTTTAACCAGAAGATGTGGGGTGTTGATGCAAACATACCAACTTGGCCATCCAGAAGGTGAGTGTGCCCATTGTTAGACTCTCTTCTTTCTGTGTCCTCCAGGTCCTTCTGTCACTGATGTCACTGCTGACAGCCACACTTCACTCATGCTTTCTTTCTCCCAGAACAATGAACACTAGCATGGAACTTCTTCTAGATCCCCTTTCTGCCTTCCTTCCTTCCTTCATCCTTGGACCCCGGAAGTTTTTGGATGTATTTCTCTGCCTTGGTGGTTAGAGGACAACCACAGGTGTCATTCCTAGACAAATAAGAACTTACAAACAAAATAGACTAGGCTGGCTGCCTAGGGTCTTGTCTCTGCCTCAGCAGCGCCAGGATC
>JAQHUG010000040.1:8334043-8351355 GCA_028555095.1 Dicrostonyx torquatus
CCTGCTGTCTCTTGTCCAACTTTTACATGTGTCCTAGGAATCTGAACTCAGATTCTCATGCCTAGGAGTCAATCACTGTCTCCCTAAGCCATCTCCCTTGTCCCATATTGTTGAGACTATTTTTATTTTCAGTTAGTTCCAGAAAATTCTAGAACTTTGACAGATGTTGCCAGCATATGAGAGATGATCTGATACAGCAAAGAGTCTCAGATGGGACATGAGGCAAATTCCCAGTGTCTGTGGGACAAAGACCCAAGAACCACCAAAAGCACACAGGGTTTCAAAGCAGAAAAGAGGGTTTCAGAGTGAAATTTGAGTCCTTGAGATAGACATTTCCAGGTAACTTGTTAAAAATCTCTTACTGCCATCGTCTACGCAAAAGATGGGAAGATGGAGAGGCCTCGAGTAAGGGAGTTGCTTAGTGACACAATTATTCGTTATCTCTACAGTGCCATTGTTAGAATCCGAAATTTAAAACCTTTAATATCTCAGTGAAAACACTGAGTATTTTGTAATTGTATAGCTAGGCATGTATTTAATTGCCAATAATTTGTGATGTATTTATGATATAGTGGGGACTCTTCTGGGTTCTACTGACAAAGCCATTAAGAAGAGCTTGGGCATGATTTCAGTTTATGTGTCAAATAAGTGAGTGAGATGAGTGGATGTATGCATGGACGTATAGAGATAGATAAGAGAGAGAGAGAGATATGATAGGTAGATAGATATAGATGATAGATGGATATTTTAGATAGATAGATAGATAGATGATTGATAGATACATACATAGATGATAGAGATGAAAGATAGAGATGATAGACAGAGAGATGAATAGATAGATGATAGATAGACAGACAGACAGATAGATGATAGGTAGATACATAGATAGATAGAAAGATGATTGAAAGATACACACACACACACACACACACACAAAGGTGATTGGAAGGATGGGCACATAAATAAATAAATGATTAAGTGGATATATGGATAATGTTGATGAAGAGATCAAATACACACAAAGGGAGAAAGAAAGGAAGAAAGAAGAGAGGGATTAGAGGTTTGAATGGGAAATGTCCTCTATAGAATCAGAAATTTGAACACTTGGTCCCCACTTGGCACTTTTGGAGAAGTGGTACAGCCTTGCTGAAAGAACTGTGTCACTGCAGTAGGCTTTGAGAGTTCATAGCTTGATTCCACTTCTGGCTCACTCTCTGATTCATGTCTGTGGCTGAAGATGTGATCTCTCAGCTTCCTGATCCTGCCATCATACCTCCCTGCCACTTGTTGCCATCCTCGCTGCCATTATGCATGGACTAGGAATCATAGAATCCTCTAGAATCATAAGTCAAAAGACTTATGACTATTTCATTCCTACATTGCTTTTGGTTATGGTGTTTTATAACAGCAATAAGTAGCTAATATAAATAAATAATAATAAACAGATAGATATATTGATAGATGATAGGTAATGAGTAGAAATACGAATGGACAGTTGGATGACAGACAGATAGATGCTTGGTAGACAGAGTACAAATTTTTGGATGGAAAGTAAATGATAGATGATAGAACAATAGATAAATATATGAATATATGGATACCATAGATGGTGACAGAGAGAGATGTAATTAACCACAAGTACACATAAAGCTCCAGGAATGAATCTATATACATTATATCCCTTCTTAAATTTAACCAGCTATGAAAAGCTCATTAGCTTATTAATATGCTAGCAATTGTCACAAGTTGGATAATGCATACATGTGCTACAGTTTGAATTTGCTACATCGAGGTTTGTATACTGGAAACATAGTCCCTAAATTCTTGTTAATGGTATTTGGGTCCCTTGGTAGTTAATTAGGATTTGATGAGGTGCTGAGGATGGCCCCATGGTGACATTAGTAGTCTCATAAAGAGAAGAAGAGAGTTCCTGGCCCAGCATGTGGTGCTGACTGGCGTGTAGATGGCCAGAAGTTCCTCCCTAGAAGACGAGCAGGTGCCAACACCATGTTCTTAGTCCTCCCAGCCCCCAAGATCAAGAGCTAAATTCTGTTCTTCATACCATATCTACTCTGTAGCATCGGGCTGCATCTGTAGAATCTGGCCTTTGTGAGTCTGGACCCAAATCTACCTGCGCTAACATGAGCACCTTTGTGTGTGTCTGGACCCATACATGCCTGCACTTACATGAGCACCATTGTACTGCAGAGAGTAAAGACTCAGCCCTGGGGTCATCCAATGCTCGCTTGTCATCTTTTTATAAAGTCCTAAAATCAAAATAGATATGATGATTTTTAAAATTTGCTTACTTCTTGTTTACTTAGGTAATATTATATCCTTCTGGAATCTTTGATGGAATTGAAGAATGGATAGTTATAGTTTTCCTTAGTTAAGATAAAATAGATATAAATATTATAACTGTAATTCTTGCTTGATAACTGTTTTGTTATATGTAACTTTACTATGTTAAAATGAAAGCCTTTCTTTTTTGTTTAAACAGAAAAAGGGGAAATGATGTAGGAGGGATCGTCTGTATTTGGGTTGCTTTCATTGGTTGAATAAAGAAAACTGCCTTGGCTTTTTGATAGGGCAGCCCTTAGGTGGGCGGAGTAGACAGAACAGAGTTCAGGGAAGAAAGGAAGTGTGCCAGATGCCATGACTCTCCGGCCCAAGATGGATGTAGGTTAGAATCTTCCTCGGTAAGCCACCACCTCATGGTGACACACAGATTTCTAAATATGGGTTAGACTGATATGTATAAGAGGGTAAAACTAATAGGCCAGGCAATATTTGAATGAATACAGTTTATGTGTAATTATTCCGGGAATAAGTTAACCAAGGCCAAAAGCAGGCCGTGCGACCAAGTGACCAGGGAGCCAGGCGGGACGGAACAAAAGGGCCCACATTCCTCTCAGGTGCTGGGAACACAGCCTGCACCTCATACTACATAAACTAAAGTCCAAATCTGGCTGATCACTTAAGTGTGAGCACCTTAGAAATCAAGGAAATGTTATTGGGTGTGAATACAGCAACACAGGAAGCTACAGCAACCGTGTCAGCAAACAAAACTGCCCCCTTTAGAATGTTCCAGAATTTCTCCATGTTGGTCACCTGCCTGCCTTTCCAGAAAGGGATTATTTCACGCTCTTGCTATCAAAGAAGCAGTGGGTTATCTCAAAGCCCTAGAGGACTTTTGATTAAGGAAACAAAGTCCTGGGAGACCCGCCTTTGTGTTTGTGGGGTCACTTGGTTGTTTTCACATCTCCAGGGAGGAACAACAGGGGTATCAGAAAGGATATTTGTGAGAATAAGCAGAGAAAAAGGGAGATAACAGAGGTCATGAGTGTTTAAATTTAGCTGGGGAAATTGCTTTCAGGTCACGGTTGTCTTTAGTCATGAGACTTGGCGATTCTGTTGCTGTCCAGATAGACACCAACAAATGCCAAGCCGGTGTCTGGAATGAAACCCCTTGAGGTCTTCATCGGTGGAAGGGAGGAGGACATTTTAACTCTGGGCTTTAGCAGTAATTAAGAATGTAAATCCTACCTCTGAAAATTTTGTTTATTTTTGGTTGTTTGTTTATAGAGACAAGGTTTCATGTAGCCAAGGCTGGTCTAAAACTCACTACATAGCTAAGGATAACCCTGACCTCCTTTTCCTCCTAAGTACTGGATTACAGGCATGTACCAACATGTCCAATTCATGTGGAGCTAGTGGTGAGACTTAGGGCTCCATGCGTGTCAGGCAACCATTCTCCCAGCTGAACGCTATCCCCACTTCCTGGTGTGTGGATGCCAGCCTTAAAATGGTTTAGAGAATGAAAAGGCTCCTATGCCGACATCAGGAGGAGGATTTACTTCCTAACTAAGATACATACACACACTCAATAATAACAACCCCCCTTCCTCACACCTATGAACTAGAATTGTATTAAAGTTTTGCCAATGGGAGTGTGTGACCTACTTTGAAATTCAATTATAATGACATATCTGCCCTTTATTTCCTCCTAAGGTCGGCAGATTTGGGGCTCAGTTCATGCAAAATGCAATAAACATGTCCTTCTATCACAGAGCCCAGGCAAAAATACACACAAAGCATTTTTAGATATTATTATAAAAATATCCAGGTGAAAGGGAAATTACTTCATGACAACATTTGGACAGATCTTGACAACTGAAAGTGCTTCAGGTGTAATTGTACCCACAAAGTTGTGCTTGCAAACTAGTGAACACCTCAAATGTTTAGTTGCTCGCTAGAGAAGTCACATGGTTGCTTACGGGGGTTTCTTGTTTTCTTTTTTTTTTCCTTCTCTCTCCTGTTATTTTCCAATATTAGAGAGAGAGGGAGTAGGCAAAAGATTTTTTTCATCTAATACATTCCTAAAACAAGAGGTTAATATGGTCCCAGAATAAAAATACATAATTTAATTCTGGTCCTGTGTTTCAGTAGGAAACAAGCTGGCATTTTCTCCTGTGAGCTAATGAAACAATTGGGGGTTATCATGGGATGAAAAATGGACAAATTAGCAGCTTCATCCAGAGCCGGCAAAGCTGTTCTCCTCTGTTCGTGATGACTTGGCAATTCTTTATTCTGGAAACTGGTTTTGAATACTCAGAGGGGGGACCGTGGAGAACTATGGGTAACTCTATTAAGGATGGCATTATTTATTTATTTGTTTGTTTATTTATTTTATCTCCATAGGTATAAGAAGCAGGTGTCAAAGGCATAGAAAATTGTAACATGAGGGCTGGCCCATTGGGGTTACTGTCCTACCCAGTACCCCACAGCCAGCAAGCCCCAAAGAAAATCACACAGAGAGTCTACATTAGGTTATTAACTGATTGGCCCATTATCTCAGGCTTCTTACTAGCTCCCATAACTTATATTAACCCATTGTCAGCCACATAGCCAGTACCTTCTCTCAGCTGGGCTGCTACACGTTCCCTTGTTGGAGATCTGCGCAGGAATGCCAGGGAAGCTTCCTGCTTCCCAATTTCTCCTGTTCTCTTTGTTCCACCTCTACTTCCTGTCTGGTTTTCCCGCCTATATTTCCTGCCTGGCCAATCAGCGTTTATTTAAAACATGATTGACAGAATTGTCCCGCACCAGAAAATATTGCTCTTGTTCATGATCACTGCTGTCTTTCTTAGCATCGCAAGATTATTTCTAGAAAATTCTTCGAAATGGAAAAGTTAAAAGTTTAAAAATTATACAACCCTGAGATGAAGCATAAAATTTGGATTGCCAGGAACATGCCAGTCAGTTTAATGGGTAGTGAGTCGTCTCCAGAGCTAGATATTTGAGTCTTAAAAAATGAATTTTTGAGCCACCATAAGTAAATTATGAGACCCAATATAAGACTGACAACCTGTTATTAAATCCAGTCATGTGGATAGCATAACACGGTGTCTGAAGTCACGGGCATTGGTGTCACATAAGCCAGGATCAAGACTTCATCTCACCATTTATTGGCTTTATTGCCTGTATTAGCTATTCCACCAAAGGTAACTGACTCTGAGCTGTGGAAGAGGCATCAGGAAAGTGGCTCGGTGGATGGATTAGCTTTCACAAGCATGAGGTCCTTAGATTGGAATTCTAGCACCCACATAAAAAGCCAGCACAGCACGATAGCGTGTACCTGTTACCGCCATCCTGGGGCTCACTGACTAATCAGCCTAGTAAAGAAACAAAGAGCCCCAAGTTCAGTGAGAGGCATTATCTCAAGAGAATAAGGCAGAAGGTGGTAGAGATTGCCAGCCTCCTCCTCTGGCCTCTACAGGCACCCCTATGTATACACATACCTACATACATGTGTGCACACATATACACCACATGCGCGCACACAACTTTTTCTTAAAATTTTTAAAAAGTAAATTATAATCTAAATAAAATAAGATAATACATATCTTAGTCACTGTTCTTTAGTTGTGAAGAGACACCATGACCAAGGCAACTATAAAGGAAAAACATTTAATTGGGGGCATGCTTAGACTCAGAGGATGAGTCCATGGTCATCATGGTAGGGAGCTTGGTGGCAGGCAGAAGAGCACAACACTGGAGCAGCATCTGAGCACACACATTTTAAGAAAACAACCACAACACACACACACACACACACACACACACACACAGGGTCGGGGAGAGAGAGAACAAACCAGCTGGGAATGGTGTGGGTTTTCGAAACCTCAAGGCACTCCCCCAGAGACACATCTCTTCCAGCAAAGCCATGCCTTCTAATCCTTCCTAAACAGTTCCATGAGCTGGGGACCAAGCATTCAAATACATGAGTGTTTGGCAGCCAATCTCATTCAATGCATTTTAAGTGCTCATCAAAAATGCTTATTAAAACATTTAATTAGACAAACAGATAAGTACATGTTTAATAGATACTTGTTTTTTTTATCATAACAATGTTTTACTTGGCAGGATAGCCATGACATTTCTATGATACAAACAATTTGACTTGGAGAAGCACAGAGAGACCACAGTCTCATTTATCTGTGCCCCTACATTCATCTCTACTATATAGACACACAGGAGTCGGCTAGAGGAAGTTTCCCCACCATGAAATTTCCAGCATGCGTGGCTCTTTGCATTGTATTTTTCTCTGTGAGTCATCTTAGAAAAGCCATGAAGGTGAATGCAGAATCAATAATCAGTAGATAAGCTTTGACATTTAGCCAAGCAGTACGCTAAGTACTTCCTAGGATAGACGTTAGGTAGAAAGGGCAGGACAGAGATCCACAGAGATGTGCAGAAATCTCTCCCCATGATAAAAAGCTTCAAAGGCATGCTCCTCTACTCATTAGAACCCAGGAGAAAAGCTCCTGGTTGCTTCCAGGCTGCCGTACCGCTATGTTCTCATGATTGCCCGTGAGACACACCATGTCATAGAAACAAGCTTATTACCCATGTCTAATGGCTCCCTGGAGTGCCTCCACTACCTAACAACTGTGAGCACGCCTTATAAACACAATGAGAAAGTAGCTGGCTCTCCTTGGATTCCTACCAAACTGCACCCTGCTCCTGACCAACGTATTCACAGTGCAGAGGGCACAGACAAAGACTGATGAGAGACAGAATTCAGTGTCATGGGACGATTCTATCACTTTCGCGGACAGCCAGGGTACCACTTCAACTACTCTTTGGTGTGCAGTGGAGTTACCATTGCAATCTAGAATGAGACTTCTCCAAATCTCTTGCTGCTTTTGAGTCTACTTAGAGGCTTTCTTAGCATAGGTGGTTTAGGGGAGATGGCTGACCACAAAATGTTTTGTGGTCTATCCCAGCCAGCTGTGGGTTGTAGGAGAGTCTATCTTTATTTCTGTGGCTTTCATTGGTTAATAAAGAAGCTGCCTTGGCTTGTAAGATAGGTCAGCCCTTAGGTGGGTGGAGTAGAAAGAAAGGAAGTTCTGGGAAGTAAAAAAGTGAGAGAGCCGCCATGATCCTGCGCCCAAGATGGACGTACCTTAGAACCATCCAGTAAGTCACCACCTCATGGTGACATACAGACTTATATAATGGGTTAGTTTAGATGTGAGAGATAGCCAAGAAAAGGATAGAGATAATGGGCAAGGCAGTATTTAAATGAATATAATTGTCATGTGGTTATTTCGGGCATAAGCAAGCAACCAGCGGCTGAGCGGGCCGGCGGCTGGGAGCTGGGAGCCGGGTGCCAGAAATACAATCCACACCTCTGCCCCACTTACAACAGTGGGTTTACACCTTTGCCTCCATACCCATGATCCTCCTGAAGCTGAGCTGATGGCCATCAGCAGGATAAGGTCTGTCCCAGTAGACTCAAACATGTTAGCTTCCCAGCCCCAAGAATACACCAGGGGAAACACGTGTGCATGTGCGTGCTTGGTTAGAGTACCCCGGGGAAAATTCACACAACCCAGAAGCAGAAATAACAAAGTCAATGAATTTCTCAGGGGCAGGAGCAGTGTTAGCCATGACTATAACCTATGAGGTTTTGAAATTAAACATCGGGTTCTTTTTAAAACATAGACTTGCTGACGCATGCACATATTTTATGGATATTTTTCCATACAAGTGTATCATGAACCAGTCATCAACCCTTTTCATTACTCATTCATTACTGCAGAGAGTCTTGTTCTATTTTCAAGTCCTGAATACACACACAACTATCTATCTATATAAAAAGTTTAGGATCCGCCAATGAGAGGAAACGTGAATTCGCTTTCTGGGTCTTATTATTCTTAATCCAATTTCCAGCTGCATCCATATTGCTGCATTTGACACAATATTCTTCTGTATGCCTGAATAAAACTCCATCCTATAGATTCACCATGATTTCTTACACCATACTCTTAGTGATAGAGACGGGTTGAGTTATAACTGGTCTACCGATAAGAGCATTGCAAACACAGATGTACAAGTAGCTTTCTCTATGCTGATTTTAGAGTCTTTTGTGTATGCCCAAAGTGGTATAGCTAGGTCATAGTCTACTTTAGACTTTTGAGAAATCCCCATGCTGGTTTCCATCATGTCCAAACTAATTACACTCCCAGTAGCCATGTTTAAGGGTGCCCTCTCTTCCACATACTTATATCATTTGTTGTTTGTTTTCTTAATGGTAATCGTTCTGTCGGAAGTGAATTGGAAGCTCAATGGTGTTTTAATTTTTTATTTCTCTGTTGGACAAGAATCACTAAATGTGTTTTCATATGTGTATTGACCATTTGTCTTTCATCTTAAAAACTTTCCATTTCGTCTGTACATTTATTGACTGAATTGTTTTGTTTTGGGTTGCCCTTTGAACTCTTTGTATGTGGTAGATATTAGCCCTCTGTCCATTGTACAGCTAGTATTCCTACCATCCATTCTTCAGGATGTCTTTTCATTGGATTGGCCCCTTCACTATGCTGAAGACTTAATTTTAATTTTATGCAATCCAGTTTTTCAATTCTTAGTCATGTTTCCTGAGCTATCAGGTTTGTTACCCATGCCTCTAGCCTGCAGCTTTTCCTATATTTTCTTCTACAAGTTTCAGACCTACAGTGAGATCTTTGATGCATTTTGAGCTTGCTTTTGTACAAAAAAAAAACAGATGGGGATCTAGTTTCATTCTTGTATACATGTATAGCCAGTTTTCCAGTCTCGTCTGGCTGAAGAGGCTGTGTTTTTTTTCCAAAAGTGTTCTTCTTCACATCTGTGCCAAGCATAACATGGCTGTAGTTGTGAGGGTTTATTCCTAGGATCCCAGTTATCTCCCATTGAGCTATACAAGTCTGAGTATGTGTGCTGCTTTTGTTTCTCTGTCTCTAACGTTTCTTGAACCCAGGTGCTTTGACGCCACCAACACGGTGGTATTTGTTCCAGATTGCATTAGCTCTGCAGGAGGTTTTATGATTCCAGGTGATATTTAGAATTCTTTTTCCCATTTCTGTGAAAAATTTTGTTGGGGTTTTGATAGCTCTGACTCCTTCAATCACACTTGACACCATCACCTTCTTCCCAATATTAACTCTGTCAAACCACGAGCAAGGGAGACCTCTCCACCTTCTGTGATCTTCATCAGTTTCATCAGTAATTTGCATTTTTCATTGCGAGGACTTTCACCCCCTTGGTTAAGTTTGTGTCAGGTTTTTCTTTGAAGTTATCATGAATGGAACACTATCTGATCTCTTCCTCAACATATTAGTTATAGGTATATAGAAATTCCACTAATTTTTATATGTTGATTTTGTGTCCTTCTTCTAAGAGTTTTCTGGTGGAGTCTATAGGGTTTGCCTTTATGACATCCATCCCTCTCTACACCAAACAAGTGCCAATAGAAACTTATACATGAAAAACAACGTTCTCGAAGAGAGAACGATATAACCGAGGTGTCCTGATGAATACCTTAAATACGCACAATGCCGCCACTTTCAAAAACAAAAGTAAAGTGATATAAGATGAATTTTAATTAAAATGATTAAGTACCGAGCCGAGGTTTAGCTTCAAAGGCTAATAATAAATTGCTCTTTTAAAATTTATCTTCACTCCTAGGTGTGGGAATCATACCGCAGATGGAGAGTCTAATGAGACAAGCACCGGCTGGTGTGTGCTGAGCTTCAAGTCAAGCTGTGCTCAGCAGGTCTGCACAGCGACTCTTGCAGGTAGATGATGCCTGCTCTCCTCCCTGTTGTTGTCTGTATTAAGCAAAAAGGAAGCATCTGTGATGAGCAATGGCAACTGAAGTGCTGGACCACATCAGCGTTTCTGGATGCTCAGAATAGAAACCGTGTGAAATGGCCCCTATGCTGTGCACTTAGGGTGGGAAATGGCACACATGTAAATCATGTATTATCTCTCTCTCTTTCTCCCTCTGTGTGTGTGTGTGTGTGTGTGTGTGTGTATCCATGCCTCAGGGCACACATGTGGAGGTCAGAGGACAACCTTGGCTTTCAGTACTCATGTTCTGCCATGCTTGGAACAGAGTCCCTCATTTGCTCCTGCACAAACCAGACTATCTGACCCATGAGCTTCAGGGGTTCTCCTGTATCTGTCTCCTATCTTACCATACATGCACTCATATTATAGACAGATGTTATCATGCATGCCCTGAGATTACAGACACATAATGCCACATATGGCCTGAGATTACAGACACATGCTGCCATACATGCCCTGAGATTACAGACACATGCTGCCACACATGCCCTGAGATTACAGACACATGCTACCATATATGCCCTGAGATTACACACATGCTGCCATACATGCCCTGAGATTACAGACACATGCTGCCACACATGTCCTGGGATTACAGACACATGCTTCCATACATGTCCTGAGATTACAGACACATGATACCATACATGCTCTGAGATTACAGACACATGCTTGGAAAGGGTACTGTATATAAAGACCTGCCCCTAACTCTCTGAGTTCTCTGATGCAGTCAACCAAGAAGTAACATGAAAATCATGGAGAAGACAGAATGTGTTGGCAGAGGCGTGCTGATTACACAGGATAGCTGGGATCACTGGTTCCCCTAAAATATCCATGTCCTGATTCAAAGGTCTAAATAAGTTATGTCACATCACCAAGAAGACTTGGAGTTATGACAAAGGTAACATCTGAAGAAGAAAGGTGGCCTGGGTCACATGGCAAATCCAGTATAAACACAGGATCCTGAATGAGGAAACAAAGCAGAGTTTAAAATCAAAATCTTATTTTGAAAAGTTGTGATTATTTGGTCTGAAAGGGGCTGTGAGTTGAAGAATGTGAACAAGCCATGGAAACTGCAAAGACAGGGGCGAGAGAGACTGCTCACTCAGTAAAGTATTTGCTCCACAAATATGAGGATCTATGTTCAAATCCCCTAGAATTCTTTTTTTTTCCAGAGTGACCTTATGTAGGGGAAAGGAGAGAAGGGGAGAAGAGCAGAGAGGGAGAGAGAGAGAAACAGAAGGGGGAAGGGGAGAAGTGGGGAGAGACAAAAGCTAAGAGGGAGACTGAAAAGGGAAGAGACTCAGGCTGCAAGCAGGAAGGAAGACTGCCTGCCTCAGAGGAGGAGGGGGAAGGAATGGGAGTGGGTGGGGCTTGTCTCTTAAAGGGACAGGACAGATCATTACATTCCCATCTCTTTTTATATATATATATAATAAAAAGGCAGGAGGTTAGGCACCACAGGTTAAAGAAATTGGGGCAGCAGATTCTCAAGACTCACTCCTTCCTGCTTATTTGTGGGTGTCATCTGTGGGGGGAACCTGAGAAGGCTGGGTGCTGGTCACATCCTGGGGTAGTTGGTCTCTTTGTTCCTGTCCAGTGTTTGTGGTATGGAAATGTCTGGTGTCTCTTAGACCTGTTCAAGGTATTGGCAGAACAGAGGACAAAGTTAAGGGAAAAAAATAAGGACCAGGGAATTGAGAGGGGTGTATCTGACCTGTTGAAGGTGGATCCTTCAATTTGGCTCCCTGGAACTCACAAGAATTCTTTGGGTTTGTGAAAACAGAAGTTTTCCCAGTGGTCAGTGCTTGGCAGTTGAAGCAAAGTGTGGATGCATGTTGTTGTGTGCCCATTTGTCTTCTGTCTTCTTTGGAGGAAATACAGTGCCGCTGCTGGGAGCCAACCTATCTCTTCTTGTTATGAAAAGTTTTTAATAATTAAATATGTAAATGTCATATTCCCTAGATCTCTGAGCAGTTGGGGGCTGTTTTGAGGTATAGATGAGTTATAACTACAGTATAGAATCTGCCTAGAGAGCTGAGTCCAAGTCATTGTATCTCATTCCAGATTACAAAGCAATAAATTTCATGTTTTAAATTGGTATGTACTTAAAAGTCTCTTAGAATTCACTTTTTAAAATGTAGGCATATGCATTTGTAGTCTCAGATCTTGGAAGGCAAGGACAGGATGGTCCCTGGAGCTTGCTTCCTGGCCAGCCAGTCTAGTCAAATCGATGACCCCCAGTTTTAGTGAGAGACCCTGTCTCAAAAAAACAATACGGAGAGCTATAGAGGAAGACACTCAGTGTTGGCCTCTGGCCTTCACATACATGTGAACACATACATAAACATACATGCATCAACATATACACAGATACACACACAGATACAGACAAATAAAAATCTTGGAAAACCAAAGCAAATGATTCTCCCTAGGAGAACCCACAAACAATGCAGATGTGCTCACACCTTGATGTCAACCAACTGCAGACATTCTGAATCTGGCCTCTGGGACTGTAAGACAATCAATTGGGACTGTGCTGACTTCCAGCAGTAGTCAAAGGCAGCCAGCGTGGTGGTCAGCTATAACATGAGGGTCCTGCTTGTTGGGGTTTCTCTCCCGCCCAGTACCCCACAGCCAGCAAGCCCCAAAGAAAATCACACAGAGAGTCTACATTATGTTATTAACTGATTGGCCCATTAGCTCTAGCTTCTTACTAGTTCTTGTAACTTATATTAACCCATGGTTCTTATCTATGTTAGCCACATGGCCGGGACCTTTTCTCAGCTGGGCAGCTCACATGTTGCCTCCTTGGTGGTCTGCGCAGGAATGTCAAGGGAGCTTCCTGCTTCCCAGAATTCTCCTGTTCTCACCTCTACTTCCTGTCTGGTGTTCCCACCTATACTTCCTGCCATGCCAATCAGCATTTATTTAAAACATGATTGACAGAATACAGAATTGTCCCCCACCAGTCAGCAATGGCTGTCACTGAAGAAGGAGTGGCATCTGGATAAAGATCTAACAGGAAAAAAGGGAAAGTCATGGAGGTCTGTGGTGAGGGCACTGAAGGAAAGGACACGACAAGCACAAAAATGATGCCCTTTCTGCCAGACTTGCTGGCCAGGCACTCCCAACATCCTCCTGTCTTTGCCGCCTTCGTCAACTGCTCTTGGGTTACAGTTGTGTTCTGCCTAGCCCAGCTATTTTCAGGGGTGCTGTAAATCTGCACCCCTATCCTGATGTTTGTGCAGCAAGCCCTTTACCTGCTGAGCACAGCCTCCCAGACCACCCAACTCCTACCTATCTTTATCCCCTGGCAATGAGGTCAGAGGTTTCAGTCCACACACTCCTGCCAGGTTCTAACTCCTCTGCACAGGCCCCAGAGTAACAACCCACTGTAGACAGAAACCTCCGAAAGGAAGACCAAAACAAACCTTGATTCTTCCTAAAAACGATCACTTCAGGTATTCTGTTACTGCAACGGAGAAATGGCCTAATATGAGGAATTACTGAAGGGCACCACTCTGCTGCTGCTGTGGTTAGATTGTCAAGGACTAAAGTACAATAACGAGGCCAGTTAGCAGGTCACTCTGTCCATCAGGGAGTGGTGATGACATAGGAGATGACAGCAAAGGCAGTGGCTCTCCAGGCACATGGGGCACCTGGCATTCTCGTTGTGAGGTTGAAGGAGATTGTAGCAATGGGGAAGAGAAAACCCAGTGGAATAGTGGAGAAATTACCACAATAATTTGGGCAATAAATCTAAAGTGCTTGGACCTCAGAGCTGGGAGGTTAGTTGCTGGTGTCTATTTCTGAGATAGAGCTGGAGGGAATTTTTGGTCTCTGGGAAGAATGCAAGTTCCATGGGACGAGATACCACAGCGGTTGCCTCTTCTTGCTCTCTCTCCAGTCACTAGCTGCAGGCAGCTCAAATCTTCACTCTGAGAGTTCTGCCTGCCTGATCCATTTCAACAATTTACTATATAATTCAGAACACTGAGGGAGAAGACTGAGATAATTACAATCAAGTCAGGCTCGCTTTCAAATAACGCCTACGCAACGACATTCAACCTGCTTCTTCTGCATTTTATCAGGACTATGTATGATGGAAGTTTCAAGAGGCTGAGGAAATGGAGAGCTGGGAACTCTCACACAACTATTCCAGGGGGCTCACAGTATCCAGTCCAAGCTCAGGTTCTTGGGTGCGCAAGAGGCTGCGGGGTGCTGTAAACCCCTCTCGATGCTTCAATACTCTTTTCAGAAGTTGTTGCTGGCACTGCTGCTCAGACATTCACGGTCTGGCTTGTACCTCTGTGTGGTCCAAATTATCCTAGTCAGTAAACAATTAATAAAAATAAGAAAATCAATCATCACTTAAGAAATGCAATTTGCTTGAAAAATAATCTTTAAAAGCATAGAGACGGTGGAGAGAAGAATAGAGGATGAGAGCAGAGAGCAAGAAAGTAAGTTTGGGAAGTATGAGGGTGGATTGTTTGGGATCAGGCAGTTTTCATGGCATCCTGTCCAGTGGTGTGGTGTGAAGATGGTGAATTCGGGTCCCCCTCCTCACCCCCCACTAGAACAACAATCGCCTGTGGTTTGCCAGACCAGCATTCTCATCCTCATCTTTAATGACAGTCCCTGACATTCCGGCAATAGCCACGTCATGCCAATTTACCAGTTAGGCTAAATTTTGTTCCTTGCCTGCTACTGGTGTATATGTGTGGCAGTCATCCAATCAGAGAGCCACATTCAGTCCCTATGATTGCCTCAGAGCTGAGTGTGTGACTCCACCCAGAGGAACCTATGGCTTTGTGAGCTCTAGACTCTGAGAGGTAGGCATACCTAGAGATACTGACCCTTGCTTCCCTTAGCAAAAGCCTGAGGGCTAACTGGAGCTGTCAAAGGAGCTGGACCTTGAGCTGGACCAGCAGCCTGAGCCGTGCTCTCTCAGTGGCTCTCCCACCGCAGTCAAGAACTAAATAGTTAGGGTCTGAAGGATGGCTCAGGGGTTAAGAGTACTGGCAGCTCTTCTGGAAGAGCAAGATTCTGTTTCCAGGACCCACACGGTGGTTCACAATTGTCTATAACTCTAACACCTTCATCCGGCTTCCACGGCTTCATCTGGCTTCCACCAGCTTCATCCAGCTTCCACCGGCTTCATCTAGCACCTACACTCACATGGCGCACAGGCATATGCGCAGACAAAGACCCTATGCAAATAATTAAATGTTGGGGACCTTTGCCCTAATAAATTATTACAGGAGGTCAGCAAAGACCTTTGACTTAGAATGTTTAACAGAGCCAGCTAGGGCTATTGACTCTAGGAAGCTACAAAGATACGGAGGCCATTGTCTTAAGGATGTTTGCAGAGATTCCCCTCTTCCTTAGTTAGCTATCCACAAAAGAATGTTTCTGTTTACACAGGTGTGCTAGCTAGCTAGTTGTTTATTACCCCCAGTTACTGCTCACTGCCCTAAGTCCCAACTCCCCACCTCAAGCTAAGCTCCCCATTTCGGGGCTATATATAATATAGCTAGACCTTGACAAGTGAACGTTGCTTGGTCTCCTACCTTTCTCTAGCTCATGATTTTCAGGTAGAGCCTCTTCGGACCCTGAATAACTGGACCTGCAGGTCGGGTCAATTAAAAATTTAAATACTTTTAATACTTGAATTATGTGGATGTGCGCATGTCTGTGCTTAGGTATGTTCATGTGAGTGCAGTTGCCAATGCAGGCTGGTGGCACCAGGTCCCATGGGAGCTGGGGTTACATGTGGCTCTGTGCTGCCTGGTGGGGGTGCTGGGTTCTCTGCAAGAGCAGTAAGTGCTCTTAACTACTGCAGTTCCTAACATTTAAAATAATAATAATAATAACAACAACTAAATGGCCATTTTGGAGTTGTATTTCTCTAGCTCCCTGATGCAGAACGAGCCGCTCGGTGTTGGCAATTACATAAAAGCTAATTTATCATCAAGGCTGTCGGAGGAAATAATGAATAAAAGTCCGTGAGAGTAGTTTGAAATGTGCAATGTGATGTTAAGAAAAGTAAGAGTAAAACGCAGCTGTTATTGTTGGCTCCTGTCCCTGTCCACTATCTAATGAAGGCAAGCAGGGAAATCACTGAATGGTTGGGACCAGGGAGGCTGGGTGCATAAATCATTGAGAGCTGCTGACTGTGTGTAATTACTCCACTACTGCACCTTTACGGTGAGCTGTTTGGCACCTGTACTCTAAGGGGCATGCATGTCTTCCACCAACACCTTTTGCCTGTGTATTATCATCACCCCATAGAAACCTGTGTACTGCGAGTACACGTGTGTTTATCTCTCTTCCATTAAACTTGAATAGGGCAGGATCATTATGAGCTGTCATCCATTACAGGAGCCTGTGAGTCCCTCAGCATTTGCATATGAATCACTGAAAGAGATTTATGATTCTATCTTAGAACATTAAAAGGTTTTGTTGCATAAATTACACTAATCTGTCCAGGCCCCTCTGGCTCTCTCTGCTGCCTGCCTGTCAGATGGGCTTGGGCTGTCTCTGCACTCCGCTGGGACTAGAGTAAGCAGGCACAGATACTAGCGAGCAGAGGCATTTCAGGGCGTTTTGAAGTTCTGCGTTTTTTCAAGTGGTTGCTGCTGACACTGAACAGGCCGGGCTCCCAAGACAGCAGCAGGCGCAGCCTCCCCAGGTCCTGTGTAATTTGGCATCTTAGAAGCGATAGTCCAACCAAGGATCTCCAACTGTGCAGCTGTGAGCTTAAACAGAGCGCAAGCAACAACAACAGAACCCTCTTCATGCATCTCTGAGAGGGGTCTCTGTGAAGCGTGATGCAGCTCAAGACAGCTAGGATGAAATAATATACAGAGAGCTAAGGTTAATCACTGCGAAAGTCCACCGTCTCCACCTTTGAAAGCACACGGCGTATTATAAACCTCAGATTCCAAGATCCAGTCCTTGAAACAGCTCTGCCTGAGTATCCATGCTTGTCCTGCACCATTCGTTCTTATCTACTGATGATGCTCGTCAAACAATGGCTGACTCTAGGCTACCAGAGGCTCCCTATGTCCCATCTCTGCTCAATACCTAGTGAAGGCAAGCAGAGATGTAAGGGCCATGCCCTCCTTACT
>JAQHUG010000040.1:8365620-8376720 GCA_028555095.1 Dicrostonyx torquatus
AAAGAATAAGGGTTTGTTAAAAGTAGTTAAATGTATTTCAAATTGCTCAACGGGAAAACTTTTCAACAAAATGTGTAGCTTGGTGATAGACTGCTTGCCTAGTAGACATGAGGCCCTGGGATCCCTCCCCGTAAGTACCACAAAGAAGGAAGAGGTAGGAGAATGAGGAGAATTAGAAAGGAGGAGGTTGAAGAGATCAGGTGGAAGACAGAAGGAGGGACCAACGGCAGGAAGAAGAGAAAGGAAGGAGGGAAAGGAAGAAGAGAATGGGGATGAGGCAGCACTTGCTATTGGAGTCTGATGGAAAATGGCCTCAGTTTGGCATGTAGGTTTCAACTCCACCTCCTCTCTCTGCTGCTCCACAAACCAACGATCACTGGGTTCCAGGAAAGCTGTATTCGGAAAACCAAGCTGAATTTGGCCCCTGGACTGAAGTTTTCCCCACTCTTGATTTAATGAGGTGATTTATGGATAATAAGTAGTCGGTATTTGTTTACAGATATTATGGGCAGATTGTTCATGCACTTTCTATATGAATATTTCACATATGGCTTAATTATAGATGTGCACACATCTATGAGATCCGATAAACGGCGCCTGCAGATTCCTCCTCTGCAGCTGTAGAAGGAATGAGTCAGCCACATGTTATGACACAGGAATCCTCCAAGAAATGCTAATCAGAAAGCACAGGCACCAGATGTGTAAGAACGGGAAACCCTTGCTTCGACTTAGCACCATGCAGGTTCCAGGCAAGGGTTTTGAAGACGGTGTACAGAAGTTTGTCCCTAAAAAGGACATCAGGGACTCTTGAGGATAACGTTACAGAAACTTCCCTTTCCTTTTATATTTATGGTGGTTTAAACGAGAGTGAGCCCCCAGAATCTCATATATCTGAACGTTTGGCCATCAGGGAGTGGCACTATTTGAAAGGATGATGAGGCGTGGCCTAGTTGGAGAAAGTGTCACTGGGGGTGGGCTTTGCGGTTTCGAAAGCCCATACCAAGCCCAGTGTCTCCCTCTCTGCCTGGGATCAGGATGTAGCTCTCAACTACTTCTCCAGCATCATGCCTGCTAGGCCTTTGTGCTCCTTGTGATGATGGTAATGGACTAAACCTCTGAAACTGCAAGTCCCCACTTGGAAGTTTTCTTTATAAGAGTTGCCTTGGCCATGGGGTCTCTTTGTGGCAATAAAGCAATTACTAAGGCTGTTCTTTAGCCCTTCTTTTTACTGTGTGTATATATAGTTCTAACTCTAAAATGTATACAAAGGAAATGAATAAAATGGATAAACTGAGGAAGCCTGAGACACAGCACTGTTTGGATGCTCACCCCACAGTCAGTTGCTATGACAGTCGGTGAAGTGTGCTGGTTTGATGGTGTCAAAATTAACTGTTCGGAATAAGATGGGGGTATAGATTTGAATTAGTTACTTCACGGTTGATGCGGTAAAATGCATGAGGAAGAGGGGTTTTGGGGTTTGGTTCCAGACGGCTAGATGTTCATAATGGTGGGGAAGGCATAAAAGCAGAAGCAGCTGAGAGTTCACATCTCAACTGCAGACAGAAAACAGAGAGTGCAGGAAATGGGGTTGGGCTACAAACCCTCCAAGCCCATCCCTACTGATCTGCTTCTTCCTCCAAAGGCTGAACTCCTGAACCCCTCGACATTTTCATTACCTCCCTAAGAGCCACCAGCTGGGCACCAAGCTTTCAAATACGTGAGCCTCTGGAGGATGCTTGTCATGTAAACCATCCCAACTCCATGGGAGAGTATTTGGCTCACGTGGACAACAAACACTCTGAGTTTGATCCCTCATACCACAAAATCCTGGTGTGGTAGGACAAGCCTACCCTCCTTGCACCTGAGAAGCGGTGGTAGAAAGAGAAGTTCAGAGTCATCCTCAGTTCATAAGAACATCAAATCAGCCTGGGCTGCAATAAACCATTACTGAAGAAACTAAATAGACAAAACTCTCCTCGTCAACCTGACCTTTGGAGCCCTTCCTTGGGCCACTTCTTCCCAAGAGCATCTAGGCAAGTCTAGTCACTGTTCTGAGCTTCCCGTTAGCCCCCAAGGAAACAAAATCAGCATTACTTGGCTGTCCTGGTACTGTGTTTGCCCAGGCAAAGGAGATAACATATGTCTGCAGAATAGAAACCTCTTGGCCAATATAAAATAACTAACACCATTCTTCCTCACAGCCTGCCAACAAAGACCATGTGAAGAATTGGTCCGACCAGCATAACTGTTCTACTATGCAGACTCCAAACAACACCTTCCACTCATATTTCTATTATGACAAGAATGATGGTGCTATCTAGGATGCTGAATATGAGTCAATTTCCTTTGCTACCCAGAATGAGAGGCAAGGAAGTGGCTTCTTTTGCATGTATTCAGGACCCTGGATTGCGGCCAATATAGATTCAGTACACGCTTGATGAATAAATAAACAGAAATGGAGTCAGGACTACAAGAATAGTCACATAGTGTGTTGAGATGAAGACACACAGTCCCTGAGTAACTCGCTGATGTAGCTTATAAAACAGTCACAAGACAAAAATATGATCGATAAATCATGGTTTAAATCTGTTGATGGAAACATGCATGTGTATTTGCCTCATTGCTATATGTTTGTCAAGCACCATATGCATGTCAAATTACAATGTGATGGGGTATTTACTGTGGGCTTTAAGATGGAGATACACCATGAGCAAGGTGGTCATTTCTATTCTGACATTTATGGTCTAGACGGCAAGTAGAGAAGTAATGAGACTGTCACACAAACATGTTTTTATTTTATTTTATTTCTGTGTGTGCGGTGCTTACGGAGGCCAGAAGAGAACTCCAGATGTGCTTGAGCCCGAGTTTGGGAGTTGTCAGCCGCCCGGTGTGAGTGCTGGAAACTAAACTGGGTCCACCACGAGAGCGGCAAATGCTGTCCCCTGCTGCAATCGAGCCCCTTGTGGGGTTTCTAATTGCAGAACTTGGCAGATTCTGTGAGAACATGTGACAAGGAGGAACTGGGTGGCTGGGGTGGGACAATGATGACGTCTACAGTAGGGATAGGTCTGGGGGAATGATACGTCTACACTAGGGAAGGGATGCATGAGCTGAGAGTCAAATAAAACAAGAAATAACTAGATTGGGAGAATAAATTTTTTATGTAAACCCCCAGGAAGTGAGTACCACAGCCTTGTGGAAATGGCCACAGACCCTTTGAGGACGCGGGGACACTGCACAGCCCTAGCATGTAGGGGAAGACAAGAGCGAAGGCAGATACATTCCGAAAGACTTCAGGCAGCCCGCAAGGCTCCTTCCTTTCCGTCCTAGGAGCACACAGCTGAATGGCATTCCCCAACTTCCTTTATAGTTAGGGATTATCACATGAATGCATTACATCCAATGGATGGAAGGAAGCGAGGTCAGCCCAGTTATAAAGAAATAACCATTCTTCCCCTGACACTCTACCCCCAAGAGAAGGGAATTGATGGTTGGAAGGGACCCAGGACAGTTCAGCAAGACCCAAGGCCAAGGGCCAACATGCCAAACCACTTGGGTTATGGCCTAAGCAAGACACAAACTCCCACTGGTAGAGCCATTCTACCTGAATTCCCTAGTCCCTTCACCCTGACCCACAAGAACCATGTGAGGTGGGTATGAACCAGACTGTGCAGGGCACTGTAGTCACAGGCAAGACTTGGGGCAGGGGACGGGATCTTAGGAAATGAGAGCCACTGATGCATTTTATGCACAGTGTGCACTATAATCAAACATTTTGCAGGGGGGAGATGATTATATTTGTTCGGCAGAAAGTGATTAATAATAAACTGTTGCTTTCCCATTTCCCTTTGTCAGAACAACCCTGAGTGGCAAAATGATCACAGAGACACGAGCTGATAAGGAACGGGTGACAGTAAGTGAGATAATGAAGGACCGTCAAGAAGACGCGCAGACAGGGATTGCAAGAGCCCTGTCAGCACGGCGGGATCATCAGAGCCTTTTTAATAACTAAAATTTGAAGGCCAGGCATGGTGGCAAATGCCTTTATTCCCAGCACTCAGGAAGCAGAAGCTGGCAGATCTTTGCAAGTTCAATGCCAGCCTAACTTACTTAGTGAGTTCCAGGCCAGCCACAGCTACAGGTGAGACCCCCGTCTCAAGAAAACAAAATGTCTAGGCATCAACAGTCTTGAAATGCGCATCTAGTGTTGTGGGACCAAGGTCCTGGAATTGAGACTGCACTTCCACCACCAACTGTCACCAACAGTCTTGGGTACCGTATCTAGTTTTCTTTGGTCTTCAAATTTCCCCATTTGTGAAATGGGGACAACAGGATTTGTGTTTCCGAATTTCCATGAGGCCTCAAGAAGGAAATGCTAATAGTGCAAAGCAACCAGAACTATTTCTATCAGAAAATAGACAGTTGGTCAGGTAATGGTCTCTTTTACCTGTCACCCTGGCATGCTGCAGAATCACCTGGAAATAGAGTCGTGATTATCTAGAACAGGTTGGCTGGGAGACTGTCCTGATCCCACTGTTGTAGGAAAACCCAGACCAACACAAGTGGCTCCATTCCCTAGGTTTGGACCCTGGGCTGAGTAAGAATGGAGAACATGAACTAAACAGTAGGCATGTGTGCATTCCTTCTGTCTCTGCTCTTGACTGTCATGTGACTAGCTTCTTCAAGTCCTTACCTTGGCTTGTCTACACTGATGCAGTGTAACCTGGAACTGTGAGCTCATTGGTCTGTTGAGATGCTTTTGGTCATTTTCTCATAGTACCCAGAGGGAACTAGGAGAGTTCATATCTCTAACCTTTCACAAGCTCCTCTCTGTCTCCCGCTTCTTAGGTACCAGACAATTCCTGGTCTGAATACAGTCTTTTCATGCCAGCTTTCGGAATTACCCACACAAGTCAGTTGCCAAAGGCCCTGACGAACTGGCAGAAGTCAGGAAGGCTGTAATCAGACCATGGGATAAAATTTTCTTGAAAACCATTACTGGGGACCTGTGAACATCATGACAGGGAAGAAGGCAAAACAAAACCATCAGACTGAGAAATAAAGACTGTCTAATTTCGGACTGCTAATCTCGGTGATGTTAGCATTTCCAGTCTGGTAATTTGATGTGACTGTGGGCATAAGGGCAGCCACCTGTACAGTGTATATCCTGAATGGCACCCCAGGTCTCTTCCCAGTTGTTTCCAATAGCGCTCACCCCAGCTGTTACAACTAAAAACCCAAGACAGGGACAGACATTCCTCCCTTGTGTGGGTTCTTCATCATTTTTCTCTGGAGATATGGGCACCCCATTCCTCTTGTGGAGATCACACTGAAGGCTTCATGTTTTCTTCCACCAGTGGTGGTGAGTTCTTGTCATCCCAGCACTCGCCAGCTTTAGACAGGAAGATCATGAGTTGGAGGTCAGTCTGAGCTACATAACAGAACACTATCCCAAAAAAATGGATGTTTTCTTATTCCCACTACTGTGCTGTGGTCTTCTCTGTCACTGAAATATCTAAAGGAAAGAGAGAGATATATACTACTTGAACAAGCAGCCCATTTAATGATGGAAATGCATCTGAGAAACGCCCCAAGGTGATCTTGCCATTACATGAATGTACTCCTACTCAGATCGAGATGGATATGATGCCACAATGAAATAGAAATTTGTGATTCCTGTCATACGTGCTGCCTGTCATTGGCCTGAGTGGTATGGTTGTTCTTTTACTTCTTCATTGAAAATAAATGCACGTTTTAAAGTACTTGTCGAGCAAGCCTGAGGACCTAAGGTCAAGTCCCCATAACCCACATAAAAAGTTGGGCATGATGTTCTATGCCTATGCTTATGATCATAGTCTGAGCCAAAGAGAAGGGAGGATCCCTGGAGCTTCCTAGACAGCTGGTCTACCCAAGTCAGTGAGCTCTAGATCAACTGACTGACCCTGTCTCAAAACACAAGTGGAGCTGGAGAGATGGCTCAGTGGTTATGAAATGGAATGGGTTAACAGCAGCGGTAATGCCACGACCCCCCCCCTTCTCCAAGCCCAAAATAGGGACATCGGCCAAGATTCCCTGCTAGCATAAGCAGGATTCCAGGTGCCCTGGTATCTAAAAGGCAAGGCCACTCGGACTCACGGAAACAGTAAACCTATAGTCTGAAGGTCGGGCCTAGCTAACAAAGAGATAAAGGATGAAGAGAGAACACCAGATGTCCCTAGACCAAGGACACAGCTGACGTGACTAAACTTTTCCCTCGCCTCAATTAAAGTAGCTAATAGAAACCATATAATCATATATCTGTTTGTGTAAAATATAAATAAGGACTCTAGTCTGTAAAAGGCATGCTCAGTTCACGCTGCAGCATCCTCAGGTCTGAGATATTAAACCCTCTTGCAATTGCATCCAGCTGGCTGGCCTGATGTTTTGCGTCTTGCCGGTGTGTTGAAGGCACCCAAGTCTCTGGGGTCCTTCAGTTAAGAGCACTGGATGCTTTTCCAGAGGACCTGAGTTCAATTCCCAGCAACCACATAGTGGCTCACAACCATCTGTAATGAGATCTGGCGCCCTCCTCTGGCGTGTGGGCAAACATGGAGACAGAATGTTGTATACATAATAAATAAATAAATAAATAAATAAATAAATCTTTAAAAAATTACAAAAAATAGTTTTTAAAAAAAACACAAGTGGAGAGCCATAGAGGGACAGCCAGCACTGACCTCCTGCTTCCACACATATGTTCTGTTCACATATGTATTCCTGCACGTACAGATGTTCTCTCTCTGTCTCTCTCTCTCTCTCTCTCTCTCTCTCTCTCTCTCACACACACACACACACACACACCTGCTCCAGATTAGTACTGAACACATGTGATATCACATGCATTGAGGTTTTGCGTGCTACTAGCTGCTCAATCATGCTTCCACCATTCTGAGAGACTGCTCCTGAACTCTTAGGAAGGTATTTCAAAGTCTGAGCACTGTGACATCCCTGTCACCTCACCTCCCTGGCTTTTGTAGGCCTAACTTGGTTTTCAGTTCTGTATCAAAAAAGGCCTTGAATTTAGGCACTAAAAGCTCCACCCTTTGTTGTCTCACATGTACATGGGTCTGGAAGTAACAAGAGAGCGGACAGCTGGTCGACCTCTGACTGGGGTCACACACACACACTCACAGCAAAGTATTGGTGCAGCTCTAGTCCTGAGTGGAGAGAACAGAGCATGAGGCCATATCTCCTTCCACCCCATTCAACTCAGTAACACAAGCCATTTCTCAGTGGGCTAAGGGTTGTGGTCTCCTGTTGAAGATGAGGACCCTTAGACCATGAATTTTCTATGACCCCTTGCATGCCGGAGTAAACAACTTGTTTTCCTATGTTTGCAGCTGCTCTGAGCATGAGATCCTCATGAGTTCCTGATGGCAGGGGGAGTGGTTTTTGATGGGCTTGCAGCTGAAAAGTTCCAGGAGCTAGGGCATGGCCATTAGTCAACGAGAGCCCTATATATGCTGCCCTGGAACATGATAAAATGGGCATTCTTGTTTCTAGAATGACCCATGACTCTGTCTGTGGCTGTGCGTTTCATTCTCCAGCCTTTTGCCCAACTCGTGAACCATTGCGTGGTAGACAGGTGGGACTCTACATTCTCCTTTCTTTGCTGGCTGTTGCTGGGATCTTCTCTCATCTCCAAGCAGTAGCTGATGACCATGGGTTAGCTCACGCCATCTTTAGAACAACACTGCGGTCCTTCACAAAGATGTCTGGTAATCTCTCACTTCCTCTTGCACCATCATGCAGTGAAAAACATCTCCCTTTCGAAGGCTCAACTGATGGACCACACCCTCCCAACGATCTTCTTATCTCCATATTTTGGAGTCCTGGTCCTAATAAAAAGGAGACAGTGAGCTGAGCACCAGCGTTTATCTCTCTCTGCTTCCTGCCTGCTGATCCAAGGTGGCCAGCTGCCTCTCATTCCTGCCTCCATGGCTTTCCCTGCCAGGACATAGTGCACACTCTGAGTGTGAGCCACAAGAAACCAAAGGGACAAAAGAATTCCCATCTGCAAAGCCCCTTTCCAGCACTTCCGTCAGTGTCTGATTAATTCAAGTGGACTTGAGAATCCTGGGTAAAGCACCTATTGAGTGTTGCCTTCAAAGCCTTCCTGCACAGCTCAGGGTGTATAGGCAAGAGGATCTGAACTCCAAAGCTGTGTTACATTGGCCTTTGCCTGAACGAAGAAGAGTGCCATTCACCTCAGTGGGGACCTGCCACCCACACCAGGGTCCACAGCAGTTTCAATCGGGGACAGTTTGTCCTGGAACCCTGAAAAGACTCAAGGGTGTTGAAGGGTGGGAGGAATTCATTTGTCACAAGATTTCATCATTTCTGTGAAATGATTGAATATTTACTTTGTTTCTTCTTATTGGAGTTTTAATTTAGTTGCAACAGGGAGGAAGATTCTGAACTGCTCATCTCATTGTGGTGGCCCAGTCACCACCAGGAGCTGGATTACAGGCTTTGGGAAATGAGGGGGAAGAAATATTTTAATTTTGTTTTTAATTATACAATAACAAAAGCTATTATGAACTGGGAAAGAATACCTTAAAATTAATTACCAGGCAGGAGAAGTTTCTGGGCAATCCTTTCAAAGCTTAATCAAGATAAAATAAAAAGAACATAAAATTAAATTTGAAAAAGAATTTGAAGGATGAACTGATTCAGAGAAGAACACGAAAAAAAAATAACTTATGAGAGATGAAGGGCTCCGAGCTAGACATCCCTCTTGAATCTTTGTCAAAGATACTTCTCACTTGAATTATAATCAAAAGGCCACACCAATCTCTAAAGAGTGAGGAAAATGACTCAGTCAAACTTCTCTTGCCAGACAAGATTTCACTCCCAGTTTCACAGCAGCTTCAATGATATTTTATGAGACAACAGATTAAAAAAAATAATCAGTACCAGCTACGAACATGAAATGACCCCAGACCCAGAACATGACTCCAAGAAGTGGTAAGCTTTGGAGGGTCTTTCTTTGCAGAGGCTCCACCCACCTCAGGCTACCACCGATGATAGTTTGTTGTAATTGAGGGAGAGGTGTGCGGGTTGTGTTCCCCAGCCGCCAGCCACTGGCCCGCTCAGTGGCTGGCCGCCTGCACCCGAAATAACCACATGAGGACGGTATTCATTTAAACTCTGCCTGGCTTATTATCACTAGCCTTTTCCCAGCTAGCCCTCACCTCATAAACTAACCCATTATAAAAGTCTGTAAGTCACCACGTGGTGACATACCGGAAAGGTCTAACCTGCATCCATCTGCAACGGTGGCTCATGGCATCTGACTCACTTCCTTTCTTCTCCTCCCAGAACTTCCGTTCTGTCTACTCCGCCCACCTAAGGGCTGACCTAACTATAAGCCAGGCAGCTCTTTATTCAACCAATAAGAGTAATACAAGATACAGGAGAACACTCCCACATCAGTAGTTCCATCAACTAGGATCTCCTCGAAGTACTTACAAACTAGTGCATGCCCTGGGATGATTTAAATTGGCTGTCAACGTGACAGCAGCTAGGGTCACCTAGGAGAGGACCTCTGGGCGTGCATTTGAAGGAATTTCAAGGCTGGTTTCATTAAAGTAGGAAGGTCTACCTTAAATGTCGGTGGTGCCATCCGTAGGCTGGAGTCCTGAACTGGAAAATAAGAGAAAGTGACCTCTCTCCAGTGTTCATCTCTCTGCTTCCCAGCTGTAGATGCAGCATGAGCAGCCACCTTGAGTTCCTGCTGCCGTGTCTCCACCTACCACGATGGCCTGGACCCTTGAACTGTGACACAAAATAAGCCCCTTAAGATGTTTCTGCTCAGCATTTGGTTGCAGCAATGAAAAGGCAATTTCTACACAGCCCAGGCCGTGAGCACAGTTCGTTCCCCTTGAATAAAGAGCTCTCTTGAAGTGGAAGCTAGCCTCCATTTAAGCTTAGCATGTTGCCCAGTTAGCATAGAATGATATAATGTATGTCATCGTTCATGCCTGTTTGCTAATTCGCCTTCCTAGTGAGCATTTTCTCTTCTATTCTATTTCCTAGTAGAGAAAATTCACTCCCTTCTCCAGGTCCATATCTGGCTTTGAGATTAGCCAGGCAAATTGGTAAAGTATTGGTAAAGGAAGGGCCCACCACCGGGGCTGTGTAGCTAGTGGGAAGAATTCTGGGTCTGTCTGCCCATGCCTGTTGTTAGAGCCAGTTTTACCCTAATCATTTCACATGTGCGATTTTCGTTTACATGATAAGTTAGATTTACTTTGTATGTTGAACTCATTTTAGCTGATTTGGTGTGTGTGTCTGTGTATTTCTCTGTGTGTGTGCATTCATGCATGTGTGTGTGAGCATGTGTGGTGTGTGTGTGTGTGTGTGTGTGTGTGTGTGTGTGTGGTTTGGTCTACAACATGAGGAGATTAATGACTCATTAGTCCAGGGAGACTGTCCTGATGGCTCTATATTGTTACTCTCAATGTCCACGTTCCTGTTGCTTCGTCCTCTTCCTGTGAAGACTGCCTCCTCTAAGGCTCCGTTCACTCTCGCATATCAAGCTGAAAAGCCTCTGAATTTCCCTTCTTTATTTTTTTGCAGCCCAGACTGATTCCTGAACCCAACAAAACACTCGTATCTGCTCAAATTTTTGCCAACATACTGTCTGAGGCTGTGCGTGAGCCAGTTGATCTCTCTGCAGGTTCTGTCCAGAGGCTTTCTGGCATCCTGAAATGAAATGCTTTCCCCGTTCCCAGGGGTTTTAACTAGATGCTCGGCTCAAGCCTCAGCCTCCATGTGTGGGCTGCTCACAAAGCCTGCTCTGTGAACTGCCTGCTCCGTTCTCCCTGTGTGGGTATGTTCATGTGTACATGTGGATGTAGGTGCATGTGCATGTGTGCATGTATGCATGAAAAGGCCAGACACTGAGGTGGGTGTCTTCCTGAGTTTCTCTCCACCTTATTTTTTTTTTGAGGCGCAGATGCTCATTGAACCTAGAGATCAGCTCTGTGACTAGGCTGGCTGGCCAGAAATCCCCAAGGACCCTCTTACCTCTTCTGGCACCAGAGTGACCTGAACACT
>JAQHUG010000040.1:8378407-8392396 GCA_028555095.1 Dicrostonyx torquatus
CCCACAGCCAGACAACAGGAAGAGGGACCTTGGAACACACAGCTGTAAATGAGATGTCTCCATCAAATCCTTCCTCCCAGAGCTCAGGAAATCCCGATGCAGAGGAAGCAGAAGTGAGACGGAGGACACCAGGAGAACAAGGTCCTCTCCATCAACTGAGCAAAGCTCATATGAGCTCCCAGAGTCCAAAGCAGTAAGCACAGGGCCTCCGGGGTCTGCACCAGTTCCTCTTGTATATATTATGGCTTCAGTTCAATACTTTTATGGGACCCCTGAGTATGTGAATGAGTGAGCCTCTCATTCTTGTGCCTTCTATTAGGGCTCTTTTCCTTCTGTTGATTTGCCTTGTCCAACTTCAGTGTGCTGGCTTTGTTTTATATTATTATATTTATTTTGTTATTAAAAAAAGTTTAACCCCCTCACCTCCCCCCTGAAAAAAAAAAAGAGTTAAGGAACTAGGGGTCAGAAATGTTGTTGTGACCAAATGCCTGGTAAGGAGTAATTTAGGAGGGGATAAGTTTATCCTGGCTGACAGCTGGAGGGGGTGGGGTGGGAATCATATTCGTGCTCACGGAAGGTATGAAGGCAGGCATGGGAGACTGGATGGTCACTTTACATCTTTGCCCTCCAAATAGCGAACAAGAAGTGGGTTCTGGCTAGATAGCTCAAGGCCTCTGGTGAGCCATTTTCTCCAATGGGGCTCTGCCCCCTAAAGGTTCATTCTTCTTCCTTAAACAGCACAACCAGCTGGGAACCAAGTGTTCAAACCTATGGACGATACTTCAAACTCAAACTGCAAGAATGCCAATCAGAATGACCTCGTCTCCCACCAAATCAGGAGCCAGGGCCTCAGAGAACCATAGAGCAAACACCAGAATCCAAGCTTTTATCAAAGATAGGAACGTGGACCAATCAGAACTGCCCTCATTTGCATAGCCTTCTTCTGCGTGGCAGAGGTTGGAACTCTGGAGATCCCAGGCACATTTGGGCTAATACACCAGGACAGAAACACCAACGAGTCTGGAGCTGTTTCCCTCCACAATGAAAATGACATGCTAGGAAACCCAAGTAGTCTTCCAATGGAGACGCCACAGCCCACCACTTCGGGCTGCTGTGGCTCTGTCACTGGTGTCACAGGTCCCGCCAGCCACCCCTTACCTAAGACTTAACGTTCTGCTGCACAGCCTCAAGGGTAAACTTCTTCACTGCCTGCCAGCCCTGTTCCCACAGAGGCTGGCACCAGAAGCGGGCCTCAAACAGAAGACGGCCCATAGGCTGCCCGCATCCAAACCTGTACCCACCACGTTACTCACGGGACCCATAGGTGACTGAGGGGCCTGGAAAGTGCAACACCAAGTAAGAAATACATATTTAAAGCCCTTTTCCACAAACAGAAGCTTAAAGTCACTGTGCCGCTTACCCCCCGCCCCCCAATGTCTCATCTGCCTTGAAAGAGGATTAAGAAGTAGGTGAAGGGCTGGGGGCTGAGGGAGAGGCAAGAGATAGGAAGGCCAATATAATTCACGATGAAACTGATTTAAAGTTTTGCTAAGATTTTTACGGCTGTATATTTCACACTTACAGCTTACCTTTAGTCTTATTTACAGTTTTGATTAAATCTATACTTGGGTTATTTTCTGTAGTGTATAGAAATATAGTTTTATGTAAATATTTCTTAGGGAGATCTGTAAAAGTGTCTCTTGTATTTGATATGAAGTTTTACAATCCAGAGTCAGTGTCTCTGGATCAGAAGCCCGTTCTACGCTTAATGGTCAGCAGCGGTCCACACTGACATTTCCTACATTTTAATTATCTCATTATCTGCAGTGACGAGACGCTCTGATTTGCCCAGACAGGAGAACTAGGGAGTCATATATTTGAAGGCACTGGATAATTTCTATTCTCTCTGTCTAAAACTTTTTTTCTTTCTTTGAGTCATTGGGGGAAAAGAGAGAAATCTTAGCCCGACTCTTCCCACCTCCGAAAGCTTCCATTCCTCAGCCTGCTGCAGATGCCGCTTGGCCATAAAATTGAAAAACGCAGCTCATGTCAGCATTGCGTATTTATACCCAGAACACTGAAAATAAATACATAAAAGTCTAATAAGTCAGGTGTAACGCTGCGAGGCCTCACTGGGAACCGTTGCCGTCAGAGAGACGGTGTAGCGAGAACCACACGCACATGGCTTGTGCCGGCCGACCTTAGCTGTGTCTGAAGACGAGGACGTAAGGGAGTCCTCTAGTCATGAGCGATTGTGACTGTGTCGCTCTCCCTCTTTCCAGTTCCCTGTCCCAGACGCGTCACACAGCTCAGGACAACCGAGCCTGAGTTGCGGACAGGAGCCAGGTGTGATGGAAAGATAGAAGCTTGACAGGACAGCTTAGTGTTACGTCATGTCTCCAGGTAGACACGAACTTCCCCATGGATACAAGACCAACTGCTGTAGAAGCTGATGATACTCGCTGTGGAGTTAAAATCATCTCCTCATTGATACAGCCGTAGCTCCTATGACAAGCGCCCATCGCTTGATACCTTTCTCCCAGGGCAGCCCAACAAGGAACAGGCTAGGATCCTTCCCAGCCTCAGACTTCCACAAGTCTTTTGTAAACAAGAAATTCAGGTCAGCGTGACTGAGGCAAGAGAGGCCCAGACAGCCCTCCTACCCACCACATCCCTAATGTTCTCCTCTTCCTCTGTCGGGCTGACTGGGGGAAGGTTGGGGGATCACACAGCCCCATCTGGCTCCCCTAGGGTGAAATGGCAGCTCCACTCCTGAATGTGGTGAGTTAACTGGGCCCAGGACTTCTCGCCTGCCAAACAGGAACAAACTGAATTCTTGGGCGTCTGCTCTCTGTGACGGCACACTTGGTGGGCAGACTGGCACAGGCATGCTCTTGAGAAATGCCGGTGCTTGGTTCCTTGCATTTCCCAGGAACCCTAATCGCAGTCAGAGAAACAGCACAGATTGCACAGGCCTCAACAATGCCAAAGGTGCCAACCCTATCTTCTGAAACTCAAAGTGCATTTGAAATGCCTAGCGCGGTATTCAGAGGGATGGTAGCACTGGGTTACAGCTGATCTGTAGACCTGAACGGATGTAATTTAGCAATGAACACTGCCTCAATGCATCTCCATGTGCTCTACCTAAACAAGGGACTCAGTGCGTGTGGGTCCAGGTGCCAACATCAGCCCAACATGTCAGAAATGGCCCTGGTACTACCTAGTTTGCCCTGAAAAGCAGAGAGTCATCAAGTCCAATGTGAAGTGTCATGGCTCACATGTAACATGTCCTTCACAGGCTTGGGTATCTACACACTGATACCGAGCTGTTAGCCTTGTTTGGTGGCCATTATTTAGGAATAGGAGCCTCACTAGAGGGATGTGGGTCACAGAGAACATGCTAGCCCACTTCCTCTGCACGCTTTGCTTCCTGATCTACTGAGATTTGAGCAAGAAGCTGCCATTCATTTCCTGACACTTCAGAGCCCCTCGCCACATGATGGACTTCATCGCTCCATGAGCCAAAATAAACTTCACCTCGCTCTGTCTTAGGGTTCCTATTGCTGTGATAAACATCATGAGCAAAGCAGCTTGGGGAGGAAAGGGTTACTGAAGCTTACAGGTTACAGGCAGTCATCCAGGGAAGTCAGGGCAGGAACTTGAGGCAAGAACCAGGAGGCAGGAACTGAAGCAGAAACTATAGAGGGGAGCAGGGCAGCGGTGGTGCACGCCTTCAATCCCAGTACTCGGGAGGCAGAGCAGGTGGATCTCTATGAGTTTGAGGTCAGCCTAGTCTACAAGAGCTAGTTCCAGGACAGGATCCAAAGCTACAGCAAAACCCTGTCAAAAAAAAAAAAAAGGAAGGAAGGAAGGAAAGAAGGAAGGAAGGAAGGAGAGAAAAAGAGGAATGGAGGGAGGGAGGGAGGGAGGGAGGGAGGAAGGGACAGGTGCTGCCTGCTTCCTGGCTTGTTCCCCTAAACCAACCTTCCCAGAGGTGGCACCATCCTCAGTAGGATGGGCCCTTATGCATCAATCATTAATCAAGAGAATGACCCCATAGACTTGCTATGACCATAGTTCATTTTGTGCAGGCATTTTCTCAGTTAAGGTCCTCTTCTCTCAGATTACCCTAACTTCTGTTGAGCTGACCAAAAAATAAAGAAAAAGGCTGATTTGTCCACAATCAAAAAATCATAATAGCCTAGGCATCCTCTAACAATGGCTTATCATTCTTTTGTAGGATACAAGAACTAAAACACCTTGTGAAAACCTGGAGAATTCTACCGCTGTGACTTGGTCATCTGCTGAGACCGTGTGCAAGGTGTCAATCTCAGCATGATCTGCAGTCTCATCACCGGTAAAGTGGTTGCACTGGAAGGCAACTCAATTGGATTCACATGCAGTTGGTGAGCAGGACTGAGTGAGGAAAGATATTAAAGATCATCCTGCAATTATCAATACTGCATCTTCTCTTTATTAGACTATTTTTGTGAGACACTGTCACTCTCCTCTGGATAGGTACTTTTGATTTCGGTAGGATGTCTGGTCATAGAGCCCCAGCAATCCACCCATTTGGGGTGACAAATGTGTGCTACTAATTCTGGCTTTTTTACGTGGCTTCTAGGGATGAGACTTGGGTCTTCAAATTGTACATCAAGGATCTTACCTCCTGAGTCATCTCCCCGGCCTCGCGGTAGATTCTCAGCATATTATTGAAGGGTCTAGATGTGTCTGCGGCAGGATTTATCTGTATTCCCTAGGACGAGCTCAAGAAAAACAACAAAGAAAGTCGATTCCTAGGAAGAAAGCAAGCAAAATAAGTCTGATTTCATCTAGACTTTATCAAGAAGGCCGGGCTCAAAGAGTCTATAGTATTGGGGATCCACTAAGTAACATCAAGATAATGGGGCTTCTTTTTATTTCAAGTCAATCTGAAGTGGAAAATATTTTTTTACACAAAGCAATGGTAATTCATGCAGCCAGCCCATAATGATCAGGTTCAATAACAGATAATTATGTGGAAAGTACTTACATGCTAACTATGTACTTTTAAAATGTTGCAAAAGTGGGTTCATAATTAAATTATAATTACGAGTAAAAATCTACACAATGATTATTCCCCGAGAAGCCTGCAGAGTCTCATTTCCAGCCTGTGTGCAGCTCCTCTTACACTCGGATTCACTCCTTTGTTGGTGGCTCCGCTCTGATCTGATCCGTTTTGCATGATGGATTTTTAAATTTAAAATTAACTAAAATTATCTTTCCGATTACTAATTACCATACACAATGATTTTAAATAGAGAACCAGGTTGCCGTTAAAAATGAGTTCGTGAGCATATAAGTTTGAAAGTTGGAAGCTTTACAATGTAGAGAATATTGAATGATCACCTAATAGAAATTAAACTGTAGACAAGGGCTGAGAAAGTTTCAAAATGAGTTATTAAGTATACATGTGGAAAAATATAGCCAGCAGTGATGTGGTAAAAAATCACAGAAATTTCTAGAACTCTGTTATACTTAAAATGCAAATAGTTTCTAGGGGATGGGGCATGTCTCAGCTGTATAATGGAAAATGAGATACTGATTCATAATCCTAAAGAATATGTATGTCTGTGGCTACCTTCAGGGATGACTGGACCCAGACCTGAAATGGCGTCATTGAGATTCAAGACCCACCATGCTTTTCTATGTGGTCACTTTTCCTCTCACAGACTCAACCTGTGTCCTCCAAGCCGAGGAAACCCAGTGGCTTATTCCACCAATGACTGGCAGGTCTCTCAAGTCGGAATCTCATTGGTTGCATGAGATCATATGTTTTCTTCTCTGAACCAGTGTCTGTGGTAGCTGTCTGATGCTAATCTCTGATTGGTTACTGGTTACAGCGGCCCCTTGTGGAAGGCATGAAGGACTGTTGGCGTGGGCAGGCCTGTGAAATTCTAAAATACAGCTAATATTGCTTCTGGAGACATAAAGAGATGCCTGAGCGGCAAACACTTCCCTGAATGAACAGGCAGGTCACGCTGCTCCCTCTCATCTTCCAGCTCCTCTCCATCCTGCTTCAGAATTCAGAAAGGCTGCCCTCATTTACACGTGTGCGTATTTCAAGTCTGTATTGATGTCTATCAACCGTACATGAGTTTCATAATATTTTCAAAAGGAGTTTAATTTACTTTGATCATATTCACGCCCATTTCCCACTCTTGCTCCCCACACTCCCCCTAGTCCCATTACCCCCACTTCTCCTTTTCTGTTTATTTTGTTTTATGAGCCAGTGGATTTCATGGGGGCTGTTTACAGGAGCTTGTGTGATGGCTTATTTACAGGTGCATGAAAAACCTACCAGGGACTACACCACTGAAGAAACGGTCTCTCTTTTCCCCATTGGTCAGCCATTATTCCATTCAACATATGCTTATGAACTGTACCAGGAACACATGGATTTACTGCTGTGTATCAGCAGCTTTACACCCAAATTCTTGCCTACAGAATATGCACATCCCACGCAGTACTGAAGAAACAGCAAACAGAGCTTCTCCCGCTGGCCTGAAGCTCACCAAGTCAGCGAGTCTCAGGGATCCACCCAGATCAGCCTGGCTCCCCGTGGATCTGCCTCTCAGTACTAGGATTACAAGCACACAGCAACCCTTCCAGCCTTTATGCATGAGTTCTGGAGATCAGAGTCAGATGTTTTTGCCAAGACTCATCCCCCTATCCCTTTTCTTAAGGTCAGCTTAACTTCGTCCCCTGACCCGCTCATCTCACCATTCCCTCATCTGGTTTTCTCTCCCCTAGTTCCCCAGCAGCCTGTTTTATTCTTTCTCTCTCTTAGCTCCTGACTAGATCAAATAGTCTCCCTGAGAAGGACTTCCTCCTCCTTTCACCTTCCTCCAGGAGCCCACCTCCACCCTCCAGAGCTCACCCTGAGCCTCCTGGACAGACCAGATCACCCACTGAGCCATTCTCTTCCCCCTGTGGTAGCTTTCTTTTTTATATTCCTTTTTATTTTTTTTATTATGTGTCTGTATGGGTAGCTGCATACATTGGAAGCATTGGATCGTCTGGAGCTGGAGTTACAGGAAGGTTGTGAGCCAATCAACATGGGAGCTGTGCCTAAAACTCAGGCTCTTCTCAAGAGCAGCATGCCATCTACCCTCTTACTGAGTGAACCATCCCTCCAGCCCCCATCGCACCTTTCTGTCTGTGTGAATATCTATTGTGACTGGCTCCCTCATCTCCCTCAAGACTGCCTCATGTGTAAAGAAAGCCACAGTGATTCCTGTGCCCTCTCTTGGGACTCTTTTCCTTCTGTTGGTTTGCCTTGTCCAACTTCAATGTGATGGGGTTTTGTTTTATCTTATTCTATTTTACTTTGTTACATTTTGTTGTGATCTCTCTGAAGCCCATTGTTTTCTAATGAGAGACATAAAAGAAGTGGATCTGGATGGCAGGGACGGTGGCGAGGAGCTTGGAGGAGCAGAGGGAGGGAAAAGTGTAACCAGGTTATGTTGTATGAGAAAAGAATCTACTTTTATCAAAAGCGGGGCGGGGGAGATCCACAGGATCTGGTCTGTACATGTTTGTGGAAAGTATTGATTCAGGTTTTAAAGATTAATAGGCACCTCCGTCACGCTCTTTCAGTCCATTTTATCTTCTTTCTCTGTTCTTTTTACCATCTCTCGACAGAAGAGCAGCTACAGGTTCTCTTGATGCTATGTACCCCAACTCTCCGTACATCCGTACGCTGTGTTTAGGCATCACCACTGGAGCATAGAGTAGATGCTGAGGGTGATGCTGTAGATGGCTGGCTGACCAACCTCATGCAGCCATGAGTCTCAGCCAGGAAATTATACACTGTCCTTTCGGGGTCCTATAAGTGAGGGGTTGAGCCTCATTTCAGACAGGGTGCCCAACTGTGGCACTTTCTGAAACTGGGAAGGGTCCCTAAACCTAACATCCTCCATGTTAAAACCAGGAAAGGACTAGGCAAACCGCCACAAGTTCAGCCTACTCACAGGCGCTCAAGGTGGCACCAATAAATAATGACAGAGGCTGTGTCCCATGCTACATCCTTCAATTGCTAAAGCCTAAGCCCCTCCTACCCACCGTCATAAGGCATTATGGTCAGTGTCCAGTTATAAAAATAGGGACTCCCAGCTGGATGTGGGGCCTCATGCCTGTGACTCCACCACCCAGAAGACTGAGACAAGAGGTTTGGTGTGAGCTTGGGAGCCATCTGGAACACATAGTGAGTTCCAGGCAAGCTTGGGCTACAGAGGGGGACCCTGTCTCACAATAAAATAAAATAACAAACTAGACACCCAAATATAAACCCTTGAGTAGCAAATAGATGGTCCCCCCCTTGCTCCAAAGAAAAAGTTATAACTGGAAAGTATTTCTCGTTTCTCATTTCTCATTTGGGAATGAAAGGAATCTAGATTTCTTTCTGCCAAGAGAAGTACAGCCATGTACCATGTAAAGACATCGCAGTCAGCTGGCGACAGACGTGGCAGTGGTCCTGTGTGACCACAGTGAGCTAGCAATGTCCTACTGCCTGGTGACACGGCAGCTGTTGTAATGCCACGTCTCTGCTCACTGTTCACAGTTTCCGTGACTCTGATGTCAGCAAGCCTACCTTGGTGTGCACCAAGGGTGAATGGACAGGGAAATGTACCATTCCTACACGATGGAGTAGTACTCGGCCGTGAAGAAAAGGAAAACTACATCATTTGATGGAAAGCAGAGCTGGAGATGATCATGCTTAGGGAAATAAGCCAGGCCCAAAAGATAAACACTCTGTTCTCTCTCATACATAAAATTTAGTCTTAAAAAGGAAAAATATGAAGGTAAAAAGCAGCATCTTTTGGAAAATAAAGGGGGTCTAGCAAGAGGGAGGAGAAAGAGAAAAAGTTAATAAACAAATATATTCAGAGTACCCATAAGTTTGAATTAATATATGCTAATAAAAACTTGAGTACATATACTCAATATAAATGTAGTATATAATATTATATATATATTAGTTATAAGAAATGATTCTTGGCTTATATTCTTACTATATATCTATCCTATGTTGGTGCAGGACAACTCAGGTCATCAGACTTGGTAGCAGACACCTTTACCCACTGAGCCATCTCACCAGCCCCACTGCCATTACTTTAGCGTGCAAAGAATGTTTACAATGACTGACTGGCCCTGCCTCTCTGACTGCAGCCTCGCGCATCTTCTTAGTCACCTCTCTTGACTGCCTGAAGAAGCCATGTGCAGCTTTGGAGCTACACTATAAGACAAGCTGCCCCTATGAACTCACCACAATGACAGCACACACAGGACCTGCACAAGCTCCCGTCAGACAAAATCCCAGCATGGAAGCAGGGGGGGGGGGGGTCACAAAGTCCCACTCCTAGCTGAGGAGGGTATGGCCCCTGATAGGTCCAGCACAATCCAATAGAAACAGGGCTCTACATCCAAAAGTATTTGTACAGAAGAACACAAAGTTGAGTGGATGGGGAGCATCTTGGCGGAGTCAGTGGAGAGTAAACAGTGATGAAAATACATTGTATGAGATTCTCAAAAAAAAAAAAACTAATTAAAAAGAAACAGATTTGTCACAGTAAATTACCAAACGCAGGTGTAATTAATCAAAGGTGTGGCACTAGCTGCCTTGAACCGGTTTCTCTGCCTCTGGATTTGATGGGAAAGGACTCTAGAAGAGATTTGATTGTAACAGCTAATTAATCTGGGGTTGGTTTCTGGCTTCGTCCTTAACTAAAACAAACTCACAACATGCCTCCGCCCAAGCAGCAACTGTCCTATTAACAAGAGGATAATTCCTGCAATTTGGGGACGTTGTGCAAACATGTCAGAATGACTGCTAAACCTCTGCTGATGCTCAAACACACTTCATCAGACTTTATCAAAACAGCAAATCAAGCCACCACTTAAAGAAAATGGCTGGGATCAAACAGCGGCTCTCATTGGAATATTCATTCACTTTGAAGAACACTCGGGAAGATTGCTTTTAATCAGCTCTAGGACACTCTAACCTCCGGGGGTGCTGGGCGAGTGATGTCATTCTGCTAGCATGAGACCACTGCCTGCACTCATGAGATGCAACCTTTGTGGCATAGGTTTGCCCGAGGACCAAATGCGAGGTGCTGTCCTCCACCAAGTATGGAGAGCAAACCTGGGTCCTCCTTGCCATTTTTTATCAAGAAAATCGTTGATCTACATTCAGACATATGATTAACCTGTCATGTAAGTGCCCCAAACAAGCAGGAAAAATTCAGTGTGCTCAGAATTCCCTAAGAATGAAGCACAAGGGCTGGAGAGATGGCTTAGTAAGCCGTGCTTGCCAGCAAATGCGAAGGTCTGAGTTCAGGTCCCCGAACGCCATGTAAAAAGCTAGACATGGCAGGATGGCGCCTGTGATCCCAGAACTGGGGAGGCAGAGATAGGAGGGTTCCTGGGGCCTGCTAATCAATCAGCCTAACCTGGTCAGGGACTCAGGTATCATGACAGTCCCTACTTATAAATGTAAGGTATAGAGGGAAAGTAAAACACTTGATGGTGACCCCAGTATTAACATCTGCCCCCCGATATACACACAGAGTGACAGAGAGAAAGTGTGAGACTCATACAAGTAAGAGTGATAATTTGTGATAAGGAACCAGGCTCAGCCAACATTTTTATGAGTGAATAGATATTGATAAGGGTTATAGAAAATAATCATGGTGATAAAAGCAAAAGTAAATATACGTATCAATCATTTAAATTAATATATTGCAAAAATGAAGCTTTGTCCCAGAGCCTGGATAATGCAACTTGTCTGCTTCTTTTAACTCAACTCTTGAACGGGAAGAGGAAATCTACTCTATTCCTTTATTTGATAAAACTTCTAGTCCAGGGATTAATAAACTACAAGTTACGGTCAAAATCTAAGCTAACCTCAGTCTCAACTTTTAAATAAAGTTTTATTGACATCACTGTGCCCAAACATTCATCAGTAGCTGCTTTCTTGAGAGAACACCACTGTGGCGAGGTGGAAATAGGATTGTTTGGTCTAAAGAGCCTGAAATACCCATCTCCTGGCTCTGTAGAGAAGTTAACCAGCACCTAGACTAGAGACTGGAAGTTCAGAAATTCAGAAGGCAGGAGTGTCTAATCACAAACTCGTTTTATTTCTATAAAAAAGAATAAAAATAGACGCTGTGGAATATTAAGATATCAGCTTGCTTAATTGCAAACATCTGTATTCTTAAAGTCGGTGAGCGGATCCATCCAGAAAGAAACTTTGGGTTTTCTAAAGATGTTTCTCTTCCTGCTTCTTCTCACTGTGCTCCTGGAACCCCGCCCATGTGGCTCTGTCTCAAACCCCTCACGATGCCATTCTGCTGCTTCAGCCTGGCTTCCATCACTCCCTTGGGCTGTGATAGGAGGCTTTTCCTTGACTCCCGCTTCTTCCCTAACTTTTCCAAACTGCTATATTTTTGGCCACTCACTCGGTGTCTCAGCTGCAGGCTATGAGTCTGGTTATAGTCTGTACCCAGGGTTTTGGCCATCAGCCTAAGGACTCTCATGCTCTTGTCCCTGGTCTGCCATGGGCTTCTCTATCTGTCTTGGTGCAGACGTCTCAGAGGGCTACCATGGCATCTCTAGGGTCATTATCAAACACGGATGTATCTGAAGCGTTTCTAAGTTAAAATTTACAAAGGAAGACTGCTTGACATTCAAAGACTGATGAGCTTCTTTCTTGACACCCTCCCAGAGCAAGGCAGCCATCAGCACCAACAGATAGGCAACAGAAATCAAGAAAGCGCAATTGATTGGTGAGATGCTGGGCAACCAGGTCCTCTTGCAGACTCTGCTCACTCACCGGAAGCATTAAAAATGTAGATAGTATGTACTTGATGAGAACAGAGACATATACGCTCATAGATGCACTGTGTCCATTGGCTATAATGTTGAAAATCAGGAATTCCAGCCACAAATGATTGACCTGAAGCCTGAATTGGTGAACCAATGAGTTTATTGGGGTTGCTTAAGTCAGGATGGGTGAGGCATTACTTACAGCAGTGTGGTGGTTTGAACGAAAATGGCCCCGGGGACTCATATGTTTGAATATTTGGTCACCAGTTGGTGGGACTGTTTGGGAAGAATTAGGAGGTGTGGCCTTGTTGGAAGAGGTGTGCCACTGGAGGTGGGCTTGGGGTTTCAGAGCCTCACGCTGTGCCCTGCATCCCTGCATCCCTCTCTGCTACCTGCCTGTGGATTAAGATGTGAGCTCTTAGCTGCTCCGGCCGCCATGCCTCTACTTTAACCTTCTGAAACCACAAGCCCAATTGAACACTTTCTTCTAAAAGTTGCTTCGATCGTGGCGTCTTATCACGTGGTGTTTATCATAGGAATAGAAAAGGAACCTATACATGCAGGGATGGCTGGAAATCAGATACATGAGTGGAAAGCCCACCCCAACACAGGTCATGAGTGCTACAACTCTGTACCCTGGACCTCTCTGTACCTCTCTCCATAGCATGGGGGATCAGTCTCCTTCCCAGCAGGTGTTTCCTGATTCTTTAACCTGGAGGAGGAGCACAGACAGAGAAGTCTGTTTCCTTCCTGGATCACGAGCCTCTGCCTTCCTTCCCAGAAGGAGCATTCCAACTGGGAGGAAGTCTTCCATACAACACCTTTCCTTTCCCTTTACCCAAATAACTGATGAACAGATAGAAATGGAACTCTGGGAAGTATGTTTTTTTAAGAAAAGAGATGATATTATCTAGGACAGACTCGACGCTATGTGAATTGAGACCATGGCGGTTAGAATGCCTGGAATAAAAGCTTTGATCCATCCAGAAATATCTACCATGTCTGGATTGGAACTCTTTTTTTTTTTCTATGATCCATATCGTATACTTGCTCTGATTATGGGAATCTTACACAAATGCCACCTTCCAAGTTGTCTGTGAGCCTCCCTGTGATTACAGACTGAGTCACGAAAGGCAGAACCCCAAAGGGACCCACATTCACAATAAGGTGTTTGATTAACAGACTGACTTCTTTCCATGGAGATCACGGGGAGCCTTCATTCCCCTCCATCTACTGTTTGGTTTGTTGGTGGTGGTGGTGGTAGTGGTGGTGGTGAAGGTGGTAGAGATGGGTGGTGGTGGTGGTCATTTTTAAGACATCCAGATAACATAGTATGTTTAGTAGGATGGACAACAAAATCCGCTTCCACACAGAGTACTTAGTCCTACCCAGGGTGGTTGGTGACAAGTCACTTGCTCTGCACAGGCTCCCAGACCTCCTAGAGACCCTGGCAATCAGGCCTGGGATGCCATTGTATTGTTAATCACCTACCTATTGTTGAGATAAAACTCCTGAGAACAACAACCCCAGCAAAGAAGGGTCTATTTTGGCTCATAATAAAAGTGTATAGGGACATCATCGTGACAGGGACAACATGGCGGCAGAAGCATGAGGTGGCTGGTTACATTGCTGCCATAGTCAGGAAGCAGAGAGACGTGCATGCTGGGATTACTTAGACTCTTTAGAAGCACGCTCACACACAAACCCAGAGGTATGTCTCCATGTTTCTAAACCCAAATCAAACTGACAGTGAAGATTAACCGTGTCAGTCCCCTCCCATCTGGACATTTGCACGCCGTGTCCCTGTTGTGGGATGCCTTCCCAGGCACCATCATATAATATAATACGTCATCTTCACAGGGGCCCTCCATACTCATTTCTATCACCATTCATTTTTCACAGATAAGAAAACCGGACGGGGGGGGGGGCTAACCACCGTCAGCAACTAATAAACACTGTCAGCTTTAAAAGCCACAGACCCGAACCAGAGGGGTGAGTGAGGGAGAGCTCTGAGGGAAGGTACCCAGGCCGCAGTGCAGGCAGCACCAGCTCTGGCTGCTGGCGCCCCCCCCAATTCCACACATCCCTACCCCCACCCCCAAGTTCCCCTTTTCCTCTGTGGGA
>JAQHUG010000040.1:8394442-8405813 GCA_028555095.1 Dicrostonyx torquatus
CCATGTTCATCTTCTAGGCCCTGGGCCGAGCCAGACACATACAGGGCAGGAAGCGGGTGCTCCAAGCGGCATCCACAGTGGGGGTGAAGGTCTGAAAGCTGGAAGAGTTGAAATGTGAGGTACCAGGCTGCCTGTCAGCAGGGTGGGTCTGCTGGTTACTTATGAGCTGGGTGGCACTGTGAGTTTCCTGCTTCAGAAGATTAATGTGGTAGAAAGGATGGGAGAGGACAAACAGAAACCATTTCCGGGCTCTCTATTAAAACAGCCCAAGCATGACGCGATAAGGGCTCCGACCTGCTTCTGGAGAGAGAAAGCCGGAGTTGGAGATTCATCAAGGAAGTGCCCCTTTCCCTCATTTTCTCAGTCCAGCCCTTGATGTTATAAATCTATATTTTGCCTCCAACAGTGAGTCCAGCTTTTCCTCCACCTCCTAAGAATGGGCTCCTTTCTAAGCCCCTCCCCCCTTCTCCGGGCTTGGGCATGGCATTTGCTTTCAGTGTGGCCCTAAATTCTAATGCCTAACAAAGACGCTCTCACTGGCTCCCAAGCCAAAGTGAGCTGGTGCTTCCGAGCGGGGAGCATTAAGGTTAATTACCTAATAATTTACTACACTGAGTGCATCTGGAGACATTTTGATTCCCACTAATTGTGCACTGAGCAAAGTAAACAACACTTTGTCCATATTCCAGCTGTGAGAGCAAGTCAAGGCGAGCCTCTCTTGTGATATATAAAGCCTGTCGCTTTCCCCGTGAGCGGAAGGCCACTTGACAGGGCCCCGGAAAGACCAACAGCTCTTCAGTCCCCGTGGATTGGTTTAGTAAAGATTTTCCCTTAATAGGTCCACAAGCCGACCTGCCTCGCCATATCCCTGAGTGTCATTCAGAGGACCTGTGTGATCCAATTGACACTGATGGGTATACCCAGTCCCAGAGCTCTCTGTATCCATACCATCCATTATGCTTGGAGCCTCCGGAGTACCAGTAGGATGGGATGCTGGAGTGGGGTAAAGAAGGCAGATCTGCTTATAAGATAGACCGAATCCAGGCACAAAGCCCAGATCATCCAGTACCTAGCCAGAAACAACAATCATGCCAAGCACCCACCCTGCATCTAAGCTGGATCAACAGCACCGCTTTATGGAATTACCCTGAGGACCAAATCTAAAACCTCCCTCACCTGGGGGCATTTTCAATTTCTCCTGCTTGTCCTTACAGTGGTGGTTCTCAACCTGTGAGTCTTGACCCCTTTGGGGGGGTCATATATCAGCGATCCTGCATATCAGGTCTTAACAGTAGGAAAATCACAGTCATGAAATAGCAATGGAGTCATGTTAATAGCTGTGGTAAAGGGCTGCACCACGAGGAAGGTTGAGAATTTCATTCTGCAGCACTGCCTTCACGTCTAGGCACAGCGTGATTCCAGTGGGGCTGAAGTTTCCACCTCTGGCTTCAAGTATGAATGATGGGTCCAGGCGTGGTCACGAAATGCAACTTGTCCCTGGGCACGGGATGAGGTTAAAGACAGACGGTTTTCCCAAGCGAGGCCAATCAGACTGGCTGACTAACGCTCAACTCGAGTATTTTGTGTTAGCTGGTGTAGGAGGGATCTTCTGTATTTTGTGTTGCTTTCATTGGTTAACAAAGCGACTGCCTTGGCCTGTAGGATAGGACAGCCCTTAGGTGGGTGGAGTAGACAGAACAGAAGGCTGGGGAGAAGGGAAGATGCCAGACACCATGATGCTCCTACCCGAGATGGACACTGATTAGAATCATGCCGGGAAGCCACGACCATGTGGTGATTCACAGATCATTAGATATGGGTTAAAGCAAGATGTGAGAGTTAGCCAAGAAAAGGCTAGTGATAATGGGCCAGGCAGAGTTTAAATGAATCCAATTTGTGTGTAATTATTTGAAATGTAAGCTAGCCCAGCGGCCGGTAGCCGGGCGGGACAAAGGGCTAGTGCTCCTCTCAGGTGCTGGGAACACAGCCCGCACACCTCTTACTGTAGTTAGCTTTCAGGGAAAGCGAGTTACTCCTTTAAATTTTCAAAAGCATCCAGTAGCAGCTCCTAGTGAGTGCGTTCATACCACCACAGGAGGGAAGTGCTTCCTGGGAGAGGCCAAGCAGAGGAGCTGAGAGCAAACCCTGAAGAGACCAAGATTGAATCCATAAGACAGTGTGTGAGTACTGGACACAGCCGTCCCAACAGTCGGCTGTACTGAAAAATCAGTGATTACCTTTCATTCTTGTCACAGTTTAGGTGGGGCTGTCGGACCTTGCAGCCAAGACTCCTACCTTGCACTTTACAGAGAGCGATAGCATTTTTTATGATACGCAGAAGCATTAAATAATAGCTATTGGTTATTTTAATTGGTACTAACCACTGATAATGAAAGACTGCAAAACCTATCCCTACTCAGACACTGCGTTTAAGATGTATCTTATGGGGCTGGAGAGATGGCTCAGCAGTTAAGAGCACTGACTCTTCTTCCAGAGGACCTGAGTTCAATTCCCAGCAACCACATGGTGGCTCACAACCATCTGTAATGAGATCTGGTGCCCTCTTCTGGGGTGCAGGTACACATGCAAGCAGAATACTGTATACATAATTAATAAATAAATAAATCTTTAAAAAAAAGATGCATCTTATTTTAATTATTAATGTGCATGTCTCCATATATGAGTGTGCAGTACACTCAGAGGCCAGAAGAGGGTGTCAGATCTCCTGGAACTGGAGTCATAGACACCTGTAAGCCATCCTACCTAGGTACTGGGCCCTGAGTTCTGATCTTCAAAGCATGCCTTTAACAGTTGAGCCATCCCTCTGCCCCCCCCAAGCCCATTTTTAATTGGGCAAATTAGTTCAAGATCTTTGAAAGGGGATCTAATTCCTATTTTCTGAAAAGATTCAAAATAATGCAGATGTCTCTAATTTAGAATGTGTCTATAAAAATGCAGCAGAAATATGGAGAATTATCTGTAGTAGCAGCAACGGGGGAGCGGGGGAAGGGGAGCATATACAGAAGACTGTGACCTTCTGGCTAGGAATCTGGGCTCAGAAAAACATCTCTCCCAGTTCGAGTCTTTTACTTTTCAACATTATATTATTACTGATTCTTTGGGGATTTCACATCATACACCTTATACATTCAGTTCCCAGTCCTTCCCGGACTACCCTCTGACACTTGTGATTCCTGACCCCAACAATGTCAACAGCCAAGTCTAGTTTGTGTCATCTGTCTGCTCACTAGGGCGTGGTCAAACTCTCAGTGGCCTGCCCCTTAAACAGAACCGAGTCCTTCCCTTCCACTTCCCTGCCATCAGCCTTCCCCTCCGGCATTTCTGCTGTGCACCATCTTCTGTGGGGAGCAGCACTTCAGCATCCTATAGCAGCTCTAAAGACTTCTCTTCCACGGCTTCTTGTTTAGGCTGTTACTTTTTTTTTTTTTTGGTAAGGGGGGTTGGGATAGAAGTAAGGATTGTCACAGAAGTCTTCCATGTCCCTCTTTCTCAACTGTCATCTGCTGTCATCAATATCACCACCAAAGGAGCTTCTTTGCTATTTATGGTCCATGGGAGCATGGATCATGGACTATCACATGGTTCCTGCAATAGCACAGACCACAAATAGGGCTCCAAGTTGCAGTAGGGTCATGGACCCAGACAAGGCCCCAGACATGGCCCCTGATGGCAGCGCTGGCCAGATGTCACAATGGACCCAGGTGGCAGCCCAGGTCACTCACATCAGCGTGATTCCCAGTGACAGCACAGCCCATGGACATCAACATGGATTCAGGCCGTGGTACGGGCCATGAAAATCTGCATGTTATTAGGTGATGACACAGGCCTTGGACATCACATCAGGGCCACTGAACCACACATGACCCTCAATAGCATCATGGGCCGTGGTGGTCCTTCCAGGAGGTCCAATATAGAAAGTTTCTTGTCTCAGACCTCCGTTATTGACCGAAGTTAGGGCGACACCACAGCCGGGCACCTATTCAGGGACTGAGTCTGCATCCACTTAAGCTCCAGGCTACTGCACGCCACCCCACTGGCCCGTGGACGTCCAGATGATCCACCATCGGCATCTGCCCTTTCTCACACCCAGCATACTTACCAGGTCTCCAGTTCCGCCTCCCTCCACGTGACATGCACTGCTCTGCTCTGCCATTGTCCCACATCTCCATCACCCATCACCTCACAGTGGCACCTATTGGGCCAGGGTGTTTCAGCACAGCCAGCTTCCACCCGGGGCCCACTGTGTCTGCTCAAGCACAGGTACGGGGATGGGGGGTCAGTCCCCAGGTTCTAGTCTCAGTCGTCACTACGAATCTAATCCCTTTGAGGAGATGTATTCTGACATGTCTGAGTCGACCATTTCCACCCGTTCAAAGCTCACTTGTGTTGCTGGAACCCTGTAATAACACGGAAGTCGTATGCCTTCTGACCAACATACTACATTATGTATACATGACTTCACTTTCCAGATGGGGTGGCTGAAGCTGGATGGAATTAAGTAACTTAGTAGGGTCCCATGCCACTCGGGGAAGAACGGGACCCTTCAAACATAATCTAGGGCCCATGAGTTCAGAGTTCTCCCTCTCCGTAGCTCTAGGCAGTGTTCCTGGGATCACATGGGAGGCAGCACAGTGTGCTGGGCCAATGCCAGTCACCTGCCTGACCTCTGTGTTACCACTTATTCTTGAGACAACTGTGTGGCCTTGAGGAACATCTGGTCTTCCTCTGTGACGTTACCAGGATAGTAGATACCCCCCCTTACAAACGACAAGCATACTCAATGGCATAATAAATATAAGCACTTCTAACGCTAGAGCCTGAGCCAATAGTGAAGTCTGGCAAGTGCTTGCTAGGACTGAACCCATAATCCCAGCCCAAAGGAGACGCAGGCAGTAGGACCATGAGCCTGAGGGCAGCCAAAACTACATAGTTTGGAGCCCCATAACTGAGAAGAAGCAGAAGCAGAAAGAATGAATCAGTGCACAGAAATAAAACTCATCTGAGGGGAAAAAAAATTACACAAAACAGAGCAGAATGTTCCCTTAGGAAGCTCGTGTGGAAGATAGGAGATGCTGAGAGATGGTCCAGGCGGCCTGGCTAGAATGGCAAAAGATTAGGAAATCCATCAACACAGAATGACAAAGTCACTTAATTCTGTAAAATACAGACTGCCGTGAGGAACAGGGAAAGAATGTCCTGCAGATCTCAGTCCCTCAAGATCTGTGAGACACACTTTAAAGCAGAAAACTCAAGTGACAGCAACATGTGTAAAAGAATACACACCATATACTTCTCTGTCTCCTTCCAAAAGCTACAAGAATATGTGCTTTTAAAATGTCTTGTGAGAGCTGGGAGATGACTTAGTAGGTAAAGTGCTTGCCTTGCAAACACGAGAACCCGAGTTTGGTCCCCAGAACCCACATAAAAATGCCAGTACGGTGGCATGTGCCTATAATCACCATGCCAAGGAGCCGAGGAGGCAGAGACCAGAGGACCCCCAGGGCTCAATGGCAAGCTAGCCTGGACTAATAGATGTCTCGAGGTCCAAGTGAGAGACCCTGTCTCCAAAAGCCTGCTGGGTGCTAGAGATGACTCGGTGAAAAAGAGTTGGAACCCAAGTTTCTTTGCCAGTACCCATATCAGGCTCACACTGCCTGCAACTCCAGTTCCAGGAATCCAATGCCTCTGGCCTCTGCAGGCCCCTAGACATACCTGTACAAGACACAATTTAAAATAATTTTTGAAGTCTGAAAAAATAAACGAGGTAGACAGCAACTGAGGGAAACACTGAAGGTTGACCTGATACACTTGCAGACACAGAGGAACCTGAAGCACACACACACACACACACACACAGAGATACACACACACACACACACACACACATGCAAGCAAGTTTTGTGGGGATACACATACCAACACCTATGGTATAAGCCCTAAGTGGAGTGTGGAGTAGAAAAAGCAGCTGCACACACTTCTGTTTTAATTTTTTAACAATAAAATCCAAACGCTGGTCATGAATTGCTTCTGCAATTAAACACTCACAACAAGGAAACACTGACAGTGGCTAAGAGTAGCCTGTGCATTGTGCGCTGGTGTAGGAGGGTCCTTCTGCATTTGTGTTACTTTCATTGGTTGAATAAAGAAAACTGCCTTGGCCTTTTGATAGGGCAGAAATCAGGTAGGTGGAGCAGACAGGGCAGAATGCTGGGAAGAAGGCAGTGTGGCAGCCGCCATGGTTCTCCTGCCCAAGACTGATGCTGGTTAGAAGCTTTCCCGGGAAGCCACAACCTCGTGGTGAACACAGATTAATAGAAATGGGTTAGATCAAGAGTGAGAGTTGGCCAAGAAGAGGCTAGATATAATGGGCCAGGTAGTAATTTAATTAATACAATTTCAGTGTGGTTATTTCGGGTGTAAGCTAGCGGGGCGCCGGGAATGCGGCCCGCTCGCCCCCTTATCACAGTGCACCATGCTATGGTAAGCAGTAATAGGAGAAAAAGAAGCCCAAGTTTTACCCACAGCATAAAACAAAGGGGAAGAAACAGGTTGATAGACTGAATTATTTTTTTTTGCTGATATAATTTTTACTTTTTTTTAAATCCTACTGCATTTAGCTGGTGGTGTCCCACACACAGTGCAATTATCTTTCCTCAAAACACCATCACTCTGTTGAATGATCCCCTCATGCACAAATAATGCCTGCCAGAATTATTGTGTCTTGCGAAGAAATTATCATCAACTTCCTTTTCTCTTTATAAAAAAACTCTTCACAATGACACTGATGAGTGCTGTTGTTTTATGGGTAATACCTTCGCCCAGATGGAACCCACAGTCTACATCAAACCCTTGAAGCATGACCTTCGTGGTGGAAATACTTAGAATAAGACAGCATGACACCCAACACAGGGGTTTTCTGGGTTCATGCCATGTACCTTCCCCCAGATCATCCATTTTTTGTGTGCTTAGTGTTGGCTCCACGCCCATAAGTTGCTTTTTTATTTTTTTTCAAAGTATAGTTCCCTTTTATTTTTTCAGATTTTTTTTTTAAAATCTGTGTTTGTCTGAGTGGTGCAAGCATGTGTGGACACGTGTGTGCCCATAAGTTTCCCTTTTGGTGCATGTGTGGGGGCCAGAGGTCAGCTTCAGGTGGCTTGTTCTGTTACTCTCTCTATTTTTTTAGACAGGGTCTCTCACTAAGCAAAGAGCTCACTGTCTTGGCTAGACTGGCTGGCCAGTAGCTCCCAGCGCCCATCTGTCTCCATCACCCACCCACCCACTGGTTACAAACACCCACTGCCATGGCTGGTGTTTTATGTGAGTTCTAGAGCTCTGAACTTGGGTCCTCATGCTTATTCAGAAAGTGCTTTACCCAATGAGCCATCTCCCCCACTCTCCTTTTCGTTTTTAACAAGCAAGCAAAATCGTTTATTTCAGCATTGTGTATGCAGACCTTCTACTCTTCTCTGACCACCCCATTAAATCCTCACTTATCCCCCTAGCTCCCATTCTTTCCCAATGGCTGCCCCTTCTACCTTCATGCCCTATGTTTATAATATAATATATTTAATACAATAAAATATATTAAATCAGCTGGGGAAGCAATATGATGTGTGCCTTTAAGGCTGCCTTATTTCTCTTAGCTTAGTATTCTCCAGTATTATCTCCTCCTAATCCCTCGTGGGAATCACATGAGGCCTCACCCCTCTTCCAATCCCTGCTTCCAGATCCCTGAAGCACAGGTCAGCTTGTACCCACATAGGTGACTTTGAACCCACATACTAAGACCCTCAGTAGAAATGGCTTCTGTCTCCTGGATGGTCTTGCCCCTGCTCATGGCCTTAGGTGCCATAGCTTGACAGCAAAATCTCCCTCTTTAGTTCAGATCCTCTTTTATGGGTTTTGATGACACCTGCACCTGCAGCATCCTCCATGTAATGAAGTCGATCACAGAGTGCTCCCATGCAGCCTCCTCACTGTGTTGAAGCCTGCCCATCTCAGAGTGCTCCCATGCAGCCTCCTCACTGTGTTGAAGCCTGCCCATCTCAGAGTGCTCCCATGCAGCCTCCTCACTGTGTTGAAGCCTGCCCATCTCAGAATGCTCCCATGCAGCCTCCTCACTGTGTTGAAGCCTGCCCATATCAGAATGCTCCCATACAGCATCCTAACTATGGTGAAGTCTGCCCATCTCAGAGTGCTCCCATGCAGCCTCCTTACTTTGACATATCACAAGCACAAGATCCATGACTCATGCATTTAAAGAGAATGGAAACTTCTGGGTCTTGGTTATAGCTGTTGATCCAGATGATCTCACCACCTGATGCTCAGGTAAGATGCGAGAACATTGTGGAACAGATCAGAAATGTATTTATGAATTTCCATGATGACATTTAGCATTTTAGTGAGATGGGAGGAGTGCTTTGTAAAAGGCACTGAATTGCACACCATCTACTTGACCTTGAACAACATCCACTTGACCTTGAAGAAACTGCTTTATGAAAGAGGAAAAAAAAATCAATAGAGTAAACAAAAGAAAATACCATAAGCCAAGGTATTTGCAGGTTAGTTTAAGTGTTAAATCATGTCCTTTAGTTGACAGATGGAGACAAGGGAGTCATAAGTTCAAGATCATCCTTGACTGCATGAAGAAACTGAGACTGGGGCTGCATGAGATCACTTCAAATAAACAAAAGGAAAGAATCCACTTGTCTATCAAAAATCAAGACATTTTATTCCCTCTTTAGTGTCTTTGCCACCCAAGAGCACTGATTGCTTCCTAGGTCAGCCTGAACTTGGACTGAGACATAGCTCCCAGCCTTCAGAACTGTCCTGGGTGTCCACACCTCTCCTAACTCAGTCTCTGCCTGACTTGACTCTTCTCCAGGCTGCAGAGAAGGAAGGAAACTCTCTCTTCAGACCAAAAGACTGAAACTCTCTCTACCTACTATCAAAGGGTTCTTCTTGCAGCCTTGGTCAATTTGAGATCATTAAATTCTTTCCCTAAGTAATGACAAACTGAGACTGTGGGAAGCAGCTGGACTCCCCACCAGACCTCAGAAGTCTTCCCAGACAGCGGCAAACAAATTTGTTTGCCTTTCTACCCTTTTTACTGAGGCCCAAGACCTCAGGCCTGCTTGATTGACAGATGCATCGTAATGCAAACTAACTGGGGGAGGGGAGGGAAGCAGGCCACAGAAGAAGCAAAAAAACAACAATGCAACTGTTTAGCTGCTCAAAATTTTGTATCTTAAAATCAGTTTCTACATACAGGTAAAGGAGGAAGCAACGTTCTAACATCCCTGACCTGTTTACAGCTGAAGTGGTTTTTTCCATACTAGACCATCATTTGATTAATAAGAACTCAGAACATTCCAAATGCATAGAAGGAAGTGAATTTGATCCAGAGAGAAAGCACTATTTATTCTCAGTGTGCTCAAAGGATGCTATAGGGTGGGGGTAACTCCTCCTGTGGTCTCAGTGTGAAAGGTCTCCCCCATAGGCTTATGTCTTTGAACACTTGAGTGCCAGCAGGTGGTCCTGTTTGGGAAGGTTGTGGAAGCTGGAGGAAGTGGAGCCACACTAAAGAAAGAAAGTAACTAGGGGTGGGTCTTGAAGTTTTAGAGCATGGCCCCACTTCCTATTACTTGTCTGTTTTCTGGTTATAGATGCAATGTGACTAATGCCACCTAACCAAAGCCACCATGTCTTCCATGATGAATAGTGTCAACTCAAACTGTAAACTAAAAGAAGCCCTTCCCCGTAAGTTGTTTTGTGGTAGGTGTATCATCACAACAATGAGAATAACAAAATCCAAACTTTCTACACAGGAAAACAGAGAGAGCCATTGGGAAGTATGCTTAAGAGAATGGGGCTTGAGTTGCCTCTGCATGCAGTTGCTCTGCTTTGACTGAGATGGTTTTCTTATTAGCCATGAAGCTATCAGAAATTATAAAGGGATAATTGGTTCCCCTTCCCATCCAACTCTTTGCAGGATTGATAGGAAAGAGGCAACAGATAGGTATATCTGGATTGAAGATATACATCGGAGAGGCATGAAGGGAGGAGGGAGAATAGAAGGCTATAGACAGAGGACCAGATCAGATGAAAGCCTAGGGAAATATGGCCACCATGGGAAGGGAGGGAGGGAAGATACCAGACACCCTCCAGGGGCCAATTTAGTAATATGTTTATTTAGAATGAATGAAACTAGGTTCATTTAGAAGGTGATGGAGATGAGTGAGTCAGAATTCTCCAAATCAGTGGCGGGCAAGCTAAGAGTGCTGTCCAACAAGTCAGGAAAAGGTACTGGCTCGAGGAGGGAAGTCAGCGATGAATCTGTCTCTCTGTCTGCCTTATTTGAGGTTCCAGAAGGACAGGAGGGTACTGGAAATGTAGGAACATATCCAAATAGAGGAGAGGGCCTACTGGTTGTTAAAATAGCCTTGGCTGGGACCCTCCCTGAAATGCTGGCACCTCCTAAATGTATTGTTCCCTCTTCTTTCTCTACAAGGAATTGGCCAAAGGTTCAGGACGCAGAGGCTCCGGTGCCTATCAAATGAAGACAAATGCAGGGTGGGGCTAGCAATGCTGGTGATGAAAGTCTCCCGTTCAGCTCAGACTGGACCCTTGCCTCTCACCTCTATGATCTCCCCCCACTCAATCCACATCGATAGGGCTACAGTAGTCTGGATGTCTGTCCTTTTCTCCTCAGTCTGTAAGCCCAAATATAACTCACAAAGCAATACTACTTTAAGTAAACATAAATAGAATCACTGATTATAAATAGATAATAATGGTACAAAATAGAGCTCACGGGGTAAAGATATTAAACTGATCTGACTCCTACACACTCAGTAGACACTGGTCATTTTTATAAATATTTGACTTATGCAAAATCCTTCGCCTTGGCCTCTTGAATTCCTCATCAGCAGAGCCCTCCCTAACTGAGAGGAATCCCCTCAAGGCATGTTTTCAAATGCAGAAAACTGAAGCCAAATCCATATTCTCATGAATCTCCTGTGCTAGGCAATTTCCAGGCCTCACCATCCCAGGGCCAGGTTTCAGACACAGGGCCTGCTGAGGTTGTTCAAGCTAGCTGCTGCCAAACCTGGGTCTTCCAGGAGCTCCCGTGGCCCATTGTGAACTCCTTAGAGTGGCATCTCCTTGGAGTGGCATCTAAAGTCTTCCTTGACCCATCTGAATGGGACCAACATCATCACCCACCACTCTGGGCACCGCTCTAAGGACTCCATGAGACTCCCTGCTGCTCGGAAGCTCTTGGGATCTTGTGCAACAAGAACTTCAAGGCTACTTTGGCTAAAGGCACCTGTTCTGATTAGGTGGAGAGGTG
>JAQHUG010000040.1:8421859-8437367 GCA_028555095.1 Dicrostonyx torquatus
TGCATGTCTGTGTGGGTGTGTATGTGGAAAATTCTATTTCCTTGTTTTTGGTGTTGAAAAACTTAAATATTTATTCAGTCACACAGTGTGAGTGAGTGTATGTGCACATGTGTGTATTGGTGTCCTCCTCGCTCTCTCTGTCCATCTCTTTGTTTGGAGCAGAGTTTCTCCCTGAATGCAGGCTCACATTTTATTTTCTTAGCCATGCTGCAAGTCAGCAAGAGGTAGTAACCTCCTCTTCTCACCTCCTCCTGAAAGCTTGTCTCTCAGGTGTTTGCCATATGCCCTCCTGTTACACAGCAACGGGATCAACACTCCGCTCCTAAAACCTGTGATGTAAGCACTCTTACCCACTGAGCCATCTCTCAGCTCCTGATACACTGTGCCAGGCTTTCCAGAGTCCAGTTTGTATGTAAACAGCACAGCACAGTGCTCCTATGATATAGTTTCTGCTCTCCTTGCCATTTACAGTTCAAATTAACTCACAGAGTTTCATCCCGTCTTACCTTCATCTTTCCCCGACAAACTATAAGCTCCATTTATTCATTCAAGACCTGCTTATTGATCTCTGCTCCTGCCCCAGCCTGCATAGTATCCTGGGGATCTATAAGTGAGTCAGACAGGCACACATCCTGCCCTTTATGGAACCAGGAGTCTTGGTGGCAGAGACAAATATAATAAAGGGGGATTCATAAATCATCACATAATTAAATTTGTGATATATTCCGCTCTAGTGAGCATGCACTGCTTCACATACCCAGCGCCTATTAGCTCTGCACCTCCTTGTCTTTTTCTTTCACTCTACAAACCCACCTGAGGGGCACGACTTAGGAGTCAGCCCCACCCTATGGATAACGAGTCTTCCAAGCATTGTCCTAGGCCTCTCTGGAAGGTTCTGAGATGAGCAGGTGACAAGTATTTATCAGGTAATGAGACTTGCATGGGGATGGTTAGTGCCAAACAGCTCTGTTAAAGCCAGCTAGGCCAGCACGACGGCTCAGTGCATAAGGGGCTTCCCACCACGCCTGATGACCGGAGTTTGATTCCTGTCACCCACACATTACAAGGAAAGAACCAATTCCCAAAAGTTTTCCTTCTGATCTACACACACACACACACACACACACACACACACACACACACACACACTGCAATTTTAACAGAGTCAGGCAGATAGTGACGGTGGGCCCAAGAGAAAATATGTAGGTAGGCTCTTCATGACCCTGGAATCAAGGTACGCCTCAGACTATCCACATTGCATCTCTCCTGTTACGTGAGTCAGACAGGGTTTAGTTTTTTTTTTTTTAAAGTGTGTGTGTTGTTGTATGTGTAAAGCGTGTGTGATATAACCGTGAGTGTGCATACATGTGTGGAGACTGAAGGACAATTTTCAGGAGTCAGTTCTCACCTTATGCCTTCGTTTTGAGGCAGTCTCTCAGTCTAATTGTTTCTGCCGCGCTGTGTCCTCCACACTCCCTGGCCTGGGAACTTTCAAGCAATTCTTCCGCCTTTGATTCCCATTCCCCATAGCAGTGTTATGTTTTCAGGGCTATGCCACCACCTTTTACGTGGGCTCCTGAGATTCAAACTCAAGTCCTTGGGCTTTGTACAGCAAGTGCCCTATTCAAAAGGACACTGAGAACAGAGTCCAGTCACCAGTAAAGCAGGAGTTGGGGGTACATACCAGCCCACAGCCAACAGCTACAAGATCTTCCAACAGCCTGAGCTCCTGGGAGCAAGTCCTTCCCCAGATGAGCCTTCATGTGAAACTCAGCCCTCGATGGTGTCTTAGTCACTGCTTCACAGAGAACCTAGAACCTACAGGAAGCCCCAGTTAGAGAACCTAGAACCTACAGGAAGCATCAGGTTTGCAGAGAACCTAGAACCTACAGGAAGTGTCGGGTTTGCAGAGAACCTAGAACCTACAGGAAGCATCAGGTTTGCAGAGAACCTAGAACCCACAGGAAGTGTCGGGTTTGCCAGAGAACCTAGAATCTACAGGAAGCCCCAGTTAGAGAACCTAGAACCTACAGGAAGCATCAGGTTGTAGCTGTATGCATTTTTCAGCTGCAAAGCTTGCTACGATTGGCTACAGGTGAGTCGGTAACTCAGTCAACACAGCCACCCAGGGATATGCATCCTCAAACACCCTCACAAGGAGCCCATGAGGCAGGCACTGTTATTTTCTCATTCATTTTGTAGACTAGGACTTAAGGCTTCATGATTCAGTCTGCCTACCCATGACCACACAGCCAGGAAGTGGCAGGGTCTGCGTTCAGGCCAGGCTGACTCTAACCCCCTCTCTCTTGTCCATCCTGTGCTATCTGCCCACACTGCCCCCTTCTGTCTTCCTGCTCACAGAGCTCAGTGACTCCCCTTGCTGAGAGCGTTGGGTTCTAAAACCTCGTGAGTCACAAACTTAGGTAGTTCCTGTGTTTATAATTTATGCCAATAATGTAATATACAATACCTGACTTTACTCTCTTAATTTTCTTCTGATGTAGGAAGTATGACCTTCCCTATTTGAAATATGAGGGCGTGAAGCCAAAGAAGGATTTGATGATGTGTCCAAGGTTATCAGGAGTCAGGACTCAAACCCAGGCAGTCTGGACCCTAAGGGTCATCTCCAGAACCATCATATAATCTGTATGTGGTGATAATGGTCTCCACGTTTGGAGAGGATGAACATACCACATTTGAAGAGGAGGAGCATGTCCATAAAGAACCAGGTGAGATCCATCACAACGGAAATGCCATATCAGTCCCTTGTCTTCCAGTCTGAACCCTTCCGAAGAGTAAAGAATGGAATTGCACAGGATCATGCCAGGTGCTGGCTGTGCCCACAGAGACAGCTGTGTATATGAATACTATCCATCAGACATGTCATCACAGAAAAAAGATTATCAACCACTGACCCAGGAACTCAACCCAATGTTTCTCAGTTTCGAATTCAAGAGTCTCCGTGGCTCAGCCATGACCCACAACTCCCACTTCAGTACCTGCCTTGTGAATCGGCACTCCAGCCAAGACAAACTTCTGACACACTCCCCTCAAGGCTGGTGCTCAGACTGGCTTCTTTAGCTTCCTCTTTATCACAGGTTCGAATAGTGCATAGATCCGAGAACTACTTGAAATCCTACTTCTCAACTCCAGTACTGGAGCCTTGCCATGAGCGCTCCAGCTGAAAGCAAGTCCTTTCCCTCTACACCCCATCCCTAGCCTCCGCCATGTGTCTTGGTGACCAAGGTACCAGTGACGATGTCAACAGTGATTACCCGAATGGCATAAGAGCCCAACTCACGTATGCTGCATGCGTATGCTGCACCAGGCAGAGCACTGGTGTCTTTAGTGTCCTCTCTGTCCTTTTCTTTGAGGACATCTCTGGACATCTGTAATGCTATCATTCCCCAATGCAGAGGCACCCTCAAAATTGTAACATGAAAGGAATGATATAAACATTTCCCTGAAGTTCCATCTTTAGACCATAAACTCCTTTTTTTGTGTAGGAATGGTTTGGGGAGAGTTCCTTCAGCTGCAGCCTGAGCTGACCCTCTCTGCGAGGACGCTGGTGCAGAGGCTGTGCGAGTCAGGCTGCCCCTCTCTTCTCTCTCGCCACTCTGAGTGCAAGCGTGGATTCCAGTCAAGAGAGAACGTGCATCCCTATTTTTCACTCTGACAGTGCTATTTGTGGGAAGTGAACCTCGACATCTCCGGGGAACTAGACGCTCTTCCATCCTGAACTGGGCGCGTGTGTTCTTTCCAGACACAAAACTGATCTCTAACAGATAATAATGGCAATGGAGGTCCACTGGTGAGCTGAGCACATTCTATGAGCTTTTTAATGGTTTTTGGAAAAGAGCTTCCCAGCTAGTGAAGGGCCACGGGCTCCAAGTCCATATCTGCAACCATCATACCGTTACATACAGAACAGTTATAAAGTTAAGCCAAGGGCTAGAGAGATGGCTAGGAGTTTAAGAGCACTGGCTGTTCTTCCAGAGGTCCTGAGTTCAATTCCCAGCAACCACATGGTGGCTCACAACCATAGGTAATGCGATCTGGTGCCCTCTTCTGGCCTGCAGGTATACATGCAGACAGAACACTGTCTACATAATAAATAAATAAATCTTTAAAAAAATAAATAAAAATAAAGTTAAGCCAAAGAGATGGCTGTTCAATTTCTTCTGGACCTCACCGCCAAAGAAAATAATATGAACAAAAATGGGATTTATCAAGAGTATATCGTCACTTGTCACCACATGGATTGCTGGTAACCTCACCTACAATTTCACTTAACCCTCACCATAAACCCCACGAGCTAGATACTCACTGTGGCCACAGAGTATGGGGAAAGTAGAATCCCAACAGGTGATGGATGCTGGTCAAGGTCAGAGAGTGAACAAGCAATGGTGGGAGAGCTAGGGACTCCCTCATCTACCCTCCTTCAAGCCTATATACATATTTTCGCCACTATACTAACCAAAGTTACACACACACAAACACACACACACACACACACAGAGGGAGGTTGGAGAGAGAAAGGGAGAGAGAAGAGCAGGGGCAAGGGCATGTTGGTGCAGACTGCTTTCCCCTGCCCTGCTCTGTGGTCCCTGCAGGCCGAGCCTATGACTTTGCCTTCAGTACTGATGGGAGCTGGAGGATGGACCGAGGGATGAGAGGACAGGAAATTCCACTTGTTAAAAAGAGTCAAAGGCCACGGAGGACCCACCTTACTTTTCAATTAATTATTAAAATAATGTATTGAAGCAACAACATTGAAAGTATATGTACGGTAAGAAATAAAATTATTGTTAGAGATACAATTATCATGTTTAAAATACCTTGAAGAGAACCTTTATATTTTATAGAGGGGTAAAAAAAGCTTGAATGGGTGTAAGCAAAATAGAATTCTCTTGAAAATATGATGGAGATATTTGTGAAGGCGTGCAGAATGCAGGCGTGGCTATGGGTTTCTGTTGCTAAAGCTAGCTCCAACCACTCTTGGGTACTCATAATACTAAGATTTTTATGTGTACTTAATATTTTTCATATAACCTAGCTTCTAAAACTAAAGATTGAATGACTAAAATCTGCATTAGTGTCCTCTGACCCCAGATCAGTTCCTTATCTCTGTTGTCCCTCCCCATACACTGGAAAACAACCTCTATTAGATTTCTAGTACATTGGTCCAGAAAGTTTCCATCTGTTTACAAATGAATGTACCCAGCTTTCCTCATATAACAACACAGCCCAGGTTTCTTCCCAGCCCCTACATATGTGAGAAACCCTTTGCCTCATTCTATTCTTCTTGCCATCGTGATACCTGGTCTATTCCCTATACAGTGCTGGACATTCATATTTTAAATGAAGTCAAATTCACACAATGCAAAACTAGTAAACTGAAAGCAGATAACATAGTGTCAGCGAGCAGATCCTCAGTTCTGTAAAGCCTCACCTCTGCCTAGATCCCAAGCACTTCTCCAAAGGTAACAAAGCACCCATCAGTGACAAACAGATTCACTGATGACTCTTCTTCTTGCCCAGCTCCAGGTGATGTCCTGTGTTCTGTCCATGGCTATTTTCCATCAGTGTAGTCATGTAACATGTTGGTGTAGGAGGGTTCTTCTGTGTTTATTTGCTTTCATTGATTAATAAAAAAGACTGCCTGGCCTTTTTTATTTAAGATGGGACACAGCCCCACGTTGGGTGCCAAACTGTTCTAATAAGGTGGGGGCTGTCTGTGTTCCCAGCACCTGAGAGGAGCGCGGCTGTTTGTTCCCAGCGCCTGGCTCTTGGCCGTGGCATAGCTAGCTTATACCCGAAATAATTACAAGAAACTGGATTCATTTAACACACTGCCTGGCCCATTATCACTAGCCTCTTCTTGGCTAACTCTTACATCTTAAACTAACCCATTATAAAAGTCTGTATGTCACCACAAGGTGGTGACTTATTGGAAGATTCTAACCTGCATCCATCTTGGGATGGAGCATCATGGCGTCTCTGGCAGTGCCTTCTTTCTCACCGCCTTCCGTTCTGTCTACTCCACCCACCTAAGGGCTGTGTCCCATCTTATAGACCAGGCAGTCTTCTTTATTAGCCAATGAAAGCAAAAAAAATACAGAAGAACCCTCCTACACCTTCTGTCTGGGTTTGCAGGTCAATTCACATCAGCGTATCATATCCATCACACTGAGCGAGTAGACCACATTTCCCTTCCCCATTCATCAACACTGACAACTGGGATGTTCCTGCCCATTGACTACTATAAACAGCGTTGCTGTGGGCTTCCTCATACACGAATTTACATGGATGCCTGCCGTTATTGGCATACGTGCTTGGGAGTGAATTTCTGAGTTTGTTAAGTGACAGTGCCGTGCATAGCCTTTGCAGGTGTCGCCAAGCTCTCCAGCAGTGACTGTCCCACTCGCGTTCCCACCAGCACAAGTTCAGCCTCTCCCAGGCTATGTCACCGGTTACTATGTCACCAGGTGCTGTCTGCTGTTTGTTCTTACCATGCTTATTTTCCTCTGCCCCATCCCCTAATTACAGACTGAAGGAGCCTAGGACTGGAGTGCTTCTGTTGCTGCATCCTCATCCACGAGTACAATACCTTTCACACAGAGATGCTACCTACATTTTGGTCAATGAACAAGAGTCAGTCACCAGAGCAAATCAGCAGTTAGCCACAATAGACAAAGCTGCAAGATGAATTCATCTCATACACTCACTCCCAGCTTGACCACTGCTGAGCTCCAAATCCACCAGTAACTCCCCTTCCCTCTGAATGGCAGCTGAGGCCTTCCCAGTAACTAGTTGAGTGTTGCCCTGTCTACTTCTCTGCAATCTTAGGCAGTTCTCTGTCTGTTGGTGGTTCCTGCCTGCCCCTCTGGAGCACCAGTGTTCTCCAGTCTATCCGAGATCATTCCACCCCTACCTCAGGGCCTTTTCATACTCCTTAGCCCTTCCTTCTTCTCAGAGAGTTCTTCTACCAAATATCCAGGGGACTACTCCCTCCCTTCCTTTGTTCATATTTTCTCTACTATACTAACCCAAAGGTACAGAGACAGAGAGACAGAGACAGAGAAGGAGGAGAAGGGAGGGAGGGAGGTGAGGGGATTGGTATAGCCTGCTTTTTCCTGCCCTCTATTTTCCACAGTATGCAACCCCAGTTTATTCTTACTTTTGTTCCTAGCTTTCTTGCATGAAGAGTTTGCATCATTTCTGCATCCTAGATCTGCAGGGAACAAGCCTTCCACACACACACACAAGTGCCTGAAGGAACAGTGTACTGATTCTCTTCCAGTTCTTTGCCCTGTTGAGTGGGGAGCAATTGTGGAAAAGTCTCTTCGTCCCTCTACTGGCACACCAGATTGATGGACATTTGGCTTTCTGAATTCTAAGTTGGGCTGTCAACTCCCAGGAATCCCAGAAAGGGCTTTTCCTTCTGTTTTCCTTTCATGGGATCCAAACAAGCTCTTACCTGCCATGGTTAGTCCTGCCTCAGCCAGCCCAGCTTAGCATGGTCAGTAAGCAAGGCTTCTGCCATTATACCTACTGGGCAGAATACACTGATGGTAAATAGCATGTCTCTGTTTGCATTGGGGGTCTCTGAGCAATGGCCTATATCTGGGGGGACCTACAGAAGAGAATGGAGCTCTGTATTTATCATCATGGGAACCCCCAGGGAATGAGCAGCAAATCAAAACCTGTAGTACCCTTCCAGGGGGTCAGTCATAGTGCACGGCCCCACTATGAAGCACTGAATTCAGTCAAAAATTTAATTTTTTAAAATAAATAGAACAGAAAGGTTGAACTATCACAGGCATAAATGAGGGTCCAAAATGGGAAACTGCTCAGAAATACCTTTTATTTTCTCTCTGATTCGTTAATAACTTTTCCAAACTCTGTCTGTCTTAGATGTCATCCAAGTTACTTTCTGTTGCTGTGATACAAGATGCTGACTTAGGGGAGGAAAGAGTTAATCTGACCATCCGTGTCACAGTCCTTCGTGAAGAGAAGTCAAGGCAGGAACTCCAAGTGGAACTTAAAGCAGAAACCGTAGAGGAATGCAACTTCTTGGTTTGCCCTCTAGCTCACTTCCAGGTTCCTGCTCAGTTAGTGTTCTCATATAGCCCAAACTTGCCTGCCTAGGGGTGGTGCCACCCACTGTGGGCTGGACCCTCCTACATTAGTTAGTAATCATGACAACTATACATACACACACACATACACACACATATGCACACATGGATTAGATGGTAATATGTCAAAATTTCAAAAAGTTGGCACCTCTGATTTTCTGAGACTGTCTCTCATAGGTTCATGTATTTGAACCTATTCTTGATCCCCAGATGGTAGTACTATTATAGATGGAAGTTTCTGTCCCACCAGGTCCCATAGCCATTCAGTCCCAAAGAAACACACAGAGACTTATATTAATTATAAAATGTTTGGCCTATTAGCTCAGGCTTATTACTAACTAACTCTTACATCTTACATTAACTCATAATTGTCTGTGGTAGCCACGTGGCTTGGTTCCTTTTCTCAGTAAGGCATTCTCAACTTGCTTCTTCTGTATCTTTCTGGTGACTGCATCTCTGCCTTTCCTCTTTCCAGAATTCTGGTTGCCCTGCCTATACTTCCTGCCTGGCTACTGACCAATCAGCATTTTATTAAACCAATATAAGTGACAAATCTTTACAGTGTACAAAGCATTCTCCCACAGCACAGTTGAACTGCAAACCTCCTTTTTGCTCCTCCACACTAGAGGCTGCAAATGGCTTCTGTGGGCATCTGTGTCATCTGCATCATTAGTTCATGCCACTGAGCTTGCTATGAACCAGATTCAAAATGAATACATGATGTTTTGGTTAGTTTGTTTTATTTGTTTGTTTTTGCCAGTTTGACACAGGCCAGGATCATCTGAGAAGAGGAATTTCAGTTGAGAAAATGCGAAAGTAGTCCTGAGTACATGAGAAAGAAGACTGAGCAAGCCAGTAAGCAGCACTCCATCATCTCTGCCTCAGTGCCTGCCCCCAGGTTCCTGACCTCACTTCCCTCAGTGATGGAGACCTGAGAGCTGTATGAAGAAATAGTTCCTTTCTTCCCCTCATTGACTTTGGTCATGGCATTTTACCTCAGCAATAGGAAGCAAGCTAAAGCACGTGCCACATATCTGATGATGACTCATTGGTGCTTCCCTCTGAAGCGCTAGATTACCACAAGTGCTTTCTCAAAATACCTAATGTCATTTGATTCCCCGAACACACAACTCTATGAAGATGGCATAGCCATTGAACACACTGAGAAACTGGTCATCCAGGGTCCAGGAACATGTGTGGTACTGAATAGCAGGTGTGGGTTCAAGGCCACAGTGAGGCTTCCCCTTCTAGCTCCCTGCCAGCAGCTCATAGAGAACTGAGGCAGAAGGGACCACAAGCTGTAACGTGAGGAATCTTGGTTTGTTCTTTCACTGCACTGAGAAGAGAATTGTGCCTAGTGTCCCCCCTTCTTAGGGCCAGAACGATAGCCACAGCCTCTTCTGAATTCTGAACTCCATCTGCCCTGAGAAAACACTGTTTGTTGCTAATGATCCCAAGTCAGGTTTCATAGGTAATCGAAACCCTTTCTAATCACCCATGCAGCACAGTGATGGGCAGGAGGAAGACACATGGACCTGTACTCGGTGAGCAAATGAGGCAATGACATAGCCATGGGGCAAACATAAAGGCTGGTTGGGGTGAGGGCTTCCTTCAGAGGACACCTCTCCAATACAGGCTGCTCCAAGGCCACTGACCAACCTGGGGAGTCCTTGAAGGATAGGGAGCCAACTACACAAGAAAAGGCTGAGTGGAGGCAGAGACACCAGCATGTCTGGTTGACAGGTAGTTAGAGCAGAACTCAGGGAATGCTGGGACAGTGGTACAGAGAAGCAATGCATATTTGACCAGCTACCTGGGAGATGTAGTTTCTGCTGGCCACAGTCACAGCCAGCACCAAGTGAGGGCCCAGCCTACCGTCAGGTGGCATTTGTTCTAACTGCTGAGTGTGTTCTCTACAAACTATCTAACCTTCTGAGCATGCCAAAGACCGATCCCAACCAGGTTCTTAAAGCAACAATAAATTTCAGAGGCACCTTCTGACCCCTCGCAGGTCATGTGGGTGTTGCTGTACCTTGGGGAGAAGCCAAGATAGGATGATGTCTTCTCTAAGCTGATGCCAGGACACAAACGCATGTGGCCCATCCATGAGATGGTATGAGACTCTTGGCTTAAGGAATGAGGGTTGGAGCTGCAGCGTTGCTGCTAAAGGATTTGACTAGCATTCATGAAGCCCTGGGTTCAGTTCCCAACATCCCATAAAACATCCATGATGCACATATGTGTGAGCCACAGTGCTTTATCCCATCCCTTCAGTCCCCTCTGAAGCTGACAATCCCTAGTTCCACGCCCCTGTGAAGATAAGCCTGTTTCTTTTTTTTTTTCAATTTTATTTTACATTCCAACCAGTTATCCCTCCCACCTCCCCCTTGCCTCTCCCCACCACAGCCCACCCCATCCACTCCTCCCTAAGGATAAGGCATCCCATGGGCAGTCAACAAAGTCTGGCACATTAAGTTAAGGCAGGAACAAGCCCCTCCCCGCTTCATTAAGCCTGAGTATGGCATCTCACCATAGGGAATGGGCTGCAACCTGCTAGCTCATGCACCAGGGATAGATCCACTGCCAGGGCCTTCCCCCAAACAGACCAAGCCACACAATTGTCTCCCACATGTAAAGGGCTCAGTTCAGTCCCATGGAGGCTCTATTGCTGTTGGTCTAGAGTTCATGAGTTCCCAAGAGCTGTCTCTGTAGATTTCCCTGTCATGATCTTGACTTAGTTATAATTTCCTCCAGTAAGAGGGAGATAGTGAGTAAAGCTGAGACACCCCATTTTCCTCAGGTCTAGACTTTTCTTTCTGTGTACTTATTACTCCTGGCCCATGTTGGTCTTGGTCTGGTCTTCTGGAATAGAGAGTCTGTGGGTCACACTTCAGAAGGCACGTGTTGATCACTACTGTTACTTGGAAGGCAAACAATGGAACCTCATGCATTAACCTGCTCCTCCTGACCAATGGGTCTCCACCTGCCTATCTATTAGGAAGGAAATTGTCCTTCCCTAAAGTCATACGTGGGAATAGCAGTTCCAAGTATGACTGTATTTATGGATAAGGCCTGTGCATAGCTAATGAAGTGTAGTAAGAGGAGGTACGGGCTGTGTCCCGACCGGCTCCCGGTGCAGGCGGGCTGTGTTCCTGAATGCACCCAATCTTGTCTGATCTCGAAAGCTAAGCAGGGTCAAGCCTGGTTAGTACTTGGATGGGAGACCGTCCTCCCTGCAGGGAATGCTCAATAGCTCCACGTTGGGTGCCAGATAATAACCCAAAACAATCCCACACTAGTTTGATTAAAAGGGGTTATTTATTGGAGGGGAGAGAACTTACAAAACGCTGTCCTACACCACAATCCTCTCGTCACAAACAGGAAACAGAGGGGCTTGCAGTTGGAACAGGATCCGGAAGCAAGAGAGGGCGAGCAGAGGGCTGCTACCCCTTTTTAAAATGAATGAAACCACGCCCCAGTGGGCTGGTATCTTAAGGGCTATTGGCTGAAGGAGAAGGAGCTCCTGCAGCAATGAAGAGGATGGAAAGATGGCTTAGGGGGTAAGGTGATTGCTGCACAACAATGAGGACCTAAGTTCAAATCCCCAGCACCTACATGAAAGCTAGCCATGGCAGTGCACTTCTATAACCCCAGGATAGACGGGTCAGACAGAGGGACCCCTGAAGCTCAGAGGCCAGACAATCTAGCTGAAACAGTGGTTGTAAGTCTCAAGTCAAATGGGAAGCAATAGAGGGAGGTGTACTACATTGACCTCTGACCTCTACATCCATGCATAGGCACACTCACATGTACACACATGTACATGCATATACACGCACGAATAAACCTCATACAACTCAAAGAGAAAGAGCTAACATGGGTCAAATGTAGTCATGTGGCCATGAGTGGAGCCCTGGTGTCCCTATAAAAAGAAAGGGAGAGGGCTAGGGAGCGGGCTCTACAGTTAAGAGTGCTTAATGCTCTTGCAGAGGACCAGGGTTCAGTTCCAGACATCCACATCAGGTGGCTTGTAACCTGTAGCTCCAGCACCAAGGGACCTGACATTCTCTTCTTGCCTCCAAGACACTGCACACACGTGCCACACACATACATATACATGGACACAAAAACTCAAAGAGATACCAGATACCTGTTAGCACAGAGAGGTGATCCTATAAGAACACAGCAAGATGGTGGCCAGATGTTAGTCATGCAGATGTCTCAGGAGGAGCCAACCCCACTGGCACCTGGGTCAGTCTCCAGAGCTGAGAGAAGTAAACTGCATCCCAAGAGCCCCACCCCAGGATGCCACATTGGGTTATGTCATCCTCCAGAAACTGATCCATCACCCTTCCCCGGAGGGCACACATGAACTTTTTCCTGAGGAAATCTGGTGTGGGAAGTCCTTCTGTATATGTGTTACTTTTGTTGGTTAATGAGTAAAGCTGTTTCAGCCAGTGGCTTAGTAGAATGAGCTTGAATGCTAGGAGAAAGGAGGCAGAGTGAGAGAGAAGCCATGTAGCCCTGCTGGAGACAGATGCCAGACAGGACTTTATCTGGTAAGCCACAGCTATGTGGTAGTACACAGATTAATGGAGATGGGTTAGTTTAGGATAGAAGAGGTAGCCAGAAATACGCTTAAGCTATTGGCCAAACAGTATTGCAAATAATATAGTTTCTGATTGATTATTTCATGGTCCAGATAGCAGGGAACGAACAAGCAGCTTCCCCCTACAGAAGTCTGTGAATGAACCTCAGTATTTTGAGGTATCCCCATCTCTTTAGACTTCCAGGATGTGTGGCTCCAGCAGTCTTCCTTTCTGAAGTCAGGCAGTCCAGGATTCTCTGCTTCACCATGCTTAGAATCAAGGATTCAGATATGCTGCTGGGTTCAGGGGCAGAGCTCCCTAAAAGTGACAGAGATAGCTGAGCCCTCTGACCATTTGGATAAGGAGTGGGGTTTATAATGACATTTTTGTTCAATCACATCGTTATATTAAGAATATATTCAAGCCCTTCTCCTGCCAACTCCCTATTTTTCCCTTAGAACCCTCTTCTGCTCTTGCATTTTGTCTCTCTCTGTGTGTGTGCATTTGTATATGTATATGCATGAGTGTGCATTTGTGTGTGCATGTATTTATACAAGTAGGTATAACTGTGTGTACATGTGTTTTGTCTTTCTGTTGATTTCCAGTTATCCCATTTTCCTGTAAGTGATATAATCTCGCTGTTCCTCACCGCTGCCTAAACTCCATTGTGTGGACACACTGTTTTGCCCCATACATCTCCTGATGGATGTCGGGATGATCCCACACCTTGGCTTCTGTGGGCAGTGCCACAGTAAGCATGTGTGTGCACAGATTTCCATGCTGCCAACTTAGACTCATCTGAGTCTCCTCCCAGGGCCCGTGTAGTTGGGTCCTATGGCTATTTTTCACTTTCCTCCAGAATGACTTCCAAAGTGGCTGGAGCGGTTTATACCCCACCCACTCCCCCACCCATTCTTGACTCACTGCTCAGCACCAATACTGTTCAAAGGTTTTCAGCCTCTTCCAGATGGCTGCTTTCTGGCCCCAAGGCAGGCCTTAGGTCTCCACCTCCTCTCTCTTGCACCCCCCATGTCCCGTTCCAGAGACTTCAGAACAGCTCAGAACTCATAAGCAACAGTGACCAGTAAGTGGACAGGAGAGACAATGCCTGCCTTTACAACTGTCCCCACGCCCAAAACAGACCATCCTCAGCTTTGTGTGTGAGCATGCATCTGTGTGCGCTGGACTATTTGTGATGGCTAGACTTCTATTTATATTGCTGATTTTTAATTACAAATGCAGAGAGGGATTTTTAAAATCCCCTATGAGAAGGGCTCTTTAATGGCTCCTGAGTGGGGGAGAGCCACTTTTCTTGGTGGGGGTGGCCACTGGGAGGTTGCCCATGCCCTAGTGCATGATCCCACATACATGTGGGTATGTGTGAGCAGTACTAATTGAACTTAGTGGGTTATATCTTTTAAAGACATGAAATCAAGAGAGAGAGAGAGATCAGAGGTATATTGGGAGGGGTAGGGGAGATGAAGAGAGCTGGAAAGGACCAACATATATTGTATACATGTATGAAGTCTTCAAAAAATTAAATCAAGAAAAGAAGAAAGATTGATTCCTGTGAGAGACCACAGAGTGGTACTTAGAATTAGTAAGAACCCGTGGCTTATTCCTTAACCTGCTGGGTGAATCTAACTTCACCTGTACCCCAAGAGAGGAGATGAGAATGATGCACACCCATAAGGCTTTATGATAACTGCAGGTACTGCACACAAGAGTTCAGGACAAGGTCAGAGACGGTCACAGGCAATCCCTCCGGGCTGCCTACTTGCCTAGCATGACTTCTCTCCCCAGAACTGACAGTCGGAGCACTCTCCCACCATCCTCCTTCCATGGATCCCACTCAGTCAGGCTTCAAGGGTCTGGTCCCTAGCTTCTGGCACTGTTTTGACATTTGTGGAGCCTTTAGGAAGCATTGCCTGGCAGGCAGATGAAAGTCACAAGGGATGGGACTTTTGAAGGTTGTCTTGCCCCTGCTCTTGCTTCCTGCTCCTCAGGGACGTGAACAGCTGTTACAGAAAAGCCTCTGCCAGACACACCACAGCGACTCCCCACGGTGCTCGGAAATCATGAGCCCAAATAGACCCACCTCCCCTAAGAAGTTACTAACAGGATTAAACAGGGGGCTCAGCCCAGAAGTGTCAACACCAAGTTTGCTCATCACCCATTGAATGGATTCTCCCATATCAAATCACTGAGTGGCAAGATGGTTCAGCAGGTAAGAGGACTTGCTGTCAAGACTGATCCCAAAAATCCATGATGGAAATGAGCGAAGTTAACCCAACTGCAATGACTCCCTAAAACTCCTGGGCGTTTAGAAATGTGTAAACCGAGACGATAAACCCTAAAATCATTAGAGGACGGACCCCAAGAGAGGCCAACTGAGGGGAACAAAGCTACAGAGTATGCGATGAGAGTCAGGAACACTGTGGGCGTCGGACTCCTGCCACCGCCATTAAGGCCCTGGACCCTGCTGTACCTGAGGCTGACAGGCCCATGAAGCCTTTAGTTCTTAAGCCAACTTCTTTTCAATGAAGCCAATCTAAAGCGGGTTCCCACCCTCTGCACGTGAAACGACCCTAACTCATGAAGGCAGTTGCCTTTGCTACAGGCAAGAACATAAAGCAAAGGATGTCAAAAGCATGAACCAGAAATTACACCGAAACGGTTACCAGGGTTCCGGAACACCAGCTGCGTGGCCAGCATCAGGCCAGGCTGCAGCACACACCAGTGTGTGCCTGTTGGTGATCTTGGCATAACCACTCCTGC
>JAQHUG010000040.1:8461775-8471974 GCA_028555095.1 Dicrostonyx torquatus
CACATCCTGTATCTACCCAAACAGTGATCACAGCACCACATCCTGTATCTACCCAAACAGTGATCACAGCACCACATCCTGTATCTACCCAAACAATGATCACAGCACCACATCCTGTATCTACCCAAAGTCAGGGCTTTCTGGACTATGTAGCACGATTAATAAAAACTCAGAGACAGAAACTGGGGTTCAACCTGAAGGTCAGAAAAGTAAAACAGCCAGTCATTGGCTCTTACCTCTATCTCAGTCTGAAATGGCAATCCTGCCTCCATAAATCTCAGAATGAGACTGTGTCTGAGAGCTGTCTCCTTCTGTCTTACATTCCTCTCTCGGGCTGGTATAAAAGGCATTCACAGCCCAGTTTCTATGGCAAACTAGTGTGGCTCCTGAGATTAAAGGTGTATGTCACCACTGCCTGGTCTGCATGGCTGATCAGTAGGGCTCTTTTACTCTCTGGTCTTCAGGCAAGCTTTACTTATTAAAATACAGATGAAATATCACGACAGGACAAAGTCATCCTACCTCTTGCTTGTGCTCTCTCATGACATTTTTACATTCTGAACCACGGGTTTGTGATAGCTCTCAACCTCCTAGAGGCTAGTTGAGTGGGACCTCCATGGCTGTCACCCTGGCCTGATGTCTTCACTCAGGCTCCAGCATCACAGACCTCTACATCCGATAGCCACTGTCTCAGATCTTCCCCCAGTACACAATGGATCCTGCATCCCAAAATGCACACGTTAGAACTTGGGAGTCAAAGCCCAGAGCTTCACCGCTGTATCCTTATGTTCATAAGAATCAAGAAAGATGAGGACAAGTCCTCAAAGTTGGCTACAAGTCCATTCATGGAATACATGGATACACTGATGAAATACATTGATACATTGAGGCTATTTTGATAATAGCCTCACTTTCTCCATCCTGCCATAGGTGTCAATTGGTCATTCAATACTTTTGACTCATGTTGCCAAAATAATGACTGACAGATCTCTTCACTTATGATTCTCCTGCTGGATGCCCGGATGCAGACTCAGTATGCAAAGATGGAGTGGGATTATCTGCTAGGCTTGCACCAGCCTGGGGACTAAAGTCCCCTTTGTTGTCTCTCTATGAAATGCTGTTTTGTTTTGTATTTTTTTCAAATTATAAAATCAGGGCTGTTAACAGAAAGCCAGTAGGGATTGTTGCCAGTGTCTGCAGAGAGTTCTTTCTAGGAAACAGAGGTGTCTTCCTAGAGCTGACTGAACATCCTAACTTGGAGAGTAATCATAGACCCTGGAAATTGTACCTGTGTGGGTCTCTCTGTGACATGCTCGGGTGGCCCAAGCCACCAGAGGACCCTTGCCACCAGCAGGCCACAAACTCGGAAATGAAGCCACCACCATCACCACCCAGAGTCTCCCCCTTCGAGGAGGGATGCTGTAAGGGTGGAATCTTTGTCCAAGTCCCGTGGAGGTACCAGCCTTGATACTGGCCACCATGCACTCATCCATGGAGCAACCTTGTAAGATTTCAAGCGATCTTTTTAACTTCATTTTCCTCACAAGTCCTTGTGAAGGAAGAGTTTGCTAAATTCATTGATTCCCTTTTGGCAAGCTTGCCACTCCTGGATTTGGACAGATTAAATACAGTAAAGATTTCCTATACCAACTCAAAGAACATTACCTGAAAACTCAGGAAGAGTTGTTGTTGTTTTTGTTTTTTTAACTCAAGGAAGAAACTAGAACAAGGGAAGAAGGAAGGAAATGGAGAAAGAAGGAAAGGACACAGGCTGGAAGGAATGGTGGAGGGGTGGATAAACTACACGGAAGATACACTGTCAGAACCAAAAGGACCAAAGCAACCATCCCACTAACATATAATAATCTTTATTCTGCAACAGAGACATAAATAATTTTATGAATTCATATGACCTATACAAAAGACAAAATAAGATATTGCACTAAATTTCATTATGAGTATCTGGATTTAATATTAGCTGAACAGATAAATATATATATATACAAGTTAAGGAATTAAGGCAAAATCAGATGATATTTCAAACACAACAGGCGATTTGAAAAATAGATATAATTAAAAACAAGGGTGTACCATCTCCAGTTAATAACATGGTCATGTTGAAGGGGAAAATAATCCCTTATGGTTTTAATAAAGTGGTTATTATCAATCACGTTAATTAAAGTTGAGCAATAAAGTATAGGATTTTCCACCAAGGACAGCTATTTTGCCAAGGTTTGGGGACTGAGCATTTAGAATTGGGGTAAGTAACTTTTTCTTTGTCAGATTATGATCTATTTTTCCTATTAGAAAATATAATTTGGGAAAATATGACTCTTTCACATATATAATTAAAATACAACTATGGAGCATTCATTTTAGGGAACAAGAGGGAGGTCATGTGGGTGAGCTCAGAGTCAAGTCACCTTTTGAGGCAAGCCATAGTTACCTTACGGGTAGGAAAACACAATGACACTCACTAAAATACAATCCCAGTTCCTTTAAGAGAGAACAAAACAAACTAATGCCAAAGTAATTATAATTCCAAAGAAAGGACAAGAACACACGTGTAACCGATGGGCCCACACGATATACGAGTCTTTGGCAGTTCCAGAAGAACCACTGAAGTCAGAACTTGCAAGGTTTCTAACTTTCAGACAAGCTTGCCGGCGTTTCAGAAACAAGGAACTGAAAACCCCAATGCAGTGACAGCAGGAAACCAAATAGAACGAACTTCGAGACAACTTCTGACCATTAAGCTGTAAGCAGATTTACGGATTTCCCGCTTTGAAGTCCTGATTGACACATCAGGAGACTGGCACACACATGACAACAATCTGTGACATTTATGTTTCTCCAGACGGGTCTAGAATCCTTAAAGAGAATCCATAGTCACTCATGAGCAAAACGAAAGGGACATCAATCCAGGGGTAAAATGTGGTCTTCTGGTAACCCAGGGGTGGGCGCCCTCACTCACGGGCACCACGGAGAAGTCAAGTTCTAGAGAGGGAACACCAGAAAGCCAGAGAACGTGGAATACTGCCAGCCGCCAAGTAAGTTACCTTTCTCCAGTTTTAGGTAAACCTTATCTTCTTTGTCCAGGTACAGTAGCACTCCGTTAGTGGCGGCTTCCCGAGTCACGTCTTTATCCCCGGCAAAAGCAGATATGACTGGTTTCCCATTCAACATCAAGTTAACCTGAAAGGAAAGAGATGGCCAATGAAAAGTTCCCTTTAAAGTCAAAACGTGTGCTAGGAAGTAGTTCAAGACAGCTGAGCTGGTCAAACATTTGCCTTCAAGGGAAATAGCCTCCTTCCCTTCAAATTGGACAAATGGGGGTCAGATTTGATGTGTGGATATTGTGAGTATATTGAATGTATATGTTTCTTCTATAGAACTAGAGGCTTTCCTTTGGCATGTAAGCAAAGCTAACTACCCCACTGGCCTCACTTACTCAGCCTCAACTCTTTGGGGAATAAAGTCAGACACAGCCAGAGGCTGCCGGCATCAGAGTAGGTGTCTCCTTTCCTGAAACTTGAGCAGCGACAGAAGTCATTTAAAACACCAGAGTTTCCAGGGAAGCAGATGTGATCCGTATACACTCTCTTTTTCCTAGGTTAAAATTAATACGGGAAAGATTCAATCTAAGGCTGGTCAATTGACTGAGTCACTAGGATATAAGAAAGGGACAGGCGACCGTGCCATCTATTAATCATAGAGACATGAAATGTAATATAAATGCTAAACATTCAATATAACACATCTTAGAATTCAATAGACATGAACTGTATTCTTTATTATATTGTTATATTGTTTATTATGTATGCGCTGTATTGCTTATTATATTATTTATTATATTATATTGTTTATTATGTATGCTCTATATTGTTATTTTATATATTATTATTGATATATTTTCATGCTATAATATCTCTATGTCTGCTCTAGTGTAAAACCAAGCTTGTGTGAGCAAGCACCAGACAAGACACATGACTAACCATGCAATTACAACGGAGAAGAAGCTCCTGGGATGGAGGTATCAAAAATAAACCATACCATGGTGTGCTCCGCACATCCTTTCTCAAAAGAATCATCAGTGGCTGTTCCCTTGCTGCCTGGTTTCCATGGCTAATTGCATCTCATAATTTTAAAATGATCGTAAATTTGTTTTGCTTATTTAATGTCCATTTGTAAAGTTTTATAAGTTTTTTTTCCTTATAAGTTTGAATAACTTTTGTTCAGGAATGAGATAAAAATCATGATCTTCTGCAGAGATTGGTGTCAAGGTTTTTGCCAAGCTGTGTTTTATTTTGTTCTGTTTTGGGGTTTTGTTTGTTTGTTTTGTTTTACATTGGGGCTATAATCGGAGTAATACCTCATTTGCTTCTTTTTCTATGTGCCTTATCACATACTCCAATGGAGGAAAACATGCAAATTAAATCTTTAAACATACATAAAAAGGGTGGACAATATCTTTACTATGCAAGCGAATGTCTGAATGAAGACTTCTATGCGGCAGCAGAGAGCACATAGGTCGATGCACATACCTGGATCGTTTGGCTCTGGTAGACTTTAATTACGTGAAAAGTGAAACTATAGATCCCTTTCCTAGGCGCCACAAAAACAGACTCCAGTGTGAAAAAATTTCCCACGTTAACCAGGATCTACAGGTAAAAACAACAAATAAAAATAAATTATTATAGTTTTTGACTGAGTAAATTCCTTCTTCTTCCCCCTCTTTCCCCCCTCTTCCTCCCCCTCTTCCTTCCCTTCCTCTTCCTCCTCCTTCCCTCTTTATATCTTCCGTGTCTCTTTTCTTCTTGCCTTCTTTTCTTCTTTTTTCAATTACTAACTTCAGAAATAATAGAGAATAAAACAGCTAATCCTATTTCTTTCCTCTTAAGCAACTTGGAAAAACGGATGTGCATAATGGAAGGTTCTTCTACCTTATAAATAGTACAGGCAAAAATAAAAACAGAGCAATGGTGTGGTATTTATGCCTCAATTTCCAGGCCAGGTGTCTCTAGGGTCATCAAAGTAACATATGAAGGCTTGTGTTAGCTCTACACAGAGAATCAGATGGAAGATATCAATCTTGCAGTTACATCTCCACAGTCTATAAGCCTTCCCAACGTCCAGAAGTGACGTTACCCAGCCAGCCAATGGACATCCATGGGCTCTCTGCAGTAATCCCTGGACACCCCACAGAGGCAGACCCCCTCCACCATGAGATGTAACCCTTGACACCAACAGTTGGTACTGCAGAGATGGGAAAGCCAGGTCCTTTTCCCAGCCTCTGCCAGGGCTCTCCTCAGGCCCACGGCCACTTGTTTGATTCATGTACCATCTAAGCCTTAACACAATACATTGGCAATGAGTCAGTCCTGGCTAGATGCCAAGAGAAGGGCATGGATGTGGCGGACAGTAAACTAAGTGGCCTTTCTGTGTTCTTCAGTGTCCTGTTTGATCCTAAAATCCATTTGATGTTCAAGGGTCAAAAGTGAGACGTGAAGTTAAGCACCCTTTCCAAGAAAGCCATAACACACCTTGTAGTGCCTGGTTAAGACATTAACTCTGAATTTCAGTGAGTCCTCAGCTAAATTTCGGTGTCTCAGAGGTAAGTCCCTTCCTGAGAGATCAGAAGATAAATAAGGAGGCTTCCTTTCATGTTTCGCCAAGGAGTAAATCCATAAACGCCAGATGTGTCTCTAAACACATATTTTCTGTTTACCAGAACTGGTCTCTTGATAACTGTGTTAGCCATCGCCTTCTCGCCAAAGTGAATGTGCGCACACGTCCTGCATTCTTCCTCAAACTGCACTACTGCCTCTCCAGAGCACACCAGAACGTCAGAGAGCCTAGAACATTTAGGTAAATGCACGAGCCTCAGCTCTGCCTGAAATACGAATGTGTGTGCGATTGGACTGAGATCCGAGCCTCTTCCCGGAAGCACCAGCTCTCTGCACTCCGACCTGAGATCAGACAGCAGCTGTGTAAGATTCTCTGACAAAACATTGACAAAAAATGCCTTTTCCCAGCACACTGAAAATAAAGTAAGGCACTTAGCCAATGTCCTGATTCAGATACAAAAGGCATCCTTCGTTAACAAAATAGAGGTGTCTGATTAGTGCTGGTTAGTAAACACAGAGCTAGATGCAGACTCCACGGGGTAATTGAAGCATCCAAGCACATTAAGATTTATAACTGAACGTGTCTTGTTGTCTCTACGATGCATGGCTCCCTGAACAAAAGAAATATCCCTTTCCGCTTCTAATTGATGGGAAGGTCATTGGAAAGAATGTCCCAAAGCACTATAGCCCAATGTCCACGGGGTTCCAACATTTAGACAGGGCACTAAAACAGCAACCAGGGGTGGTGTCACGCTCTCTTCCCATCACTTTGCTAAATACTGCACCAAAATCTCCAAAAGGACTGACTACTTAATTCATTTTTTTTTAAAAAAAATGTATAGCTATCCCATACTAAACCTCTAGAGAGACATCTCTGTCCCTGACCGGCTGGCAATGTATCACTTAGAACTAAGTAAGGAGCACAAAAACCAGTGTGTTCTGGCATATCCTGCAGCCCCGGCTTGACCTGCCCAGGGCTCTGCATACAGCTGTGAACTGTGAGTTTGGAATTAGTCTCCAGGTACTGTTGGGGTTGGATACAGCATGCTGGAGTTGAACTTCTGTCCTGGGGGCTGTGCTAAACTGATACCCCGCCGTTGCTCATCACTCCAGTCCACGGAGCACTGAACCGCTCAGTAGAACCTTCGGCTTTCATCAATTCAGCCCCATACCCTCACTGCAACGTCAAAATCTGTGCCTCCTCAGCACCTTGCAATGCCCTGGAGGAACCAAACCAAGCCCCAGGAAGGGGAACCCAGCTCCCCAGCGCTTACCCACCTAAGCTTTGCACAATTACTCAATCCCTTTTTTTTTCCCTGCCTGGGCAACTTTTCTAAGTCGAGTGGTGGTGAGAAGGGCTTTTGGTCTACACCAGGCAGGGTAGTGTTGATCCAGCCACCCTGGACCCTGCATAGATTCTAGCCTTGAGAACCCCACCCTCAATCCTCTGCGTCCACCTGGTAGAGTCTCTGCACCTTCCGGAGTCCCAGAGCTCCTTGGAGAGATGAATTTCCCACCTGGAAACACAACTCAAACATTTATGGGCTCTCTTCTAGGGCCCCTCAGGAACACCTCCAGGGCACCTGCTGCTAAGTCTGAGCTAGAGGGCCAAGTTCTCTATCAATAGACCTCTGCATCCAGGGACAGTATTCCCTGCAGCCCCCATGACCTGTTGCTGCTAAACTTGTTTTGATCTCCAGGTGCCTGCCTTTGCGCTCCCAAGTCACCCCACCGCACAGGCCTCCGCCAGACACCAAGGGGGTATGGGGGCTTCGGTTGTTGGGGAAAAGAGGCAATTAAAATTTCTGATTGATATCTTCAGGGAGGTAGCTGCTTAAATGATCTCGCCACATCCTAGTCATACTAGCTTAATCTGGGCAGGCAGTTCTCGGTACTCAGAGACCACCCACCCGCTGGGCGCCCTGCATCCCTCGGGAGGTCTGACCTGATCAAAGTAAATGATGCGTGTCTTGTTGCTCATCTCCGATGGCTCATGGTTGGTGCTCCGAACCGCCGAAAAGGCCACCTTGGAGTTTGCTGCTCGGACTGATATCCCCAACGGAGAAGATGATGATCCCTTGGAGTCTGTGGCTGGATTCGAGTCGCACACCACCAGACACTTGCCCTCCAGCACGATCGGTTCGGTGTCATTCTGTGCCCCAACAGGCAGCCCAGGCAGCGCGAGAACCAGCAGAACAGCCGGTACCACGGACAGCGCCCGGTGCGCGGAGCCCATGGTGTGCCGAAGCCGTAGCCTGACGCTTCTGCTCCGGGGCGGCGCCTGCTACCCCGGGATCCCGGAGCTCGGGAAGATGCCAGTGGCTAGATCGACAGCGCTGCAGGAAAGGCGGCGGCGGCGGCGGCGCGCGCACTTCTACCAATTCTCTGGGCTGAAGTCTCCCTTGGAGCTGTCTGGTTGGTTCTGTTACCTTTGTCCTTTAAGCAGCTCATGCAGAACTCCCTGCCCTAACCTCCTCCGCCCCAAAATCAGTTTTGCCTGGGGCCCCTGAAGTCACACTTGTACACTGACATCTAAAAAGTCTCCAGACCCTCTCAATCACACCTCAAAGGATCAAAATAAATTCTCACCCCAAACCCAAGTACTTCCCGGTGAAGAGAGCTGAAGACAGGAGACTCAGCGAAGAAAAGTCAGGGTGGCTAGTGCCAAGCGGTGTGGGTGACGGTCCTGTCCGAGGTTCTCTGGCTGGCGCAGGAAAAATTACAGAGGCAGGAGGTGTTTCCAGGGATGAGAAGAACGCCAGGTTGTGTTCATGGCCAGAATGCTAGCGACTCCCACTTGCGCTTGGTCAAAAATTTCCCCAAAGCCCGGATTCACTACAACGCAGGTAGGCGGCTCAACTGAGTCCCCCGCCGAAAGCACGATATTTCCGGTTCAGTTCTAAGGTGCAGGGCGCCTACTGCCCTGGGTTCCCGTGTTCCCTACGTACAACTTTGTGTCTTGGCGCGCAGCGCAGCCGCCAGGAGGGACAGCGCCGAGAGGGCACCAGAGCGCTATTTATAGGAGCGCAGCCTGCAGATGGCTTTGGCTCGCTCTCTCAGCCCGTGGGTCCCCGGAAAGCAAAAAACGGCGTCCTGTGACCCCAGCAGAGCAGCGCCTGTGTGACGTTAAACGCGCTCGGACTGAGCCGGGCGCAACGCACTGCTGGCTGCCAAGGTCCGAGGCCACTCGGCGCCCTGAAAACGCGTGGGGTACGGGCAGAGGAGGAAGCCCGCGAGCCCGCGCTTTCCAGGGCTCTGAGACTGCTCGCCACCTGCTTCACCTGTACCCTCGGAGGGGATTGCGGGGCCCCTCGTCCTGCCCAGAGTAGGACTCTCTGAACCGAACGCGGCCGGCGCTGCCCACACAGATGCAGAGATTTCTGGAAGGGCCGTGGCGGTTCTGCGGGTCTGGCTGCCTGGACTCTAAAGCGGATCCACCAGCGTCCTCAACTGCGTCTGGTCCGGAGGTCGTCTCCAGCCTGGGGAGCTCAGGAAAGCCTTGGGGCAGCCCTGTGCCCTGGGAGAGGAGGGGTGCGGAGGAGGCGCCTGATTCCTTTCTTCCGCTCAGAAGGTTGAGCCTCCGCAGCGGCAGGGGCGCGCCTTTGCACTCACACTGCGCTCAGCTCAAGCAAAGCCAGAAAAAGTCTCAGTGAACGGGGTCCCCTTAAATGTAACAGTTAAAATACAGCACCTGGGAGTACTGCCCCTCTGCCCCCGTGCACTCCACTGCCATTTTGGCCTTTCATTGTCAACTTATTTTCCTCTTCCGCAGTCACCAAAGGGAAGAAGGAAACGGGGCTTGGCTCTGGAGTTGACTGCAGGAACTTGGTCAAGACACAGACTTGATGACACGCTCCGCTAAGGAATGGCGCTGGTTTTCTGGTTCTGTATTCTTTGAGGTCAGGGCACTCCAAAATTCCTTCTTGACTTCTGGCTGCAGGAGAGCGGTTGCAGCACCTACCTCTCCAATCAAAACAACATCCCCTAGGAAGGTGCAGCCACTAGGACCTGCTGATTAGTATATACTGATTGCTTATTGTTTAGAGGTTAAACTGTGTCCTTGGGACAGAGCAAGCTTCCCAGATGGCCATGAGCACTCTTGGAATGGCGTTCAAGCTCCTCCCTTCTGTTCTGTTCTTCTGTTCAAGCAGAAACCAGACCTTCGTCTTTAACCTGGTCTCCTGAAGTTCTCCAGGGAAACTTGCACAGTAAACCCACGCTGAAATTCCAAGTGTTAAGATACAAGATGCCCCTGCCCACCCCCTCCACACACACCATGGTTGATCCTTAGATCTTAGCCCCTGTCTTCCTATAACGACACAAATAAAGATATGTGATTGGAGCCATAGTTGAAGGAGGTAGGCAGTGCCACCACTGAGTGGTAGGTGCCCTTAGAGATGCTATATGTAACAATGTTGGCTGCCCTTCATCTAAGCTGTAAAGGAACAAGACAGCCCACCTTTCAAACTTCCACAGCTTCCCACCTGACCCTTTCAGACTTCCTTATTTAACCACCATCACCAGCAGCTGCAGCGCCTCCAAGGGGAGTGTGTGTGTGTGTGTGTGTGTGTG
>JAQHUG010000040.1:8472753-8487581 GCA_028555095.1 Dicrostonyx torquatus
TGGTGTGTGGTGTGTGTGTGTGTGTGGTGTGTGTGTGTGGTGTGTGGTGTGTGTGTGGTGTGTGTGTGTGTGGTGTGTGGTGTGTGTGTGTAGAAGCTGGAGAATGAGTTTACTCTATCCTTCTTACCTTCCTGCTCAACCTTGAGAAGACAAGGTCAGCCAGCAAGCCCCAGTGACCCTCCTGTCGCCCCCTCCCCAGCACTGGTGTCACAAGTCTGTGCGACCATACTTGGCTCTGCATGTAGGCTCTGAGAATCTGGCAGATTCCTCATGTTGGAGCTCTTATTGACTGAACCATCTCCCCAGTGCCAGAGCTCCTTTTTGAGACCAGATACTGATGAGATTTGATTCCACTTTTCTCCTGTAGGGGAAAGACTGCCTTCCCACCCAAGCTGGAGATGGAGCAGCTAAGCCTTGTTTTGCTTTGGGTTTTTTGTTTGTTTGTTTGTTTGTTTTGTTTTGTTTGGGTCTTTATTTCTCAGTTCCAGGCTGGAAGAAGTTTGAGAAAGAACTCTATTGACAGAACTGGTAACTATTCAGTATTTCTCTTCCCCACAAGCCCCAACATATTCTCTCTGTGTTCTGTTCTTCTCTTAGAATTTCTTCTCCAAAAGAACTCACATTTAAACCAATTTCTTCCTTCTGTCACTGACAGTAATCTTCCAGGCCCCAAATCTGATGGGGTGACCGCATTAGGGAACCAATGGCTAAATGAACAGAGACTGAACACTTCTAAGTAGAATGTAAAGTGTCGGTCATTCATCCTACAGCACAAGCTAATTGGAGTGGGGCTCCTTTGGTGAAATGTGAATTCAAATCCTCAATCTTCAGTCATGGTTCCGTATTAAAAGAAGTCCTACTACACCAGGTGGCCTGTGGGTGTGGTGGCCTGTGGGTGTGGTGGCCTGTGGGTGTGGTGGCCTGTGGGTGTGGAGCAGGGCATTTCCTGTGGTTGCCTGCTAAGAGAAGTCACATGGCGGTGTGAGCTAGTAAGTCGTATGGTTCTAGCGGTGACAATTCATTTGACATCAGAAGTCCAATGGATATCGGACCCGAAACAGATAGCTGAGAAGAGACCCCCAGACTTCCTTTGTCTGGTACTGGACTGCATAGCTGAGACAGCTCTGGGGAGCTACAGCAGCCAGGTCAGTACCCCTGCAGACCCAAAACCACCGGATCTCCACAGCACAGGGCAACAGCAGGATACCCAAGAGGAGTCCCAGTGAGGGCCCAGCATCAATAGCACAGCAGAAACCAGAGGCCTCGAACCAGACCAATGGTTCTTTGCAATGAACATTTGCAGCTAAAGATACACGGGCAGAAAGGTTTACTGCGTGACTCACTGCGTCACGCAACAGCTTCCGTGACGAGATTAATTTTCCTTCTCTGTTTTTTTTCCTTTTTTTTCCTCTTAAATTTTATTGTATTTTATTTGCGGGGGCACGTTGCAAGGGCAGGGGTCAGATACAAAGGGACGGGGAAATGAATGGGATGGAGATGCATGATGCGAAAGACACAAAGGATAAATAAAAAGAAAGTTAAATACACAAAAAAATGATACTTAAAGCCATGTGGTAATTAACATAACTGCACTTACATGTTATCCATAACTAATAATTTCAACACCTTGTTTGCATGCTGTAAATTTTATAAGCATATTTAAATAAGCTTTTAAAAAAAAGCATAAGCTCTATCTACAGTTCCCCGCTTTCTATAGGAGAGATCAAGTAGCCCTCCAACCTGGGGCTTCCTGGGTCCTTCCTATATCCTGCTCCGTGTCACAAGCATCCTTGCTGAAACTGTGGTTGTTAAGTCGGACCATGAAAGACTAGGGGAAGTTAGGAGAAAGAACTGTCACCTGGAAATTGACAACTGTGCAGTGCTTGGCTCCTACCAAGAGACCATCGTCTGCCTGGGGAAAGTTTTCTGAGTAAGTCTCCCCCTGTCTGAGTACCAGAGCTGCACCTCCATCTGCTTCAGGAGAAAAGAATTCAAGTCAAGTCCAAGTTCCTTTCCAGCTGAGGCACAAGTCTTGCTGAGAGCCAGACAGTCAGGTTTCTGTGAGGAGGTGACCTGTACTAGATGGACCCCACTCCAGAGCAGGTCCCACACCCAAGAGTATTTGAGAAACACAAATTAGGCTTAATGAGTTCCTGATGAGTTTTTAAATTTTTAATTAAACATAGAATACACAGTTCTATTTTTATTCTAGTCTATTTTATTCTCTTCTATCTATAGAGAAGTGGGGTTGGATCTGGGAGAAGCTGAGGGTGAATATTTTAAAAGTACATTGTATGAACTTCTCAAAATGTAATAAAAAATATTTTAAAGTGTGGTCTATGTATGGCTCAAATGCTTTCCTTTCCCGAGGTTCCCAGATTATATTTGTTATTTGATGCCTTTTGTTTTTTTGCCAGACCTTTGGAGGTAGAGTGGGAACGCATCCTGCTATTTCAAGTCTCTGTGGTTGAGCCCAACTTCTCACCTTTAAAGCAAATTAAAATGAGAACTGATCTTGCATGAAAATGGTGCTCTGGCAGCTAGTAGATCCCCAGTGACTGCTTGTCTGGCCATCTCCAAAGAAAATGGAGTGTTAAGAAAGCCAAGACAGACAGGATTCAGGAGTGAGTTTCTGCTTTTGGAAGATGGTGTCTGTGAGAAGACAGACAGGCAGGCAAGATGTTCAGCTCTGAAGGACTCACCTGGACCTGAGTGAAGGAAATCTCTGAGCGCCACGGATAGACCGCCTCGGGCCAGTCGTGCGGAGGTGGACAGTGGAGAACATGTGAGTAAGGGCTTCACATCACAGCCGACAGAGCTCCACTGAATCATTTAATTACCCTTCCTCTACCATGATAGCTATCTGACCAAGAGGAGCTCCCCGCTCCAGCTCAAGCAAAAGGGGAGCGAAGTCTTGAGAAGAAAGAAAAGTGCAAGGACCACAGAGGTATGGAGCTATGTCTGGCGCATCCTCACGGCGCCTTCCGGAGACAGAGAAATGGTAGGTGTGTTCTGTGCAAAGATGCTGTTATAGAAAATACTGAATGGATGACTTCATAGCCTTTACAATCTAAATTTTGTTTGGTATGTTCCTCTGTGTTTTCACCCCAACCGATCAGCCCACAAGATGCACATCTAAGGTGTCAGAGTGTGGTAACATGCCTTCATCACCAGTGTGGTCACGTTTTTGACTCCCCATGTTTTGACCTTCCCAGATGTTCTGCACATGCCCTGCTCACTCTATTCATTACAATTTTAAGTTATTGACTTATTTGATATGTTTTCCATGGGCTATGAACGCCCCAGGAGCATGGGATTTAGCAGAGAATGAAGATGAATAAATAAGTGTTTAGTAAGAAAAACAATCACTGCTCGGGTTTCTCATTGGGCAAAAATCATCTCCTTAAGCCACTGCCAACAAACGAGGAAACAGGAAAATCTGCTCTCAGCTACTGTATTGGTTCTGCTGCTGTTGCTGGGATAAAACACTGCAAACACAAGCAACTTATGGATGAGGTGATTTGGGCTCATAGTTCCGGAAGGAGAGTTCGTGATGGTGAGGAAGACATGACAACAGGAAGTTGGATGTGGAAGCTGAGAGATCACATCTTCAAATCCACTCAGCAAGCAGAGAAGATGAAGTGGAAGTGAGACGAGGTTATATACGTTCAAAGACCACCTCCAGGGATGCACTCCCTAAGAAGGGAAAGCCAAAGAAGCAAGAGTGGACTTAGTGGAAGGACCACACATGCTTGCTTGTTGGATGGCACTGCATCATTTTCATTTATAAATAATTAATATATTTTCATATGCTGTTTCTATGTGCTGTATCTAATAACCCACTGAGTCCACTTGGTGATGTCCGTAGACTTCTAGGTATGAGACCAACAAGTGGAGTAGGATCAACCTATCAGGAAGCATACCTTTAAACAAAACCGAGTCTCTCTCCCCCAGAAGCCATCACCTACCTCTAGCTTTTAAGTTAGGAGCTGGGGCTCATTAACTCCCTCCTCGGTACTAAAACATTGACAGGCTTGCTTTTATGGAGGGATTATGCAGGCAACCATAGCTTCCCTGAGTTCATGAGTACTATGGTCCTGCCTTATCCAGAAGACATTGTTTGGGTCCAGTCATTACAATCACCCCACCTCCTCTTCTGCCATGGTCCTGAGTGTTGAGGAGCGACTGTGAGATAGGTGGGAAAGACCACATTATACAGACCCAAGGGCAGAGCTGAAGGGTTGAATGCCTCTCAACTCTCTCCCTCCTCCTCTCTTCTTTTGTCCCCTCCCCACCTCTCTCTCCTCTCCACCTGTCTCCTCCCCAACCTCTCTCTCCTCCCCCCTCCTCCTCACCTCAGTACACCTTTTTTTTGTCAGTTTTTGGTCACTGACATTTGTTTCTTTGACACCCTCATGCTGGAACATAGCAACACCCAAAAATTATACACATAAGACATCTATCCATCCCTAAGTTGTGCCAGAATCCTAAGACAGGACTCATGGAGTCAGATGCCCAAACTGCATCAATGATCTCTGCTGAAGACAGGATCATTAAACCCCCCCCACACACACACACACCACAACCTTGATCCCATATTCCATATTTATACAGAATATGAAATCTGGCCTAGGCCTGGGAAAAGGTATTGCAGACAGTATATAATGACGTGGGAAAGAACAGCTATGGATTAATCTATCCTGTGTGATTCTGTGCTAGTCCCACCTAAGTGTAAACAAATGCTTACAGCCTAATAACAAAAGGAAAATATGACAGAGTGTGACAGTAACTTGTCCACTTAAGGGAACACAAGGGAAAGCGGCCACTAAATTTGCTTCAGATGTCTGCTACTTGAATGGCCCTGGTAATTATATATTATACTGTGAGACACATTTTTAAATAAGTTTGTTTTTAAAATAAAAAAAAACATTGCTGGTCAAGATATTCCCAATAGTAGGGGCTGGAGAGATGGCTCAGTGGATAAGAGCACTGGTTGCTCTCTTCCAGAGGTCCTGAGTTCAATTCCCAGCAACCACATGGTGGCTCACAACCATCTGTAAAGAGATCCGGTGCCCTCTTCTGACATGTGGGCATACATGGAGGTAGAATATTGTATGTACAATAAAAATAAAGAGATCTTATAAAAAAAAGATATCCCAATAGTAGTCTATTACAGGAGCATTTCTAACCCATAATCTAAACTCCATGAGGTTTGGAAAGAAAAGACAACTAAGGTTCTTTCTCATACACGGTCTCAGTGAAACAGCAATGTTCCTTCTTTGGTTATTGATCTGACTCATCAATACAAGATTACCCACTCTGCTCTGGGAAAGTCTCAGACATAAAAAGGCTCACAGTAGACATTTTAGGAAAAATTGGAGACAGTGAAACTTATAAGTCTCATCAAAGGCCTTGTTGTATTTCAGATCTAACTCATCTCTTTACATAATGTGTTTAACACTCAGGAAAACATGATATATGCCCAGCTTCTTTTCTGTTCTGCACAGAGGTCCCAATGAGTGACTGCTACTTGTGCAAATTACCAGGAAGGCTTATCTCCAAGGCAGACTCACTGAACCTCCACTGAGTTGATGGCTTTGTCCGTGAACGGGGGATCTGTTTTATGAACTGGAGCCCACATGAATCTGCAGCACTGCCCTTGTAGACGTGGGTGATGAGAGGCAGCCAGCAAGAGTCCATCAGTACCCAGGCTGTTAGCTCTAAGTGTATTCAGGGTCAGCTCTACCTCTGTTAGCTTTATGACCATGACCATGGAGCAAGTTACAAACTTTCCTTGAGCCAAGATTGCTCTCATAAAAATTATACTCAGTGCATGACTTGGGGGAGATCGGGTGGAAAAGTGTGGTAGAGCACTAAAGACAATACCTGGCATACAGAAGGTGGTAATTAGGTGCCATGGTTATTATAATTAATTTATGGAATCTACTAATGATTAGAAGTGAGCCTCGATGCACAGTACCCAAATCAGTTAATGAACTGTTGGCAAGAAGCAACCACAACTCAGTCTCATGCGCACTGCAGTGGGGAAGGGCAAGGCATGTCCATAGATGAGAGAGAGTCAAAGCCATCAGGTGGTAATCGGAGCCTAGTGGATGAGGGCCTGATGTTCTGCAGAGGGAAAGCTCTAGAATGAAGTTGGGGTCCTGGGAAGATTTCTACATGTTTTAAAGGGATGGAAGATGGGTCTAATGTTCTACTTCTTTCTTTCTCCCATCCTTTTTTTATGTTTGTTATGTGTATGTGACATGCACATATGAATGTGTGTGTGTCTGTGTGTCTGTGTGTGAAACCTAGAAGGCAATGCTGTCTTTATCATCCCCACTTTCTCATTTTGAGACAGACAGCCCACTGAACCCAAAGCTCACCAACTGTCTAGAACTGGCCAAACGGAAAACTCCTGGGACCTACCTGTCTCCATTCCCTTACACCCAGCACGAGGTTTAAAGACAATTCCCCCCCCCAGACCCAGATTTTTGTGTAGTTTTTGGTAATCCAAACCCAGATTCTTATGCTGGTACATCAGGCCCTGTATCACCTGAGCCATCCCCCAGCCCTCCTCCCTCTGCCTCATAACTACTGGGTCTCATCTAAAAGAAGAATTGTCTTAGTCATTGTTCTATTGTTGTGAAGAGACACCACAACCATGGCAACTCTTACAAAGGAAGCATCTAATTGGGTCTTGCTTACAGTTTCAGAGGTTTAGTCCATTTCCATTATCATCATGATGGGAAACATGACAGTGTGCAGAAAGATACGGTGCTGGAGAAGGAGCCAGTGCCGAGAATACTACATCCTGGTCTGCAGACAGCAGGAAGAGATAGGCACTGAGCCTGACTTCCATCTTTGAGACTGTAAAGCCACCCCCAGAAACACATGTACTCCAACAAGGCTCCACCTTCTAGACCTTCTCAAGTAGTGCCACTCTCTGATGACCAAGCATTCACCTACATCAACCCGTGAGGGCCATTCTTATTCAAACCACCATGAGAATGAAACAGAGATAAGCAGAGTCTCCAAAGAGGAAATTACCCAGGAGTCCCGAGCAGCTAGCTGGTCAGTAGCCCTCACTGAACCAGCAGAGGAATCCAGAGAGGAGTGTGGTCATGTAGACCATGTGCCAATGGTTACATGCACCAGTCAGGGTGCAGAGAGCAAGTGGGAACATCTTAGGAGCTAACTTTCAACTTGCTATCTCCACACCTGGAAGGCTGTAAGTAATTGTGAGCCTCCTGGATTTAGCAGAATAAGTTGAGTTTAGGGGGAGGAAACAGAAAGAGCTTCCACCCAGGATTTGGGTCTCCTCACCAGTAAACTCAGTGAACCTCTGTCTACAGCACACGTGACAAGGAACACCAAAGTCTGCAGCTGCCACCTACCTGTGCTTTCTAAGGAGCAGTATCTTCCTACAACATGGCCACAAAAAGGCAAGCCAACAATTGTTGTACCAGGAGGATGTGGGGTGTCTGTGTTCCCAGCACCTGAGAGGAGCGCGGCCGTTGGTTCCCAGCACCTGGCTCTTGGCCGTGGCACAGCTAGCTTATACCTGAAATGATTACACACAAACTGTATTCATTTAAATATTGCCTGGCCCATTAATTTTAACTTCTTATACATATTAGTCTAACCATATTTAGTAATCAGTGTATCACCACGTGTTGTGGCTTCCCGGCATGAGTCTAACCTACATCCATCTCAGGCTGGAGAATCATGGCGTCTCTGGCAGTGCCTTCTTTCTCACCACCTTGCGTTCTGTCTACTCCGCCCACCTAAGGGCTGACCTATCTTACAGGCCAAGGCAGCTTCTTTATTAACCAACGAAAGCAACAGAAATAAAGAAGGACCCTCCTATATCAAACAATACAACCTGGCACTGAGCTGAGGACCCAGTGACCTCTTCAGACTCCACCACAAGAGCTGGCTGGGACAGAGTGCTGAGTGTGACCCTCCACAGAGAAAAGCTCACAGGAATGTTCCAGGGAGAGCAGGGCTGTGGGCGATTGTGCCCATGACTCTCACTTCCGAATCTGACCCTGAATAGACCAAAACTCAGTGTGCCAGTTCCTGTTGCCCAGAGGGACTGCAGTTGCTGACAGCTACCCCCACAGAATGGCTGCCACCATGATGAGAAGTCGTTCTCAGGGCTTATGTGAGCAGATGGAGTCTGGGAGGCGGTGGCCCAGAATACGTATTTATCAGTTGATAGCATCACATACAAGAATTGAATTCGGGTGGCAAAGGAAGGAGATGGGCTTCCAGTCATAGGATGCTGTGTTTGGTGGCGAGGGGTTGGTGTTAGTTTGTTTGACTCATTGGTCAGTTTTCAGTTTGTGGCTCTTTATTTTGTCTTTGTTTTCCAGTATTGAGGACTGAATGTAGGGCCCCTGGGATGCTGAACAAATACTCTTATCTCCAGCCCTCATTTTACTTTGAGTCATAATCTCATCAAGTCGCTCAGGCAGGCTTTGAACCTCTGATCCTCCTGCCTCAGCTTTCCAAATAGCTGAGATTTTAGGCTTGCGCAACCAAGCCCAACTCACAATTTTTTTAAAAAAAAAAAAGTGTTAGTCCTAAACCAAAGTAGGGACTAAACACATATAATAAATATATGTGCATAGTGTTAAATACATGAATATAAATAACACATAATTAAATTGCAAGTGGCTGGATTCTCCTATGACCTTATCTAGCTCTTCTTGTTGCCCTCATTGAGATGTTACACTTTGTTGCTCTTTGGCTGCAAGCATCTTTTCCAGGGCCTTGTGGGCTCCATGAGGGTAGAGGTAAGTCGACCTCCATTTACCGTAAGTCCAGGCACCTTAAATGATGGCTAAATTACATAACAAAACGTCATGGCACCAATTCTAACGTGGGCCACATTTCCTGAGTGTATTTCCAATTATACACTGAGTAGCCTTGAAAGTTTCAGAAATTAACTTATGTTCTCTCACATTCTCACCATTATTTATGGCGTGTAGTAAAGCCATCCTTCTTTATATGAAAATTCAATATGCTCCTGGAAGGATGCTATAAGTAACCCCTTCCCTTCCCCAGGTGTGTGTTTGCACACTGCTCTGTCTTCACATCCCTTCCGCTGGCTTCTGAGTATCTAGGTTTCAGTGAAGCTACCACTCAGCTCCTTTTGAGCCAGCCACTGGGGCTCTGAGAACAGTCCCTCGTCACCTGGCTGTGAGCTCAGTGGAGCTAAGTCTGCCCTGCTTTGTCCTCTGTTCCTAACTGGGTACCTGTAGGGTTTCAAAGGCATATCCAAGATGGCAGACTCTGGCTTCTAAATCAGTTGACTTCTGGCTGCTTGGCCAAGAGCCTTCCCAAATGAACACTGTGCCAATGAACTGGACTTTCCTGGCCATCTGTCTGTTGGCTAAATAACTCATCTTAGATAGGACAACTCATCACTTAGGCAGCTGCTGTTTTAGAGACTGACTGAGCTGAACCACTTCTGGTCTAGGGCCAATATTTACTGACTTGGGAAAAAAAAAGATGAACTTCTTGGAATTGTGCATGGGTTTCTGAGTCTTCACAAGGAAAACAAAAATATTGGAGGAAATATATGACTGTCTTGAGACCAGAGGTTTTCAGTCGTGCGTCTTTCATTACTACCCCTGTGGCTACATTTCATTTTCTCATCTTGTTCCCTTTTTTCTTTTCCAAACCTCTGTCTCTTTCTGTTGGTTTTACTTTTGAAAGCTCCTTGACCTTATGTCACTCAGCCAGTACTGAATAAGGGCCAGGTGAGGGCAGCAAACTCAAAGGGTTTCAGGAACCGTAGTGAGACTTGTCATTACCCAGTGTAAAAAAAAAAAAAAATGGAGGTGGTCTTCTTATCCCATGGGACCCTTCCTCTTTGCAGCCCAGATGAGGCTAAAGTGCAAATGCTCTCTCTCCTGCTTCCCTTGCAGCTAGACCCCAAGCACCAGAGCAGAGTTTTGCAAATCAGGCATCTCCATCTCTAACATGGAATTAGAAAGCTCAGAGAACACGGGAACTTTCCAGAAGCCCTCTTAGAGAAGGCAAAGTCAAGTCAATGATCTGGGACAATAACCAGCATCAAGGATTCAGAACAGGCAAGGCAGGTGCTTCAGGCCATATAATCTGCTCAGGCGCTCAACCACCCGACCTCGGTGGTCCCCACTCAAGAGCATCATCCCAGGCGGCATTCTTGACTGCAATTCCCACAACTCCACCCTCCAACTCATCGAGATGCTCTGTGGACCACAAAATACATGTTAATACAGTTCTCTTTTCAGCAAACTTTGTCGGAATCAGCTTTTATTTCCTGCAGATAAAGACGGAGATGTCATGAAAGTATCATAAATGGGTAACACCTGCAGAAAACGGCTGGAGACCCATCAGCCATGGCTTGCCTCCCAATAGCCTCTGCTGTTAGACCGTGTGCGAGGTGAACCTTGTGATGTCAGATATTTGACTTCCAATAGAAAGACAAATCCCAGAACCTTTTGGCAAAAGGTCCCACTTTCAGATGTTTAGGAACTAGTTTGAAGTTCCTGTGAGCCACTCAGGATATAACTAGGAGCTATACATAGTCTCAAGACTGCCCTGCACAACTTCCCTAGGCTTTGGTTTGGGAGACTGAGAAACGGTTCTTAACAGCAGGCATTGGTCTTCCTTACGGAGGACTGGAGTTCAGTTCCCAGCGCCCACAGCTCACCGACAACTGAAACTCCCACCTCCAGGGATCCAATGCTCACTTCCTGATTCCTGGGACACCTGTTCTCACATGTGGACAAACCCAGAGAGATGTGTTCATATGCACATATTGTGAAAATAGGGACATATTGTTTTCAGGGTCTTCGTGATAGTAATTTTGTTAGGTCTCGTGTGAGTGTTACATTTTACAATGATTCGGCCATGTCACAGTTTCATGAGAAAATTGACGGAGACCTGACCGCCTGGGCGGAAAGCAACATTCTCTAACAGCAAGGCAGCGCCTGGCTAACTCCACTCTACCAACGTCATCCCCTGACTTTGCGGCTGTCACTCACAAGGTCTTGCTCTTGGCTCTTGTTGCTGGGTGGTCTTCTATCAACCTGACCCAGGCTAGAGTCATAGGAGGCAGGGGATCCTCAACTGGGAGGTCCTCCATAAGACCCAGCTGTAGGCATTTTCTTAATTAGTGATTGATAGAGAAAGGGCCCATCCCATGGTGGCCGGTGCCATCCCTGGGCTTATGGTCCTGGCTTCTACTGGGAAACAGGCCGAGCAAGCCATAATGAGCAAACCAGTAAGCAGCACCCATCCATGGCCTCTGCATCAGCTCCTGCCTCCAGATTCTTGCCCTGCATGAGTTCCTGCCCTGACTTCCTTCAGTGATGGACTACAATGCAGAAGCTTAAGCAAAATAAACCTTGTCCTTCCCAGCTTGCTTTTGGTCCTGATGTTTCATCATAGCAATGGTAACCCTACCTGGGACAGCGCCACTGCCTCACAGGTTTGTCTTGGTACGGTGTGACTCAGCAATGGAGCCTGTTTCTAAACCGGATGTGTAAAGGAAGATGGTAAATGATAGTTTTAACAAATTGGGATTATAAATTGAGAGGGCATTCCTGTCACTAAGAATTATGAAGTGTCATTCCACAGAGGAATGACGTTTTGACGTTGAAGGCCAGGTGAAGCCCTCCAGCCTCCCATTATTCAGAGAGTACTTCTGTATGGAACCTTTCTTCACACTGGTTCTCCTCTTCATTCAAAGCCTCATTCCCTCCTGTTCCTCCACCAACATAGGCCCAAAACTGATGATTTTGGCTAAAGATAAATAGTGAGTCCTGAAGAATTAGAATCCATTAGTGACATATTGCATTGTCAACGCATGCTTAGCTCAACGTCTTGTTTTTTCAAGATTCTTCACCTTGCCTTCTTCCTGACTGGTTGTTCTCAAAACAGGTTCTTTATCATGATCAGTCAGTTAGCATGAAAGACTTCATGAAAGACCCTGATCCACTAAATAAAATAGAATCCTGAAAAATCTTTATTCTGAAACTTCCTCCAAGACTTGAATGATTAGCCTTCTGTGGGTATCTTTCGACTCTGGAGATGGTGCAGGGCTCCTTGGGTAAAGCTGAGGGTGTTTGCCAGCAAGCATGTGCCTTTCCACCCACCAAAAGCTTCTTAAACTCCATTTTAATCCTATGATTGACAGGAATAATCATCATAATATTGTGTTCTTAGTTGCAAGGATGGGCAGATGGTCTAGCCTTTCATATTCTTTATCCTCTTGGCTATGGTGGCTGATCCCAGAGGAATGTGTCACTCAAAAAAAAAAAAAAAACCAACACACTTGCTCCACCAGGATTTTCTGCTTGGAGACCAACATAAGAGCAGTCTGCCTTTGTTTTGGACTCAGCCACTTGGGAATGTAGAAACTGAGCGCAGTGACCAATCATCTTGTCTGGGTGTTAGAAGTCACAGGACGCCACCTTGGTTCCTGACTTGACCACGATGGAGCTCACACTCCATCCTACTTATTGGTGAAGCGGTGGAAACTGGATTCAACCACGGCAGGACAGACTTCTGCAGCTTAGCTCCTTTTCTTTGAGAAGAACGCAGGAGTGAGTGGATTTTCCATTTTGGAGAAAGGTTAATCAATATGAAACGGACATTTGCTTAAGCAGATTTTAATATTCTCGGCTCTAACCTCGAGAATGTCTTGATTAAACTTACAAGAAATGACTAATATAGAGATCATCCTGACTCAAGGGAGTGGCATGAAAGGACTATCAAGGTTCGACTGGACCTTTCCAAGCAGCTGAGTGGGGACTGTCAGCTGAGAGAACTGGGAGCCAGTGCCCATAAACTAAAATAATTTGAATGACACGTTGTAACTAACATTTGCCCTGGACAACACATTCACTTCCCCAGTTGTTGGGCAAAACAAAAACAACAACAAAAAAACCAAAACAAAACAAAAAGCCGGTCTTACTGCCCATAGTACTGTGCCACATGGCGGACAAGCACGGGATGTGTTCTGACCATAGATGTACAGGGACCTGCAGATTCCTTCCCCAATCCCGACCAATCCAGTTGCCCTGGAGTTTTCTCCCTAACAAAACCAGTGCCAAAATGTGTCCAGATTCAAAGCCTCAAGCTCCCATTGCTATGGAAACACTGTCATGTCAAACAGGAAAATGTGAAGGGAAAATATCACAGCGATTCTTCTCAAGTTCTAGGCAGACTGTTGGCTCTGCAAACGCTTGTGTGCACGCACGCATACGCATCCTGGGATAAGCCAGCAGATGCTGGTCCTCCTGCCTCCAGAGTTGCATAAACAGAGAGAGGTGTCTTCATAAAGAGGAGCCACAGAAATCATTTTCCTTTGGTGCCTAGGTACCAGGCTCTTGATTGACGCAGAAGAGAAAAATACCCTGAAGCCCTCTTGCTCTTTCAGATTCCCCTCCTGGTCCCCTTCCTGGGTTTCCAACACTCACTTCGCTGCCCTAACTCCCTGCTTCCCTTGTGAGTGCTCAATGCCCCATCTGCTTTGCTAGGAAATTTGTGAAATTTCAACTGTCCTGGAGTAAATAAAGCAGCTGTATAAAATTTCTACAACACTGTGGCGAAAAGTATCCAGCCACAAAACGCTTGCCTTAGCTAGAGATGAAATGGACACTTTATCCTAATGAGCCTCTAGGGCAGTGGTTCTCAACCTGTGGGTCGTGACCCTTTGGGGGCCCACATATCAGATATTTACATTCTGATTCAAAACCATAGCAAAATCACAGTTATGAAGTAACGATGAAATAATTGTATGCTTGGGGCTCACATGAGGAACTGGGTACAAGATCGCAACATCAGGACGCTTGAGAACCACTGACCTAGGACTTCTCTAGAAGTTTGAAGCCTCTGCCTCCACTGTCTCCTTCACCACTGTGTCTATGGTCTAAGCCGCTCCATGGCCTCCTGGAAAACTGAAACATTTCTGCTTTTCCTCAAGAATCCTGTCATCTTCCTCTCCACTTCTCCTCACCAACGCTGGATACCTTTGAGAGCTCAAAGCTAAGCCAGTATCATTCCTCTGATGAAATGTCACAGTAGTCACCGATTATACGTAATATGCGATCTCAAATCCTCTTCTCTCTCGTCCCAGACGTCACTCACTCCTCACTCCCCTTGGCCTCCTAGCTCTTCATAGTGAGGCCGCCAAACCTGAACGTGATCTTTTCTATTCCATCTGCACCATTCCGCCCCTAGGACCTGTGCTCTCTCTGCCTGAAATGATTCCTTCCTGCCTCACCTCCATCCTTCCCCTGGATCACCCCTGCACTTCATCAGGATTGCTTAACCATCACTTCCGCCTGCCCTGGGATGCCCCCACCTCCAGATCATCTAGGGCGGCTCTCCCTGTTAACTCTCGTGATTACCATTGCACAGGACATTGTCCTTCTCAATCACTGAGACTAAAATCCCATCTATTCTCTTTAGAACTGTGATTTCTCTGTTTGCCACAGTTCTTAGTACATAGTAAAAATTCAATTATTTTTCATTGAATGGATGGATGAATTAACTAATAGATTTTGGAAACTGGCACCCAGGTTCTTTGATGGGGAATTCCTGTGTTATTCAGCCTGTTGTGTTGTATAAGGCACTGCACAAGTCTAAATCTGCATGACAATAAGCGCTCTGACCAGACTGCTCCTTATTCCGGATGCAAATGTCAAAGGCTTAGTTTAAACGGTGTGCAAACTCTCCTCCTAATCCCCTTGCTAGGGAGAATGTCTTTAGAACTGAGGATGAAATATCCCAGAACCATCCGATGTGATGTTCTGCAAGGCAGC
>JAQHUG010000040.1:8489339-8499749 GCA_028555095.1 Dicrostonyx torquatus
TGTAAAATAAATTTTTAAAAATTATTAAAACTATAGAAAAAGAATCCCGCCAAGAGAGCTGGGAGAGACGTTCAGTGGCCAGGAGAACGTGTTGCTCATCCAGGGGAGTTTGGTTCTTTGTGCCAACTTTGAACCACTCACAACTGCCTGTGGCTCCAGCTCCAGGCTGTCTAATGCCCCCTTCTGGTCTCCATATGTATACACACGTGCACACAGACACACACACAGACACAGACACACACACAGACACACACACACACACACACTGTAAATATATACAGACAAATATACACATTTAAAAAACTAAAACTTTTCTTTTTCCCTGGCAGGGTTTTTCTGCCAGACAAGCCTGACCTTTGCAAAAGACGCGGTGTCCATAACACAAGAATCACACAGGCAGCACTAATATAATAAGATCAGGAGTCACGTGACACAGCAGGGAACAACTGAGAGGAGTTTTGTGGCAAGCCAAATTCAGCAAGGGGGGGCATTCTACCGAGGGCTCTGTGCTGACACGCTCTAATGGTATGCTTTCAGACACAGCATTGGCAGGGATGCACCATGGTGCTCAGAGAGTCCCTTGATTTCTTTAGCTGGAATCCACCACTTTTCCTCCAAAGACCTGGGACAACGTGGGCAGCTCTGCCACTGCCCTCTGTGCACTCTGACTTGGGTCCATGTCATCTCTTGGATTTATCCTCTGTGGCTCAAGAGTATCCAGCTACCACCTTTGGCACATCCTCAGTAGTACAAGGACAAGCCCAGTGTGCCCGTGTGTGACCTGTGGGGAGCGGGACTCTAAATCCCCACTTACTTTGTGGGATTGTTTCAAGGATTATATAAGATAGATGATAGACAAGCAAATCCATCAGTTCCCACAGTTCCTCAAGTATCTGCATTCCCTGTGTACACACGCATGACTGCACACCGTTGAATATTAAACACCTGGGCCTCCTTGAGAGGAAATCTGATCTTTCTCATTCTCCCTTGGACCTCCCTTGAGGAAGCACACAAGATTGCTAGGCAGTTGTATCCAACCCCAGCGCCCATTCTGTCAGCAGGCTTGCTGATCAACACACTTTCATAGCTGCACAGTGTAAATCATCAAATGCCCAGGCCTCTGTCAACTGCTACCCTAAAGCCACTGGTGTTGGTGGACATCGCTCAGGCCGCTTACTCATTTTGTAACTGCTTTTGATTGATCACACGGCTGTTGTTCTGAGCATGAAGAAAGGGACTCCTTTCTTGTAGGTACATGTTTGTTACAGCCATTGCTTCCAATACATGGTGCAAGAAAGACTTTCAGAATTATTCACATATTTTCTTCAAAGTGATCTCTGCTCTGTGATGGGACATAGGCTTGAGTGAAGTCAAGGTTTGCTGTGGGATAACCCTTTTGCATGTTGTGAATGTACGTTGCTCTCATTGGTTGATTATAAAAGATGCATTGACCTATAGCCGGGCAGAATACAGCTAGGTGGGAAAGCCAAATGGAGATACAGAAAAGAGAATGGTGGGGTCAAAAAAGATGCAAGCAGCCACCAGGGAAGCAACATGCTAGAGCACAGGTGAAGCTATGAGACTCATTTTAAAATGCAGATTAATCGAAGTAGGTTAATTTAAGTTAAAAAATAAAAGCTAGTTAGTAATAAGCCTGAGCTATAGGCCAAACAGTTTGCAATTAATATTAAGCCTCTGATTATTTAGAAGCAGTGACAGAAATGGGGTGGGGCAGAGAAACCTCCATTTACAATGGTTGCCAGTTCAAAGCCCCTCCTCCCCATGATGGTCAATATTGATTGTCAAGTCATCCAGAGTCACCTAGAAGACAGACCTCTGGTTGAGGGAGGAAGACCCACTTTGACTTTGGTCGGCAGCACTCATTAGGCTAGGGTCCTGGGCTGGACTGGATAATTTAACTAGGCAAATCATTCATCCCTCTCTTCTTGACAAGTGGTCAGCCATTTCCTCATCGAAACACCACGTCTTCTCCACCATGGTGGACTATAAGCCCTCGAGCTCTAAACCAAAATAAACACTTCTTCTCTTGGTTCCCTTTGTCGGGTATTTTATCAGAGCAAGGACAGAAATGACAAATACAGTCTTCAATGTGAATTTAATTTAAGAGGACCTTTGTCCTAACCTGTCATTCAGTCTTGGTCAAAGTCACACAGTCATGGGAAATGGTCCAATAATTCTCAACTACATGGAAAGGGGTTGCATGAGAGACTTCCTTGTCAATATTCTCACAGGACACCCTGTGCTCAAACACCCTTGTGGAGCCTTACGTTCCTACAGCTTTCTGTTTGTGTGATGAAAGAACTCGAACATCTATTGCTTTCACATAGAAATGAGTGCCCAAATCAGAGCCAACCTGCCCTCTACCCTGTACAGAGCAGCTTTCACTTTTCAATGGTTGGTCCTTCATCTTCATGAAGAACTCCTCTCACATACTAGGCACTTTGTTATATGCCGTGTTTTGAACTGTGAATTGTGGTGTACTCATAAAGAGACACTGAATGAGTAATAATGGAATCATAAAGTTGGCCAAAACTATTTGCTTGTGGTTCATAGACTTCTTTATTGATCACCCATGCATTCAAGCCATTTGGTCACCATTTGCACCATGTTTATCTAGCAATTGTGGATACTGTAACATACTCTGCCTTCTACATCACATTCTTCTTGGACATAAAGGTAACCCAAACACTGTCATGCTTCCACAGTGTGGAGCATGTGTTTCTACTGCCCTTAGGAGGCAGTCGTGGCCCCTCTTTCACGAGAATTCCCAGGTCCACCTCCTGCCTCTCCATCCCTCTACTGAATCACATGTACCTGCAGTCACATCATGGCCTCCCCTGAGGTCCCCAAGAGGATCTTCTCCTCACACTGTGAGAGCTGCATGTCAAACAAGCCCCATCCTAGGATTTCGATCTCCTGCCCTACAACGTTACACCCTCATTCCTCGGAGTGCTACTGTTTGACAGAACTTCCTGTGAAGATCGGGATGCTCCAGATCAGCCTCATCCCATGGTGCAACTGGTGTCCACCGGTTTTTCAAACCCTTTCAGGGCTTGAAATGTGGGGAGCATAGGTGAAAGCTCCAGCATGGATACAGGAGGGGTCCCGAGAGCCCCACTCCTATCAGTGGAGCTAATGGCAATTGCTCACCTACCTTTGCTGATGTGACCAATGAATAATAGGTTGCGCATGCCCCGGTGGATGGCCACGCACCCATGCATATATGGGCAGCGCTAACTGAACCCAGTGGATTGTTTATAATGATGAAAAAGGTGGGCAGAAGAAGAGGTAGGGAGCAGATAGGGGTAGCTGGACATGATTCGATATATATTAGAAATTTCAAAGAATAAAAATAGTATTTAAAAAATTAATTTTAAAAAATAAATATCGCTAGTGCAACCGAGCAACTGCATTTTCGCTTCATTTCTCCTTAGTAATTTCAGGGGACTCCTGACTGCCATGTTGGAAGACACAGCTCTAGAATTTGGTTCAAATGCCTTGCTCCATCCTCTATCTTCAAAGAACCAGTACTGTAGCCCTTTATGTTTAAATCATAGGACTTGGACATTAATTCTGTACGCTAAAGCTGTCATTACCTGTCTAGCTTCAGTTTTCCCCACCAGTCAGCAACTGTTAGGAAATCTGGCATCGGGATTGTTTTGTTTGCTCTCAATCCCTAAGACATAGTATGTGTGCTTAGCGTATGATAGATAACAATATCTGTGAATGAATAAATGACTGAACCCCTGAACATTTCTGAGCCTTTTCCCTCATTAGTAACACACGTGGGTCCCCCCAAGTTAAGGCATTTTGTAGGATTCTTTTCCAAACAGGAGATCTCAGGCGGCAGAGCTAGGTGGAAAGTTCTAGACATTACCTGGGATCATTCTGTTCCCGTGATGACTTACCCCAAATCATGTAAGAAAATGGCAGTGTTGAGCTGGAGAGATGGCTCAGTGGTTAAGAGCATTGACTGCTCTTCCAGAGGTCCTGAGTTCAATTCCCAGCAACCATATGGTGGCTCACAACCACCGGTAATAAGATCTGGTGCCAACTTCTGTCTGCAGGGATACATGCAGGCTGACCATTGTATACATAATAAATTAAGTAAAATTTAAAAAAAAAAGAAAAAAAAGAAAATGGCAGTGTTCTGTGGTTGTAAGATCCGATGTGATATGAGACATTGTTGATACAAAGTCCAGCCACTTCATTAAGACGGAGTTGAGACCATCAACTTGAGCGAAACAGTTCATCATGATGACCATCTAAGGTTTTCAAAAACTGAAAAGATTCACACTCAAAGCTGAAAGCTGAGGCTCAAAACTATGAGAGACACTTCTGGTAATCATGCCACATCTGATTTATACGGCCGAGCAACTAATAAAATATGGATCAGAGAGATTTACCATGAATTCGCAATTATCCTTCACGTCTTATCACTTTGGGTAATAACTTCCGTGGGTTCCTCGGCACACAGCCTTCCCTCAGAACAAAGTAAGCCACGTGAAAAGTGTAGCAGGCTGCACTTGACCAGCCTGTTGAGGGAGCTACGTAAAAAGTAGACCAATAGACGTTTACACAGAGGCTGCATGGATTATCACCGCTGCAAACTGGCCACAGTCTCACAGACAACGTTAATCCCTTGTTGTTAACGGTCTGTGCTTAAAGAAACCGTCATCCTTCCAGTTCCCAAACTCCCCTTCCTCCCCGACTTCCCAACCCCTGCTCAGACCCCTCCCCTTCCTCTCCTACTTCGCAACCCCTGCTCAGAGCCCTCCCCTTCCTCTCCTACTTCCCAACCCCTGCTCAGACCCCTCCCTCCTCTTTGTCTAAGGCAGATGTTTAGTAAATGATCACAATGCAAACTCTCACTGCCCAGATCAATGCTTAGCGGGGCAAGCACTGGAGGAGGACTTCTTTTACTTCAAACTTTTATCGTGTGTGTGTGTGTGTGTGTGTGTGTACATGCATGCTTACATGAATGTGGGGGTATAGGTCAACACAGGATACCTTCCTCAATGGCTCTCCGCTGGATCTAGAACTTACCAACTGACTAGGCTGGCTAGGCATTGAACTTCCAGACCCACCTGTTCCCACAGCCACCGACAGGACGGGGCTTGCAGATACATGCCACCAGGCCTAGCTTTTTATGTAAATGTTGAGTATCCAAACGCCATGATTTAACAGCACTTTACCCACTGAGCCATCTCTCCAGCCCCTCTATCTTCTTTAGCCTCAGCCTTGACCTGTGAGATAACAATATACCCATCTCAAAGCCTCGCATGAGAAGGGAATGGGTTTCTTGACACAAAGTGCTGAAAGAATAGTACAAGGGGACAGAGCCAGAGCAGAGAGCATCCAGACCTTTGCCTGAGACCCTGTGCACGCCACCTGTGTGAAATGTTGTCAGGAAGTTGACATCCTTATTCAATTCAATAATTCCCACTAAGCAAGTACTCGCTCTACAGCAGATAACCAGCATCTGGTTCAATGCGCGCAGCAACTCTGGCACAGGCTAATGTTCACACTAGTGTTGGAAGTAACCACGAGGCTGCTAGCCCAATAGTATAGGGTCTAACCATTCTGAGTACCCCATATGCTGGCTGGCACTGTGACAAACCCCTCTGTGTGTCATTGTGTGCACTGCTTCATTTGATTTCCCCAATAAACCTCACCTTACTGCAAGTCCAGAGTAGAAAGTTCAAGAGCACAAGACTCTGTGTGGAAAGGGGAGAGGCTGGGACCTACACGGATTTCTCTAACTCCTCATCGCTGCCGGATTGTGCTGCCATGATCTTACTGCCTCCGAAAGTTAGAAATGGAAAACCGTCTCCTAACAATAGAGGTGTGAGCAAGTGGGGCTGGAGAGACGGTTAACTCAATTAAGAGTTTGCTGCTTTTCTTGAAGACCCAAGTTTGAGTCTTTAACTTCTAGGGTTCTGAGACCCTCTTCTTTTCCGGTCTCTGTGGGCACTGTGTGTGTGTGTGTGTGTGTGTGTGTCTGTGTGTCTGTGTGTGTGTCTGTGTGTCTGTGTGTGCATGTGTTTGCTCCCTTGCTGTGCAGTGGCCCAACATACTTGTATTCATATCAGATTCAGTGATGACAGCTCAAATACCATAGAGCCTTAGATAAAGGTGCTGGTGGAGGACCTTTGAGTGGCATGGGAAAGCTAAGCCACCCAGACCAAGATGAAATGATGGATCTTCCAAGTGCAAAATAAAGAGAAGTAATACAGTGTGGTGGCTGGCTTTGTCAGCTTGACACACCCTTGAACCCGTGAGCGATTGTCTTCATCGGATTGGCTGGTGGGCAAGGCTGTGGAGGACTGGCTTAATTAAGTCAACTGTTACCGGAAGTCACAGTCTGCGGGGAGCAGCACCATTGGCTAGGCTGAAGTGCATGCAAGCAGAGAAACTGAGCTGGGCACAAGCAAGCAAGTGGGCATGCACGCATTAGCCCTCTGTCTGCTCTTGACTGTGGGTGTGATGTGACTAGCTGCTTCAAGTTTCTGCCTCTACTTCCCCTAAAGAATGAACGGTAATCTGGAATTGTAAGCCAAATAAATCCTTTCCCCCTCTCACCCTTTTTTATTCAAGGATGTTTTCTCTACAGCACCAGAAGCAAACTAAAATGTCAAGTGATTCCTCAAGAAGCAATGCACTTTGGGGGACCAGCCACACGTTCTGTGGCTGGCAGATTGCACATCCAGCATCAGAAACAGCTGGATCAACCCAGCTAATCCAAGAGCCCTGACCACTGGGCCCACGCACGTCTTCTGTCTGTGACATCACAGTTACTGCAACCATGAAGCCTGGGCAGCTTATCAGAGGCACTGGCTAACCTCAGCATCTGAGTAACCATGTCTTCTTCTTCTTCTTTTTTTTTTTTTTTTTTGGTTTTTTGAGACAGGGTTTCTCTGTGGCTTTGGAGCCTACACTGGAACTAGCTCTTGTAGACCAGGCTGGTCTCGAACTCACAAAGATCCACCTGCCTCTGTCTCCCATGTGCTGGGATTAAAGGCATGCGCCACCACCACCCGGCCCATGTCTTCTTGATTGTTTAGTATTTCTTCTTCCATAATTGAACTCTAGCAGGAAGAGATACACCATACACTAAAATCCACATTTTAACTCATACACCACTTCCCCAAACCATCTGATCCCACTCTTCCAATGCTCCTCCTTCCAGGTTCCTAACCACATTTGAGCCAATGTTTAAAGCCCACACAACCATAGTCTACCCTTAGGGCAGATCTGTTCCCATGCGGATGACTAGGACCCCCTGCCCACTGCAGGACCTCCCTGTCCTCCAGGACCTCCCCCAGCAATGTAATTTATTGTCCCCAGCAGCTGGGGCAGCCCATCCCCAAAACAACTGTGGTCCCTTTCTTTCCTTGTCAGCTGCTTGCAAGGAAGCCTTCACACTGCCTTATTATAAACTGAAAGTCCATCAGTGATTTAACCTTGGTGAAGGCCACTGGCGGCTGGACTGCCTGCTCACTAAGCCTGCCTGTGCTTCCTGCTGTCCCGACCCAAGTCTATGACACGTATATTCCCACACATGCCCCTGTGACTCACAGGTCTCTCATCATTCTGGGGAGCTGTGTGAATTCTTCCTAGGGAGATATAGAGGCATCTGTTCCCTCCCAAATAGGGCACCATAGAAAGGGCTCCATTCACTTCCAGCTTGCTGAAGTAAAGGGCTTAATTGAGGTCGCTTGCAGGAGCGTGAATAAGGAGCAGCAACGCTACTGAAGGAAATGTCTCTCTCTCCACTGTAACAAGTTGGCTACTTATAGGTCCCCAGGGACGGGAGGACCATGATTGAATATTAATAAGCCCAATTTCATGTAGGAGTCACATGGGTGGGTAATTGTGTAAAGTGTTCAAGGGGGAAACGGCCATATCATGCCCAGAAGAAAGAAAACCCTAATGGTATCCCTGACTATGGTAACTTGGTGTTCAAGGTAAGGGACTCCATTCTTCTCAGAGTTAGGGGACTTCCAGGTGATGACTTGCATACAGCACGTAGCATGTAGCTTGTAGCATCTAGCATATAGCATGTATCATGTATCATATAGCATCTAGCATATGACCTGTAGCATTTAGCATATAGCATGTAGCATGTAGCATCTAGCATATAGCATGTATCATATAGCATCTAGCATATGACCTGTAGCATTTAGCATATAGCATGTAGCATCTAGCATATAGCATGTATCATGTATCATATAGCATCTAGCATATGACATGTAGCATCTAGCATGTAGCATGTAACATCTAACACATAGCATGTAGCATCTAGGCACCATGGCTGCATTCTAGTATGCTCTCTGCATTTGTTCTCCTTACTACAATTAACCATGAACTCTACTCTGCCTCTTCCCTTCCCTGGCGTGCCCAGTGTCACATGACTTCTAGGTTACACTGCCCAAGCATGAGGACCTCTCACACTGGCCTCTGTAGAGCCTTTTTCTGCCATCGATTTTCCTAAAGCACCAGATGTTCGGAAGTTACAATGTCCATTTAGTTTGTGACCTTGACCAAAAGAGGTCAAGGCTTTCTACCCCCTTAATAGCAGTCATTGAATACAGGTCCCTTCCAAGGCAAGGAAGCTCTTCAGCCCAGGAAAATGCCCAACTAGAAAGCCTCCTGGAAGTGACCAACCACCAGCACTCCAGGACCTACAGGAATGACATCTGTGTCCTTGGAGAGGGGGGCTGGCTGATGCAGCTTGGCCTCCCCTACAGCATCCCTTGAAAGACCTAAAAGAAGTTTACACAGAGAATGGAATGGACCCATGGCAACAGCAGCATCTTCCCTATCCCAGAGAATGGAAGGGTGAAGGGGTGTGGTCTTCACCATCCCAGCCTGTGACCACACCGGCTGCCACCCCTCTAATTAATTAATGGGGCCGGGTCACCACGTCCCAGGGGAAATATAAAATGGCAAACTCAGGTGAGGAGCGCTCTCTCTGTGTGGATCACCGACCTGCCTGCTTCCTCGGTAGAGCACAGTATGGAAGGGTGAAGGGGTGTGGTCTTCACCATCCCAGCCTGTGACCACACCGGCTGCCACCCCTCTAATTAATTAATGGGGCCGGGTCACCACGTCCCAGGGGAAATATAAAATGGCAAACTCAGGTGAGGAGCGCTCTCTCTGCGCGGATCGCCAACCTGCGTACTCCAATGGGGAGCTCCTTTTTGGGTATTGTAATCAAGCAGGCTGCCTGATGTTCCCCAGTTCACCTCCCAAATGGTTTCTGTAAGTGCCCTCTTTGACTGGCGGGGTTTCCTCTCTTTGCAATGACACAGCCCTTGTGTGTCATTGGATTTTCTTCCTGGAGGCTGTAGGTAAAATGAAAGAAATTGTAGGATTTAGAAATCCCGTGGAGTGGGAATGCAGTCCAAAGATGAGCACAGAACATTCCTTGTTAATTTGAGGGTATCTTTTAGCTTCATTTCAGTTTTAATGTAATATCAGGTAGAAATTTTAAAAGGTGTATGAGACCAGTTAAATATTGAAGTAATACTCAGAACTAAGTGGAGAAGCTTAAAGGCTTTCGCTATTTCTTTCAAAGCATGGCTCTAATAGCATATATGATTTAATTTTTAAAGACCACATAATTCAAGATTCAATGGTTTTCCCAGAACAAAGTCAGAAGTATGGTCACCATAGGACTATCAGTGACAATTTATGAAATTACCTTCATAAAGACAATCTGCTTCAACTCTGCTTCATTGTTTGCCTTTAACTAGTCACACTATCTTAACTGATACATCGAGTGTATCAGTTAGACACTGCTGTGTAACAAGCCACCCCACATCTCAGCGTCTTCAAATACAACCACTTCCGGTGTGTGCGCAGTTGTACAGTCTGTGCTGTACTTGGTCACACTTCTGAGATGACTTGAGGTTGTTTGTGTGGGTAGTACACCCTGACTGGGGTCTTCCTTACAGGCCTTAGGCTGTCCTCAAGTAGAATGACTGCCCTAAACATGCACATTTATCATCGAGTGGGCTAGCCTTGGCTTGATCTCACAGCAGAGACAGGGCCTAAGAGAATGAGGTGGAAGCAGGAAACAACCTTTGCAGCAGAGCCTGAAGAGGTATACACAGTTAGACCAGAACAACTTGTCCAGTGAGCCTCAGACCATGAGGGGGGAAGAGAGTCCTTCGTGGCAGATGTGATAACGTCACCATATAAGAGCTGGGGACGGTGGGGAGACTGTCGTCTTCGCAGACTACCACAGTCACAGCACTGATGCTCACATCCTATTCAGCTGCCCTGTAGCTACGCGACCACAGCCAATCCTCAGTCTCATCCAGTCCTCATCTTCGCAACTGTAAACACTCCACAGCACACAGCCTACCTCAGCAGTGTACAGAA
>JAQHUG010000040.1:8563856-8576293 GCA_028555095.1 Dicrostonyx torquatus
ACAGGGTTAGCCAGGGATGAGGCCAGCCTGGCCATTAATGTTGCAGAGAACTTTCCATAAGGAAAACTACGGGAGAGCAACAGGGGAAAGTGCAGAGAAGATGGGAGGGGAGAGGGAAACACATAAGCCTCTGGCCCAGTTGCTTCACACAGTTCTAAAGTAGAGCGGCATCTTGCGCAATTTGCACCAAAGAAAACATGGGTCTAGACACCCTTTCCATAAGTTGTTCCAGGTCCCACAACTAGAGAATGAAAGAGCCGGATTTTTTGATCCAGTGTAAATTGTATTTTGAGTTTGCTTTGTGGCACCATGAAATACCACATTACAGATTCATTCCTGTGCTTTGGTCCTTCTCTGTTGGAGGAGCTGGCATGTAAAAGTGGTGGCAGACGGCTTCAGCTTTGAAATACAAATTTGGTAAGATCCAAGCGCGATTATGAAATCCAAGGGAAGGTGATCAGTGAGCAAATCTCCGTTAACTCAAGAGTACACCTGAATCAAAGAAGCCAGCTGTGGGCACTGAGCGTGAGCCTCAAACATGTACATGTGGACACTGACTGTGAGCACAGAGACACCCAAGGTTGTACCATGGAGGTTCTATGTGAGTTGTTAAGTGGAATATGGAAGGGTGCGTGTGTGTGTGTGTGTGTGTGTGTGTGTGTGTGTGTGTGAGTGTGCGCATGTATGTGATGGTTCTTCTGTATTTCTGTTGTTTTCATTGGTTGAATAAAGAAACTGCCTCGGCCTTTTGATAGGGCAGCCCTTAGTGGGCGGAGTGGACAGAACAGAAGGCTGGGGAAGAAAGGAAGTGTGGCAGATGCCATGATCCTCTGGCCCAGATGGATGCAGGTTAGAATCTTCTGATAAATCACCACCTCGTGGTGACATACAGACTTTTATAATGGGTTAGTTTAAGATCTAAGAGTTAGCCAAGAAGAGGCTAATGATAATGGGCCAGGCAGTGTGTTAAATGAATCTAGTTTTCATGTAATCATTTCGGGCATAAACTAGCAGCCTCGGCCAGGAGCCAGGCACTGGGAACAAACGGCTGTGCTCCTCTCTGATGCTGGGAGCCAGGCGGGACACAGCCCACACCCTTATTACAACAATGTGTGTGTGATTTTTTACCCCCAAATTCTCTGGTTAGTTAAAGATGATTATTATACTAGACTAGTCAGCTATCAACTATGATATGAACTTCCCCATATCATTTGAACCACAAGCTCATCAACAATTTTCCATCAGTCCATGGATCTTAGTCATAAATGGGCCACACAACAAAAAAGAAGGTGCAATGATTCTTTTTAATTAGCATAGGAAGTACTAGTTTTCCTTATGACTTTGACCCAGTTACACCACTCTTGCACACACCCAAAGACTATCCCACAGAGATACTTTCACACCTGTGCTTTTTATGTCCTCTTCATGGCAGGTTGGAACTGGAAGCAGCCTGATGTCCATCAACAAATAAATAAATATAAAAATGTGTGGTATCTACTTAGGATTTTATTTATCCCTCAAGAAAATAAAACTTGCAAGAAAAATGGATGTAATGTCTTCCTTGAAATGTCCATAACAATATTCAAAAGTTCCTCACCCAATTTGAAAGAGCATGGCCTGTATCCAGAGCCCCATCCTGCCCAATCTCAAGCCGCATGTATCAACAGTTGTCTGTGGCTGCTACCTCTAGGCTCCAAGAGTTTCAGAGAGGGTCTCGGAAGCTGTCTCTAGACCCCAAGAGTCCCAGGGAGATCTTGCTGTCTTCTCCTTGCTTATAACAGGACATTGGTTTCTCACTTTTTTTTTTTTTTTGGTTTTTCGAGACAGGGTTTCTCTGCAGCTTTGGAGCCTGTCCTGGAACTAGCTCTTGTAGACCAGGCTGGTCTCTAACTCACAGAGATCTGCCTATCTCTGCCTCCCGAGTACTGGGATTAAAGGCATGCACCACCACCGCCTGACTCTAGTTTCTCACTTCTAAAAACAGAAGTTTTCTCTGATTACGACGAAATCAGAGGCAGAGACAAAGAAAGTGGAATGACGGGGTGCTACATTCTGGGAGACTGCACAAGTCCCTGGTGCAGAGGCAGGAAATGTCGCCTCCCTCTGCACAGGGAAGATAATCTGAGTGAGGCAGAGATGGCTGCCTTCCCCCAGCTTCTCATTTAGAGGGCTTCAGATAGCTACCAGACACTCTGTCACTCGACTGCTGGGCTGCGGCTTCACTGCTTGCATGCTTGAATTTTCCACTTTCACCAAAACATAGAAACCTTATGCTCAGACCTAAACCTGGCATAAAATGAATCATTTAATTGTGAAGAAAATTCCCCAGCTAAAATAAGCAAGCAGCTTTTAAATGGTTCTATATACCTGGGGTTTCATGATGTTCTCCAAGGAGACGTGTATGGAAATTATAAATATCTAAAATAATCCTATGCTTTTTGGAAGCTTAAAAAGCCTCAGGTCTGAGTGTATAAAAGTGAAGCACAGAAGTAAATGAGGCTTAGTGGCGTGAGCATACCTGCATAACTGATCACGTCTGTACTGCTGGTGTCTAGAACCAGGATGAGTGGGGGTCATTGAACCGCATTGTGGGAAGCTAATCTTAGGGCCTGTTCAGCTCCATTCAAGCCTTTGGATAAGTCTGCTGCTTCTACTGCTTGTTTCGGTTGGGTTGACCAGTTGTCCCATCTGTGTGTTGGATTTCTCCCTCCTTCCTCCTTCTCAATGAATCACTATCTTAGGGATCTGCATTGAATGACCCCTCCAATTAGGGTGGGGCTGGGGGATTCTGCCTAGTGGTAGCAGAAGGAGCAGGACAATAGTGACCCATCTGACACATTCTTCACTCCTGATTTGAGGTCCTGAAAGATAAGAATGAGTCCCACCCCAAGGCACATTAAAACCCAGGAAGCAAGAGAGGCTGTGTTTCCCACTTCTTAGGATTCCCTGGGCTTTGCCTGCTGTAAGGCAGACATCAAAATTGTTTGGTAAACTGCCTCTGAATAATGCAGCAGCAGCATACCGAAGCTAAGCCCGGATTGTTACAGGGAGAGGGCACAGCATTAAAGCTAGAGGCTTTTCTTCTTTTCCCAGAGAAGGGCTCATGTCTTAGAGAATTTTTACAACTTGTATAAAACTCTTTAATAGTGTCTAATTGATGGATTTCAATTATCAGGGAACGGAACAAAAAAAAAAAAAAAGGAAGAGCTGCCGCCTACAAACTGAGAAGCTTTCTCATGAATGGAAAAGCTCCTTGTCATTAAACAGGGGTCCAACCTTTGGCCCCAGTGAAGAATTTTGCTCATCCACCTGGATGATTAAAAGGAAACCCAGAAGGTAATAAGAGAATTTCTACCAGAGCCAGCTGGCATGGAATGGTTTGAAATAAAGCGTGAATTATTCGCAACTATAGACACCCTTTTCAGAGGATGGAGAGCCAAAGGCTAAAAGAAAAATTAAGTATCCCCTGCTTAAGATTCATCATTCTCTCGGAGTCTCAGCCCGTCTGTGAGATTCATCCATACTTCACTTCCTTTTTGTTTCCGCATCCTGTGTTCTGTCGGTTAAATGGTACTGTGTGTACCACACGCTGGGAGGTTCCCACTAACGGTGATCTGACTTAGCATTACAAGCAAGCACTGCGTGCCTAGTGTGTACCTGTTGTGTAATGAGGAAGACATCGCTCCAGGCAATTGCTGGGGATCCAGTGCCAGAGCCAGGCAGTCTGGGGTATCATCAGCAAAAGATACACAAGAGCAATGTGGCCTAGCACGGAGCTGACCACATGGTGTGGAATCCATGTAAAATAGAAAAATGGCTGGGAGAGAAGGTCCACGCTCGAGGGATTTGCTTCTCTGTTGTTTCTCTAGTGACCTTCCCAACCCCACATGCAGAGGGTGGGAGTGGGAGACTGGGCTGCAAAGAGATTAAGAACATCCCACTCAGGGGCTGGAGAGATGGTTCAGTGGTTAGGAGCATTGCCTGCTTTTCCAAGGGTCCTGAGTTCAATTCCCAGCAACCACATACATGCAGGCATACATGCAGACAGAATACTGTATACAAAATAAATAAATAAATCTTTAACAAAAAAAAGAACATTCTACTCGTCAAGACTGAATAGACAGAAATTTGCAATGATCTCCTTCCAATGGGCTACCCCCTCCATCTTTGATTCTCTTGAGGGTGTCTTTGGAAGAAAAATTGCTAGTTCCCATAATACTCTGTCCACTTGCTTCTCATAGGCCATGCTTTCTGTTCCAGCATTTAGGAAATCTTTGCCCAAAACAGGTCTTAAAAGGGTTTCATATCTTTGTCTTTTTGTCTGTAAAAACTGTACTTTGAGATTTTAGTATTTAGGCCTATGATGATGTTTGAGTTAAATTTTGTATGTGGTAAGTAAGAGAGACATGGCCCAAAAGTCATTTACCTATGTTTAGATAACCAATAGATAGTTGACTGTGAGACTTCTGTCAACATCAGTCATTTGGTCAATTTATGGACTCTGTTGTGTGCTGTCGATACATTTTTATAGCTTTATTATTTTTTCAAAAGATTTGTTTTCTTTTTGATTATATGCATGCATGAATCTGTGTACCCAAATGAGTCTGGGTTGGGGGGAGTGTAGAGGTACGTGCACATGAGTGTGGTCCAGTGCACTCAGAGTCCAGAAGAGGGCCCCAGTGCCTTGGAGTTACTAGTGGTTGTGAGCTGTGCAACACGGGTGCTGGGAACTGAACTGGGGTCCTCTGGGAGAACAGCAGGTGCTCTTCACTGTTGAGCCATCTCTCTCCAGTCACACGTGTTTTACATCTTGATATGACTACCACACTACCGGGATTATTGCAGGCCTAAAACTAAGCCTGAAAATCAAACCATTTCAGCCTGCAAATCAGGTTCCTTTTCAAAGAGGTGTTTCCTGGGTCCTTGGAATGCTTATGCAAACTGTATGATCATCTGGTTAAATGGGAAGACATCTCCTGGGATGCTAAGGGTATTGAAACTGGGATATAGGATACACAGCTATTAATTTTTGGAGAATTCATATCGGATATATAGATACAGATGCTCACATCTCAACAAAAGTGAGTCTTGGAGCCTATACAGACAGCCCAACTCCTCGCATGATCAGAGTCTTAGTTCCTCACAGAAATGTCTGTCATTTTCATACCTGGGTCTTTCATGGATGCGATCTCAGAGTGTGGGCCCTTAATAGTCTGTCACATTTATTTCCTAAGTATATTAGTGATGTCATTGTGAGCCATACTGTTTTCAGTGCAAGTACGCAAAGAGCTGAGTTTTGCCTGTTGAACTCAGAACCGCTACCGTAGCAGGTTGTAGGATCCGTGAGATTCTATATCAACATTCGCATGGTCTGTGAAGACTTTCTTCCCTTCCACCTCGTTTCTTTCTCTTCTCTTTCTCTACCACCTAGAAACTCTAGAACCATGTTAAGTAAGTGTGCAATGGGATGACATCATCATACTGCTTCTGATATGAAGGAAAAATGTCTATTTCCTCTTTCACCAACAAATATGGTATTCCTTAGAAGGGTTGTGTGTCTGCCTGTCTGTCTGTCCACTTGTCTTTGTGGATACCTTTTGAAACGTTAAGTTCCTTCTGCCTTCCATTCCTTAGGGGCGCGAGTCAGGAATGGGGGCTGCATGTTTCAGTGAGTTTTCTCTGCACCCATTGAGATGTCAGAGTTTATTTCTTCCTTTTATATTTATACTGAATTACAGTGATGAAGGCTGCTTCTTTCCTTGTTGTGTGACGTTTCACTGTTGTTTGCTGGTTTGAAGCAGTGGAGCTCAAACCCAGGGCCTGTCACGTGCTAAGACAGGATTTTAGGCCTGAATTGCACCCAGAGATATTAATATCAAATTGAAATGTTAAAACAGCTCTTCACTTGTAGAATTAATCCTGATAATGCTGTGTGTATGAGTGTAGATGTGCATGTGCACATGTATGTATGTTTGCATGTGTGCATATGTGCTTGTATGTGTGTATATCTGTAATTTGCATTAGCCAGATTAGATTCAGATTCTATTTAGTACACTTTTGTCTATATTTGAGGGAGGCTGTTTTGAGGGATTTTTTTTCTCGATATTGGAGATTGAACCCAGGACATTCCACGCACTACACAAGCCCCGTATCACTTCTCTCCATCCGAAACTATAATTAATGTTTATGAAGTTTTTGATCCATAATTTTATATTTTTATACTATCTTGATTAGGTTTTGATATCAAGCTGATGTTGACCTCTTCTAAGAGGCTTAATTTTAACGTCGTTAACTTTCTAATTCTTTCCAACTTTGTCTTGTCAGTTTCAATTCTAGTCTTTATTATTTCCTTTGTCTGCTTGTCTTGGGCCTGGTTTCTTTTCTGTTTTCTTAGGGGAAGATACTCATTCATTTGATTTTTCTTTAAACTCTGAGACATTCATTTCCTTCCAATAATGCCATTTAACTCTGAAATTCCACCTGAAGTATTGCTTGCTTCCTGGCCTGTTATAAATTTATGTTGTATTTACATCTTCTTTTAGGTCAGAACACTTTCTAGTCTCCATTTATTATCCTCTTTGACCCATGGGTTGTTGAAAAGTGTGTATTTAAATTTGGAAAATGTTCAAAATACTTTCACTTATTGATTTCTAAATTGACTTCACACTTGGAATGATTTAAATCTTCTTTTTTACATCTTTTCAAATGTATTAAGACTTGTCTGTGGTCCAGAAAATCGTCTATTTGATTAATGGCCTTTAATTTCAGTTAAGTCAAGTTGTTGACGGTATTTTTCCAATATCCACATCTTTGCTGTTTTTTGTCTACTCATTCTGGTAATTCTGAGAAATTTACTTGGCATAGTAGACATTTTTGGTGCATGTATTTTGAGGTTTTGCTACTAACTACACATGTGTTTAGGACTGTCACATGGTCTATGAGATTGCTCTCTTCAAGGTAATATCATTAGGACAGAGATCTGCTTTCTTGGAATAACTGGGCCTCCTCCAGCTCTCTTTGGACCGACATTAGCAGAGTCCTGGAGTCTCACCCATGTGTGATTGTGCCCGCAAACTCACTGAGACCACTGAATTAACAAATAGGGAGCTATTGCTCCTAATATACATGTGTGTGTCATGTAAATTACAGTTCAAAATATTAAAATCAACTCTTCTTGTAAACGTCATAGTTTTTCTATTTTAAAAGATAAAACAAGGTTCCAAAGTGTTACAGGACTTGCCTGGTGCCACCCCACTCACAGGAGCCAGACTTGGAACACCCCAGGGTGTTCTCAGGTTACAAGTCCATCTCCCTTGTCCCCATCCTCAGGTTATCTCTACAGGAAGTGTGAATAGGGCCACCAAAGCCTACTGTTTGTCCTTAGCTAGTATGTAAGCATCAGAGCACTCAAATCCTTTGTCACCATGGACAAACCTATCAGTGACCACAAACACACCCATGGTGACTCTGACATTCCGAATACATCACATTGAGAGGGTTCATTTGCAAATGTAGACTGTCAGATACTGCAACCGTATGTTCTCCTCCATCCTCACTTGTCTGTGCTTTTGTTTACAATATGTTCCTGTATGAATGATTGTCTGTTATTGCTTGGGAGGGAGTATACCGTGCATGTTTATGTGTGTGCAGAGACACTTGAAAGAAATGTGTGCGAAAGTGTGCCCATGTCCACGTGGAGGGCTGCTGTTGTTCCTCAGGACACCCTCAAACATGTTTACAAGCCTGTACCAGTGTGGACAGAAGTCTCTGTCCCACCTGGTCCCATAGCTGTTCAGTCCCAAAGAAACACACAGAGGCTTATATTAATTATAAGCTGTTATGCCTATTGGCTCAGACTTATTATTAGCTAGCTCTTACAACTTTAATTAATTCTTGTCTTTGTTTAGCCACATGGCTTGGTACCTTTTCTCAATGAGGTATTCTCATCTTGCTTCCTCTGCATCTGGCTGGTGACTGACTTTCTACCTTTCTTCTTCCCAGAATTCTCTTAGTCTGGTTGCTCCGCCTATGCTTCCTATCTGGCTACTGGCCAATCAGTGTTTTATTAAATCAATATGAGTGACAAATCTTTGCAGTATACAAGACCATTGTATCACAGCATGCCATCTATAGCTTTTTTAAAAGACTTGGGTTTAAGAGTGGAAATATTATTAATTTAAATTAAATTAAATTTTGGATCAATTTCATTTGATGTCATTGTTACATATTTGTATTTTCTCAAAAGAAAAGTGAGTTGGAATTAATCTCTTCACAGTTATAAAACAAGCACTGTACTTACAGAGTCATCTCCCTAATCTAGATATTGTTTTTTTGAACAATCATATAGTCCCTGCCATCTAACAGGGATATTTAAACCACTTATATCTAATGTGATTAATGATATTATATTCAACCCTATCACATTGCTCATCTTAGTGTTTGTTTTAGGTATACAACCTTATCATCATCTATATGTTAGAGACTGTGTTCCATGTTATAGACAATATAACAACTTTAAAAGTGTATAGCTCCATTTCACCCCACCAAATTTATGTTGTTTTACACCTATTAATGTGTGATAAAACCTGCCTTATATTACTACGGTTGGTATTTATTAGTTATTGGTAATTGTTGTTTAAATAGTCAATTCTCTTTTTAAATAAAATTTGAGTAAGTTTTTACTAACAACATTCCCTTTCTAGGGATGTGAATTTTTGTATACATCTATATTTCTATCTTCTACCTAAAGAAGCTCCTTACGTGTGTGTGTGTGTGTGTGTGTGTGTGTGTGTGTGTGTGCGCGCGCGCGCCCACATGCATGCATATGTACAAGTTTGACTGGGTCTGGAGGCCAGAAACCAACATTAAGAGCTATCCTCTATCATTTTTTTGAGTCAGTGTTTCTCACTGAGCCTGAAGCTCACTGATTGACTAGGTTTGCTAGTCAATAAGACCCTGGCTCTCTACTTCCCCACATTTACCTGGCTTCTACCTAGGTGCTGTGGATCCAAACTCAGGTCCCATGCTTATCCCTCAAGCACTTTTTCCTTTGAAGTGTCTTTTGAACTCTTCCTTTTACATTTTTAGGACTATATTTTATGTATATGAGTAGTTTTCCTACATATATGTCTGTGTTACTATGTGATTGCCTAGTACTCAGGGAGGCCAGGTGAGGGTGTTGGAGCCCCTGGAACTGGAGTTAGAGATGATTGTGAACCACCATGTATGTTGCTGGCAACTGAACCCCGGTCCTCTCAAGAACAGCTAGCACTCTTAACCCCTGAGCCATTTCCTCAGGCCCTAGCTCTGTTACATTTCATAGAATCCACTGAAAACAAATCCTTTCAGGTTTGGTATGCCTGAAAAGTCTATTTTTTTCTTACTTTTTTTGAAAGGTATTTTCTCTAGGTCTAGAATCCTGAGATTGGCAGATTCTGTCTTCAGGACTTTTATATAATGTCTGCACTTGTATCGCTCAACAGGAAATCCACTGTCATCTTTGTGCGTGCTCCTTTATATGTGTGTTCCTTTTCCTCTGGATACTTTCAAGGTTTTGTTAAGCACCAATTCTTGGCACTGTGACTGATGTCTACCGTAGTTCTCCTCATTGCTCTGTGGTAGAAAGGTTACAGAAATTCTCGGATTTGTGCATCTAGAGCTCCGGCAATGTGAAAGCTGATATTATCGTTAATAGTGTTCTGTCCACTCCTGCCACCTTTGTGGACTCAGCTTGAAGCCAGCTAATGTCGTCTGATAGGAGGAAAACTCAGTTACAAAATGTCTCTATAAATTCAGTCTGTAGGCAAACCTGTAGCACATTTTATTAATTAGTGATTGATGAGGGAGGGCCTAGCTCATTGTGGGTACTGCTATCCCTGGGCTGGCGGTCCTGGATTCCGTAAGAAAGCAGGTTGAGCAAGCCATGAGGAGCAAGCCAGTAAGAAGCATCCCTCCATTGTCTCTGCATCAGCTTCTGCCTCCAGGCTCCTGTCCTGACTTCCTTTGATGGTAAATGGTGATGCAGAAATATAAATCAAATAAACTCTTTCCTCCCCAGATTGCTTTTGGTCACAGTACTTATCACAGCAGTAGAAACCCTAAGACATCATATATGATTTCTATGCATATTTATTCAATTTCACTAATTCTATATAACAGTAAAATTATATTTCTTGAGGTTACATTTGATTCATTTTTACCACTATTTAACTTTTCAAATGTATACATTATAGTTATGATAACTTTCTTAATATATCATTCCCAGCCAATTCTAACATCTTCCATGTATGGGTGACATTTGATTTTTTTCATTCCTGGTTGTGATTTCCAATTTTTTTTGCCTGTCTGATGACTTCTCAAAAAATTCAGATATTCCAAATTTCACATCATTGAATAGTCCATATTCTTTCATTTCTTCTGATAGTCTCAAGTCTTTTCTAGAATGTGGTGAGTTACATGGAAATGGTTGGAATCTGATTTTTGGGATTCTTTACAATAGAGCAGTGGCAAGTCTTAGGATGGTCTTTCCACTACCTGTACATAACCCTTCTGTGATCTCTGTCCAGAGTCTTCTCACTGCAGAGAAGAAAGCAAACAATATCCCCCACCCTATCTGGACACTTTATCCATCCTTTATTTTTGGTGGATCTTTCTCAGGTCTTGAGTCATTTTATCACCCTACATGCCCATCAGCACACAACTGAACCTTTGGGGACCCCTCTGAAGATCTCTGTAGTTCATCCTCGATTCCTCTGAGCTTGCCCTCAGCTCCTGCATCAAAGGCTGGATCGTCAGGGTGGTGCTATGGTGAGACAACAGAACCTTGGGGAGGTGGGGTCTAGTACAGGTTCTGTAGACCCCGGAAGAAAGCCCTCTCCTAGAAGGTGGTGGAACCTCAGGCATCTATCTCCTTGCTCTCTGCTGCTTCTTGCCATAGAATAAAATATAATTTTTCCTCTTTGGGGTTTTCTCAGACAAGGAGTGGGTGAGTCGTCATCAGCTGGAAGTGAGGTCTTCTAGCTCCATTTCTTTCTGTCCTACCTTTGTTGTTTATCATAGGTCATGACTCTTTGCCCACCGGTTGAACGCTATGCTCTGGCTATTCAGTTTCTAGCACTATCAGTCTATATTAACTGAAAGGAATACCATCACCTAGTTACCTTCACTGTGGCCTCTGTCCTCATTGTGGGTCACAGATGGTGGATGCTACATGGACCAACTCTATCGGTTTATTTTCCCACCTACAAACTGAAGTTTTAAAACCTACCCCATGTGATTGTTGCAGAGATGAGATGCTGTGACACATCAAGTGAGTGACACAGACAACAGGGACTCCATCAACAGTGAGTGACATGACTGCTACTGAACTTCCTGTTCTAGCACATCCGTCCCCCTTCCCAGACTCCGTGCTCCTTACCCTGGATCAGCTCAGCCTTGATATTGCTCAATTGTGTCCCCACTGTGACAGATTTTATGCTTTAAGTATTGGGTCCCATAACAGCTGAGTCACTCCATCAAGAGCCTGTGTAGTGGGGATGAGCACCAGCCCTGAAATCTCAGAGTGTGGAGGTGGCTTCTGCAGGCTTTGCTGACAAGTGCCTGTTAAATATTTTGTTTTTCTCGGACAGGCCTCTTCCACATCTTCCTACATTTAAGAGGTCAAACAGACCTGGGTCACCACCTAGGACTGCTCAAGTTGTTTTCCGCACATAAGTAGGGCACTCACACTGCACATTTATAAAGATGTTACAGTCTGAAACAGGGAGCAGGGAAACGCGGAGAAGGCTCGCCTGCCTTTGGCTACAAAGACATCCACGGTGGCTGAAAGCAATCGTCTTTGGAATCCAGCAGTTCCCTAATGGAACTGAGAGTCGACTCCCCAGCAAAGGCTCTCTAGGACACACCTTCTGGGAATCTTGCTTTATTCCCAGAAAGAACTACTACTCTGGGATATAGAAGCAATAGAATAGCAGAATTGAACATCGTCATTTATTTCAGCCAATATTATGGCCCAATTTCCAGTCCATCATTTGAAAGTATCACTACTTCGAGTGAGTTGTTTGGCACACTAAGGATCATGAGGATCTACTTACATGACACCTACTTAAGGTTGGCATTAAATAGAAAGTGCTCTGTATCTACTACATGTCCAGGAAATGGTTGGTAGCATCACCATCATCACCACCTGTTGTAAACGGTGCGGATTGTGTTCCTGGCACCCGAGAGGGAGCGCGGGGCCCTTTTGTTCCTTCCCGCCAGGCTCTCTGCCGCCAGTTAGCTTATGCCCGAAATGATTACACACAGACTATATTCATTTAAACTCTACATGGCCCATTATCACTAGCCTCTTCTTGGCTAACCCTCACATCATAAACTAACCCATTATAAAAGTCTGTATGTCACCACGAGGTGGTGACTTACAGGACAATTCTAAGGTA
>JAQHUG010000040.1:8584175-8598434 GCA_028555095.1 Dicrostonyx torquatus
GCTGGTTTACAGTTCAGAGGCTTAGTCCATTATCATCATGGCAGGAAACATGACAGCACACAGGCAGACATGGTGCTGGAGAAGCAGCTGGATCTGCAGGCAGCAGGAAGGGAATGAGACACAGTAGGCCTGCCTTAAGCTTCTGAGACCTCAAAGCCCACCGCTAGTGACACACTTCCTCCATAGGTCACACCCACTCCAACAAGACCACACCTCCTAATAGTGCCACTCCCCGTGGTGCTATGGGGACCATTTTTATTCAAACTGGCATACCATCATTTTAATACAAATTACCAACATAATTTTGCTGGAAAAGAAATGGATGCTTTTTCTTGGTTTGATCATCAATATTTTCCACACACAGGTGAAACCAACTCAGCTCCACTCCACCTCTGCCAACATCCCATCTCCCCTGTTCTGAGCCAGTCCCTCACTGGTCTGGAACTCACCTAGCAGGTTTGACTGGTTAGACACCAGGATTCCCATGTCTCTGCCTCCCCAGTGTATGTGCTGCTACCTATCCTACCCAGCTTTGGGGAAATTTAGGGTTGTTATTCCTGAGTTCTGGGGTCAAACTCAGGTCCTCAGGCTTACAAGGCAAGCACTCTACCGGCTGTACTGTCTCCCAGCCCCTATGCCTTAAGCTTTTGGTTACTTTTTTGGCCCTGAGTAATGAATCTAGGACCCTGCATACAGCAGACAGAAAGTTGTGGCTTTTTTGTTTGTTTGTTTTTTGTTTTTCGAGACAGGGTTTCTTTATGGCTTTGGAGCCTGTCCTGGAACTAGCTCTTGTAGACCAGGCTGGTCTTAAACTCACAGAGATCCTCCTGCCTCTGCCTCCCGAGTGCTGGGATTAAAGGCGTGCGCCACCACCGCCCGGCTAAGTTGTGGCTTTTGAACACTTGGTCTGATTTTAGTCTTGACAGTCTCAACCCAGGCTTTCAATACAGTAATGCCAACAGATCAAGGCCACCAGAATACAAGGCTCCCTACCCTCAAGCTGGATCTTGCCAGGGGTTCACTCTGCCCAGGCCTCTCCCACAGGCTTAGCAGTCAAAAGCTCGTGAAAAGTCTGAGGACACCAAGAACCTCTGACCATCCAGGTGGCGTTGTCTTTCCTGTGGAGTTTCATTTTCTTCTTGTTCATTTCTTGAATTCAATTTTTTTAAGGCAAAAATACCAAAGAGCTTTACATAACTGTCCTGGATTGTTTTGGGAACCTCGCTTCAGGAGCTGAAATTTCACTCGCTCACACTCACTCTTTTATTTTGAGGGTGTTTCCTTTTGACAAGATTACACAGTAAAGGGATTTTGGTTAAGCAACGCGTTCCAGTTAATGAACGGTAACCCTATTTCTTTCCAAATAGCTATAACGTGAAAATCACTAATTCTTATGAAAAATAAAAAACTGTTTTCTCTCAACAGTCTTCATTCAGGTAGAAAAGACTGGTGAGCCTCAGTTTCCATGTCCCATCTAGGGAGATAAGTGTGATGGCCACTGTAGGACTGTTTCAGAAACATGTAACTTTGGGTTTGGTTTGGTTTTCATTTTATTTTTTCCCTTTGCTTTGGGTTTTTTTTTTTTTTAGATTAAAACGGTTTTTTTTGAATGTCTCCTTGTGGTATGCATTGTACGTAGTACTGCTCCATAAGACAGCCTAGTTATTTGCTTTTTGGTTTTTCGAGACAGGGTTTCTCTGTGACTTTGGAGCCTGTCCTGGAACTAGCTCTTGTAGACCAGGCTGGCCTCGAACTTACAGAGATCTGCCTGCCTCTGCTTCCCAAGTGCTGGGATTAAACGCGTGCGCCACAACCGCCCGGCTATTTGCTTATTTATTTACCATGCGTCTCTACCTTTACATTCTACAGCATGTGTATGAACGCCATAAGACAATTCTCAGGGGGTTCCAGGTATTGAATTCAGGTCATCAGGCTTGGCAGTACCTTTACCAACTGAGCCATTTCACCAGTCTGACGGCTGCTGCTGCTGTTTCTCCTTCTACACGTAATATGCCTTAATTCTCTGTAAGTCAGGATGTCAGACTTTAAACGCATTGAGTTCAATTAGGGTGCTTATAGAAACATGGGTACAAAGCTATTTGCTGGAGCATGAGTTATACCACTGAAGAAAAGGTCACCCCCTTTCCCAGCAACCATTAACTGTGAAGAACTCTCTGGAACGGAAGAGGCCTCCTGGGCCCCTACCCCATGCATGATGGAATGCTGACAGGCCCAGGCTTGTGTGTGACTTGTATAGGCATGCATACTTGCTGTGCATGCATGACTACCATGGCCACATTTGACCAGGATGCAAGTGTTTAGCAGCACTGCTTCCCCCCGCCCATCCCCACATCCTCTGACTCTTACAGTCTTTCTGTTCCCTCTCCTAGAATGGTTCACGAGCCTTCAATGCGATGGTACAGTTGAGCGCTCGACAGTCACTTATTCTTGCCCCATTTGCCAGATGTAAGTCTCTCTATCAACTCCCACCACTGTGAAAGGGAGCGTCTCTTCCCACTGTTGGGGCAGCACTATCTATGGGTGGAGAGATAAACACTTAGAAGGTAGTTTTGACCCCATGTGGCTTCTGAACCATATCGTTTTGACTTGGTTTATAGAAACAGTTGTGTATTGGGCCTCACATCCAATAAGAAAGTAATTGGTTACAGCCTAAACAAGCATGCCACGGCTGCACTAGTGGGTATATCTTTGCCAGCCAGGTCACTGCTGCAGCAACGAGAGCCCACAGCTAAGTCAGCACATTGGTGATTGTCTCCTCCAGCAGGCTGCATAGCACCTTTGGACACTGTGTATGCCAACCAGCAGGGGGCGAGTCCAGCTCAGTGACAGTCAGATTTCTCTGGGTCCTGCTCCCAAAGTGTGTGGGTCTAAGCAGTCGTGGTTTATTGCCTAGCACTGGCAAGCAACCAAGAGCAATGTGAGCATCCTGCGTTATTTTGGAACCTCTTGTACCTCTCTGGCCAACAACTCACAAGGTGGTATCCCATAGCTGACATGGGAAGTTTTGTTTAAAAACCTATGACTTCTAGGAATAACATAATCCACCCATGTAGGTGGCACCACATGGTACCCTACATTTTCCTACAAGTGTATTGTACATTGGTTATATTTCCCTCTCTATATACCCTCTTCTCTCTCACCCATCTCCTTCTGGTTAGCTCCCCAGACAGTATTGCATCCCAGAAGGCCATTGCTTCTCTCTGAGAAGAGCCCACCCTCCATCTTCTTCCCAAGACCCTGAGCACCACATCTCCAGGCCAGATTCTCTCAGGAGTCTGGGATGTCATCCAGACATTACCAGTCCGAGCATGTGGGTGGCTCAAAACGAGGTGGGGAATAAAACCTGCAAACATGGGAACAGCACTCTGTGACAGGTGCATTGAACGACTTGCAAGCTGGCCAGGAGAGAGGGAAGAGCGAGTTGGGCACATAGAGACAAGAGAGCTGGGAGGGGACAGCGTAAGTTCCAGGGTTCCTGGTGCTTTGCCGCCTCCAGCCTGAGCTCTCCAGCAGAACCGCATTCTTCAGCCACCATTTCCCGCCACCATTTCCCGCCCCCTTTCATTTTTTCTAAATGTGTCCCAAATCTGTTTCTCTTCCTTACAGCCCAAGTGTCCTCACTAAAACAGGAAGAAAGTACCAGAAGCATTTTTTCTTTCTCCACATTGCTCCTTTAAAGGCTCACCTAGGCCCCACCCACATGAAAATTCCAAGGGCAACAATATCTTCAAGGTCACATGACCATCCATTGATATATACGAAGGTGACAGGAGACCAACATCGGCGCCCAGCTACCCTAACATCTTGCCGGGTAGTCATCTTTAAACAGTCAGAGGCTCTGACTATGGTGTCTGTTTCCGAGGCCAGCTGAGAATGTAAATGATCCGAGCCCTCCCAGCAACCTCTCTGGGCATAACAGGAAGTTGCTGTCACTCACAGAGTTGGCAGGGCATGGCTGTGCCATTCTATTTAGCAGAGGCCACTCAGCCTGTGCTCCCACTCCATAGGTTTAGGGACTCTCCACCAGCAGGGAGATGGCCCTGACCCATCTGGCTGCCCATTGTTACCCCCACATCCGCCTTGGCTCCGAGCAGTCCATCGCCTAGGCCTGACTCCCTTCTAAGAGCCACCTGAGTGCCACCTCCTCCAGGCCTGGGCCGAGTGAAGAACCACTTACCAGCCCTCCAGGAGCGGGGCCCTTTAAGGTACTGTTGTTCTGAGAACTTCATGAATGATTTCCGGGGATGTGGAGGAGGCCAGCATGGAACTGGCAGATGAATCACTCGCCACCGCACAGATGTGAGCACAAAGCCTTCTCTACCTCCCTCTCCACACACTGTTCCTCTGGATGTGTCCGAGTGGACCCATTTAGCAAGGAACTAGCTCCTAGTTTAGAGAGTAGAAATTCAGACTTGCTCTTGCAGCTGAGGGCTGGAAAATTTTAAGGAGTTCTGATTTTGATGCAAATCAAAACTCACAGTGCCGTGTGTTAGCTGGTGTTTTTCCCCAGGTCCCTGTTACCAAGAGAACCATGGTTCAGCACAGAGGCCTCCTCTGCTTCCTGAATCCTAGAACCTGGATAAAATTCAGGCCTCAGAGCATGATATTATGCTTCCATAGACAAGTGGATCTCTGTCAAATCAACCTCTCCCAAACTTCCAGAAACATCCAGTGATTCCTAGGAACAATGTTGAGACTCTCTGGGGAGACAGATCAATGATCATGATCATGGTGATTGTGCAATGAATAAGACAGATAGACAGATAAACAGATGCTCTGAAGATGATAAATACATACATACATAGATGATAGACAGAGATGATAGATAGATAGATAGATAGATAGATAGATAGATAGACAGACAGACAGACAGACACGGATGGACACACAGACAGACAGACGGACAGACAGACAGATGATAGGATATGAGATAGCCTGTGATAGGATGCCAGGCAGTCAGCAAGATGGAGAACCAGAAACATGACTCAGTCCAATGCTGAGTCACCAGATTCATGAAAGCAAATACTGTAACTCTTGATCCAAGCCTGGAAGCTAAGGACCTAGGGATGGTGGTATTGCTGGTGCAATCCCTGGAGTCCAAGGGCCAGAAAAAGAGAGTTCTGAAATCCACAAACAGGAGAGTGTGCCCAAGCTACAAAGAACTCAGGGGTTGTTTGTTTTGTTTTATCTGAGCTCTTAGCTAATTGAATTAGCTAATGTCACCACTGGACAAGGGGGTGTTGCAGGAGGGAGCTGCTTGTTTATCCTGGCCGCCCAGAGTCAAAATAACCACACAGAAACTGTATTAATTAAATCACTGCTTGGCCCATTAGCTTTAACTTTTTATTGGCTAACTCTTACTTTTAACCCATTTCTATTAAGCTGTATATCATCACAAGGTCATGGTCTACCAGCAAAGTTTCAGCTCGTCTGTCTCCAGCAGTGGTGGCTTCATGGCATCTCCCTGACTCTGCCCTTCTTCCTCCCAGCATTCTCTTTAGTTTTCCCTGCATTGCTCTGTTCCCTTACAGCTCTGCTATAGGCCCAAAGCAGTTCCTTTATTAACCAATGAAAGCAACACAGACAGAAGGACCTTCTATACCAACAGGGTATATTCCTGTCTTAGTCCACTGACTCAAAGGCCAGTCTTTAGTGGAAACATTTCCACAGACCTACCCAGACATAATGCTCTACCAGTTATCTGGATTCCTTTGATTTGATTTGGATTTTTAGTTCTTTGAGACATGGCTTCACGTGCCACAGGCTGACCTCAAACCCACCATGGAACTCATTCTGACCTTGTTGGAATGACAATAATGCCACATCCTGCTAGTGTGGGCAGACAGAAAAAATTCTAGGACTGGACCAAGACTAGAGAGCAAAACATTATGTCATTCAACAAAAGCCTGTGATTAAGCTGAAAAGAAAAATAAGACTAGGGAACAACATTTTGTAGAGTCAAACAGACAAGGGTGCTTGGAGCTGTAGCCTAGGGGTGGAACATTTGCCTTAGATATATGACAACATAGGTTCAATGTCCAGTTAAAAAAATTTGACTAGATGGCAAAATAATGCTTTATACATTCATGCATGTACTCACATGTACACACACACACACCAACACGCCACTAGGAAGGCCCCAAAATAGACACAGGAACCAAGTGAAACATTCCTCAAAGACCACCTCTCATGGGGGCATGGTTGACTCCCACCTGTAAGCTCAATACTTGGGAGGGAGTTCAAGGCCAGCCTGGGCCATGGAGCCATAGCATGAAATCCTGTTTGAAATAGGTAAATAAAGAGTAACTTACAAAAGTAGAACAATATAAGCAAATGATTCTCCAAATAATTAGAGGAAGCGGGATGGAGAGATGGCTCAGTGGTTAAGAGCAGTGGCTTTGTCAAGCATTGAGCAGAGTTTGGGGAAACCTGCTGAAGAGAGGGGGAAATGATTGTAAGAGCCAGGAGAGTCAAGGACACCACAGAAACAACAAATTTGGGCTCATAGAAGCTAATAAAGTCTGGACCAACAGCCAGGGAGTCTGCACGGGGCCGACCTACACCCTTTACATATGAGAGTGACAGCCGTATAGCTTGGTCTCCTGTGGAGCTCCTAGCAGAAGGAGCAGCGGCTGTCCTCAATGCTTTGACTGGCTCTAGGGAACCTATTCATTATCCTGAGTTGCCTTGCCCAAGCTTAATACAAGAGAGGAGATTAGTCCGACCTCAACTTGATATGACACCCATGGGAGGCCTGCCTCTTTATGATCAGAAACAGAGGAGGAGTGGACTCAGGGGAGGGGGAGAGACAGGAGATGGGAGGGGAGGTTGGGTGGAGAGGAGGGAAGGGACTGTCGTCAGGATGTAAAATAAATGAAAGAAAGAGCAATGAATGCTCTTGCAGAGAACTTGGGTTTGGTTCCCAGCACCCACTGGCTCACAACTGTTCATAACTACAGCTCCAAGGTAGCTGAGTGCCCTCATCTGGCCCTGCTCCCACTGAACACACACACAATGCACATGTATTCATGCAGGCAAAATACTAATGCGCATGAACTAAATAAATCTACAAAAATCAGTAAATGAAGGATGACAGAACGCATTCCAAATGTTGGTGCAGATGTGAGCTCAAACAGCTAGTGAGATACCTTCTGCTCTGTAAGCTTGTGTTGCCCAAAGTGACCTCCCTCTCATGAGTGCAGAGTGAGGAGGAAAAGAAAAGTTCAACAGTAGAAAATAACTGACAGACTCGACCTCAGCCAGGTGCCCAAGATCAGCTCAACAGCCATAAATCATGCCGCGCATCGAGAGTGCCACCTCTGATATCACAGAATGAGAGCAACACTCTGCCTCTGAGATCTCTCAAAAACTCATAACCTCAGCCTTGAGGAGATATCCTGCAAACCCCCTCTGAAGGATGTTCCCAAAATACCTGAGCAGTAAAGTCTCAACAGTGTCAAGTTCATCAAAACAAAGGAAAATTAGAGTCACTCTCCCAACCAGGAGGAGTCAAAGGTGGCTTGCCACTGACTGGCCTGTGGTCTAGAAACTAAAAACAGACATCAGGTAAAGCTGAGGACGCCTGAGTAAAGTGTGGGCTGTACTTCCTGAGAGGTCTCAGTGCTGGAGGAGCCTACAAACGAACCCTCCATCATCATCTAGAATGTTGACACAAAAACCAAGCACGGATGTGGTCTGTGGGGAATTTTGTACTATCTTAACAATTTTCTTGTAAATCTGAATTCCTCTAGAATAAAGGCTTATTTTTATAATTGCTTAGATTTATTTTATTTTATACATATGCATGTTTTTCTCAAATGTATGTGTATGCACCGAATGCATTCTGGTGCCCACCAAGGTCAGCAGAGGGCATCAGATTCCCTCAAACTGGTGTTAGTGGGGCTGTGAATCACTCAATATGAGTACAGGGAGCTAAATCCGGACCCTCCGCAAGAGCAGTAAGCTCTCTTAGTCACTGAGACATCTCCTCAGCCCTTAGAATGCTTATTTTGTACAAGATCATCCTAGTACATTGTGAAGATTAGAATATGGACCCAAAAAGGGATGAGCTGATGCAGGTGCCCAGGCAAGAAAAAAAGTGGTGGCTCTGACTACAGGATTCAGATGGGTCTGATGAGAAGAAGATGGTATGGGATCCTGCAAAGGGTAGAATGTGAACGTAAAGGATTGGCAGGACCAGAAGCTGGGCATACCAGCAAAAGAGGAAACAGATGGTGCCAGGAGTCCACACAGGAGATGGAGAAGGAAATACTGACTCTCAGGTTTTGGTATCAAAAGGCCATTCTCCAACTTAAAAAAAAAAAAAAAGATAGTTTAGTCAGTAAGGTGCTTGCCTTGCAAGCATTAGGACCTTAATATGAATCTACCAGAAATATACCAGGTAGAGGGGCACAGGCTGGTAACCCCAGTGATGGAGAGATGAAATATTTGAGGTTCACTAACTGGCTAGCCTAGGCTGCTTGGTGAATTCTAGGCCAATTAAAATCCTGGTTTCAAAAGATTAAAAAAAGAATGAACATAACCTGAGAGATGACCCTCAAGATTTCTTTTAGCCTCCAGACATCCACAAACGCATGCACACATGCACACACATACACACACACACACACACACCACACACTCTAAGATACAGGCACATATGCATGCACACACACACACACACATGCACAGGCATACATTCACACATGCATGCATACACGCACACACATACATCGCCCACAGTTTTTATCTGATTCTGAATTCATGTCTTAGGAACGTAGTAGCAAAATGCTACAAACTGAGTGGCTTAAAGCAGTGTAAGTACATTCTCTCAGTGTTATAAAGGCCAGAAACCAAGGTATTAGTAGGGTCTTGCTCTCACGGAAGACTATAGAAACTTCCATGATCCTGTCAACTTCTGGGGACTGCCAACCATCCTTGGTTTGTGTTCCCATCATGCTGACCCCTGACTCCATCATGTTTTTCTCCATCATGTCTCTTCTATCCATCCATCTTCCCATCCTCTGATGTGGGATTCCCCTCTGTATGCTGTAGTTACCCTTAGTTGTGAAAAAAGATAAAAATAGATTTGAAACTTTAGACTCACAAATATAAGATAGTTGATAGAACATTTTCTTTAATTTTGCCAGATACAAATAGACTAAATATTATAACTGTAATTCTTGCTTGATACCTGTTTTGTTATATGTAATATTACTATGTTAAAGTTAAAATCTTCCCTTTTATTTAGATAGAAAGGGGTATATGATGGCGGATTCCCCTCTGTATGCCATGAATATGTTTTATTACCACTGGTTAGTAAAGAAGCTGATTTGGCAATGGCAGGACAGAATATAACTAGGCAGGAAATGTAAACTGAATGCAGGGAGAAGGAAGGCAGAGTCAGGCAGATGCCATGTAGCCGCCCAAGAAGCAAGATGTGAGGTAACAAATCCTGAGCCTCGTGGTAAAATATAAAATAATAAAAATGGATTAATTTAAGATATAAGAGCTAGCTAGGAATATGCCTGAGCCATTAGCCAAACAGTGTTGTAATTAATACAGTTTTGTGTGATTACTCGGGTCTGGGTGGCTGAGAAACGAAAACACGGTCTCCATTTACAGTCCTCTGTGTGTGCCTCAAAAGCCTCTCTAACCCACATACCCTCACCTTAGCCCCATAACCTGTCAGAGCCTCCTTCCAAATAATAGCAAGTGCCAGGGATCGTAACCTGTTTATTTTGGGATGAACAGCTCCACTTGCAACATGGTGGCATACTAGTTTTGTAGCAGAGTAAAGACCAGCTCCAAACATGACATAAAGGGATAAAGGGGACATCTGAGGAGCTGCCAGTGGTCAAATCCAGGAAAACTGTAACAGAATCAATAGTGGCAGCTACGGATTATAACCCTCAGAATCAGCATCTGTGAGTTAGCATGCTTCAATCAGTAACTGAAGATGGACTGTGGGAATCTGAAAACACTGTTAGTCAAACATCTAAGGAATGATTGTGACCAGAAAGAATCCTCATTAGGAGGGGCTAAAACTAATGGGTGAAGATATGGTGAAGATCCCAGAAGAATGATCCACAAGACACCCCTTACAAAGGGCAAAGTCGTGACTTGACAACAGAGACACCTGGCAGACATCACTGTCACCCAGTGACTAAAGACAGTAGAGGCAGGAATGAGACAAAGTGACGTCATGCAATTCCTACAATGATACACTGGACCCGGAGCTGACATCACTTCCGTGCCAATCTGAATTCCTGCTAAAAATTCATTGCCGTGATCTAGTTGTGAGAAAACTTGAGATAAACCCAAACTGACCTCTGTGTGCTGACTGGCTTGTGATTGCTGACCCAGAGCTCAGGAGGCCGAGTTAGGATGACTGTGAATTCTAGGCCAGCCTGGGCTGCATACATATCAAGACCCTATCTTGAAAAGTCGATTAAACAAAAAAGGAGGGAGGGAAGGAGGAAGGGATGAAGGGAGGGAGGGGGAAGCCTCTAATCAAGGGATGTCATATAAACATACAGTCTAATATTCTTGGAACTTGTGAAGACGTTCAAGGCCATGAATAACACACACTGAGTAGACTGGCGAGATGTGGCACCAACGGTGACTCCTGAACAAGAGGAAGATGTGGGTGGAGAATGGACCAACTCTGAGCATGATCTGTAGCTGTCCCTGTCCCTGTGGTATTGGCTGCTTGGGTTCCCTGGTAGCCTCTGCTAGGTGTGTGGGAGAGCGAGGCAAGGCCATTGCTTCTGCAGTGCATGCTACTTCAAAATAAAAAGGGAAGCATGGAGGAAAAGTGAACATGTCTGAGTCATCTCAGAAATGAAATCGGCAGCCCAGAGGACAGAGGAACATCAGCAGTGAGGGAGAGACGGATCGTGGAAGATTCCTCTGTCAGCTTCTCTCTTACATAACAGAAGAACTGACAGCAAGCCAAGAGAACTGGAACGCCGAAGAATGTTTTCTAGAGAGATGTCAGAGGTGAGTTGGGAACAAGCTGAGATTGACACGACAACGCAAGACATAAGGGGCAGCACTGAGAACGCAGTTGAGTCTGAGAGCCAAGTTCAAGGGACCAGAAATATCGGCTGGATGCTTGCAATCTGTAGCTATCAGGGAGGGCACAGGGTAGCAAACCGGTCCCTACAACACTGGCTGTAATAATAGACATGACGAGCTGCAGCAGGGGCCAAGAAGAAGACAGAAAACCACAGAGAGAAAGCCAGGCATGCTCCGCTAAAATTGCAGGGTGTAACAGCATGAGCCCGTAAGCCCAGTTCTGCTCCTGGCCAACAGCCAAGAGGTCCAGGGTGCTGGGAGAAGCTGTGTGAACATAGGCACCCATCCTTCCCTTGCTGAGTGCAGAGTTTAACTGTGACTCAGCCTGTCTCACAGCAGCTTGGAAGACATAGTGAAGCCATGGGTTTGGCTATGCCATGCCTAGACCCACGGCCCAAGTCACCCCACAATAAAACAATGTGCATCATTGTTTTGAGCCTCTAGGAGGTGGTCATCGTTGATGCTGTAATGGATGACGGGTCACTGGGCTTCAGAGTGGCTGAGGGTCTGTGGTGGCTATTCCCTCAGATCCATCAGGGTCCAAACTTCAGTCCTTTCTGCCCTCTTTTTCACCCTGAAAGTCAATTCTGTGGGCTCCATCCTCTAAGACCTCACTCTCTGGCTTCTGACTGGGCTTGGCCAAAGGAGCAGCATCCCACAAGAGACAGAGGGCAGCAGAAAGTAGGGGTCAAGGTGGCTGCTTGTTCATGACTGTCCCCTGTGACAAAGGTTGACAATGCTCTGTGCTTCGACCCAACCCTCAGCTCCCTGGAGCAACCCGGTAGGATAGCTTCAGGTTTCTCTGGCTTCCAGAAAAACAACACTTCATTCATTCCACCTAAGTCCACCTAAGTCCAGCTAGTGTGCTGGATCCTTCCACTAGAGGGGGACATTAAGTTACAAAATCTTAAAATTATTCTGTTGTTGTTGTTGTTGTTAAAATAAAAGAAAGCTGGGGCTGCGAATACAGCTTAGCCAGTAAAAGTGTTTGCCTTGGAAACAAAACTACTTGAGTTCAAACTCTGGAACCTGTGTTCAAAACCAAAACAGAAAACAAACTGGCCAGAGCCCATGCATAAAAACAACAGCAACAGAAAGGAAGGCGAGGAGGTGCACAGGGGTAGCCTCATCAGTGAGGCAGACAGGTGGACTCCCAAGGCTGGCGAGCCGACCAGGCTAGACAGTTACTGACTGTCTCAAAACATAAAAAGATGTGTGAAGCACGATTAATGAAAAACTCAGGAGAGAAACTGGGGTTCAACCTGAAGACTCATAAAGCAAAGCAACCAGCCACTGGCTCTTACCTCAACCTCAGTCTGAAAATAGTGACCCTGCCTCCAGGAATCTCAGAATGAGACTGTGTCTGACAGCTGTCTCCTCCCGCCTTATACTCCTCTCTAGGGCTGGGATTAAAGGCGTGCACCACTGGGATTAAAGACATGCACTGTCTGGTTTCTATGACAACTAGTGTAGCTACTGGGATTAAAGGTGTGTGTTACCACTTTCTGGCTGTAAGACTGACCAGTGTGTCTGTTTTACTTCCCTGATCCCTAAGCAAGCCTTATTTATTAAAATACAATTGAAATGTCTCTACAGATGTGGACTAGTAAAATGGTTTAATGGGCAAAGGCATTTCCTCCAAGTAGGATGACCTGAATCCAATCGCTGGGACCCACATGGTAGAAGGAGAGAACAGACTCCCACAAGTTGACCTCTGACCTCCACAGGCATGCTACGACACATGCACACTCACACATGTACACACACAAAGAATAACACATGAATGGAAAAAATTAACTGAAGATCAAAAGGTGGGCGGCACCTGAGGCATCCAGGGCTGTCATTCGGACCTCAGGAATGACCTCTGACCTCTGCATGAACGAACACACACCTGCACCAACATACAAATGACCACACACACACACACCTCCGGGTAACATAAACCCAGATACCGAGGCTGCTTCCAGAGCCTGCTCTGCTACCTAAAGACAAAAAGAAATCGAACCCCTTTGAGTCTTAACCCACCAGCAGAATAGAGACCCCAGCAGACCTCCCACCAGCTTGCCCTGAGAACTCAATGCAGGAGCGTCTGTGAACACACAGTGCCCGCTCAGCGCCCAGGCAGCGTTCACCACCTCTGCTCTGCAGCAACACAGCTCACTGAGCTAAGCCAACCAGAGGTTACTTGGTTTTGTCAGCGTCGGCCCTGGGGCTGCCAGCAGCCATTGGCACAGCAGGATGCTAGAAGTGTCCTCAGGGAAACCACACAGCCTTGTCTTTATCAGAGCCACTGGGATGAGTGCCACGTCATGTCCATTCACCTGGTTCTCAAGGACCACTTGACTCCGTCTAGGACAACTCTTGTTCAGCACCTCGGTGGAGTCGGCGGGGAGGTTAAGGACTCCCTTCATATTGGGTTTTCTCCTCCCCTGCCCAGACAGTGTCTTAAACGCACAAAAGCACTGAGGTGGGAAGGGAAGGAATGTGTGCTTGGTGACATTACCCAGAACATGTTTTGACTACATTGCTGGTTCTCAGAAAGGGCAGTGTTGTATGCCACATTCGTGGCTGCTCTCACCGTTTTAATGAGTCCCTGAATAGTGACAGGAAGGCCACTTGGGCCTGACTAACTGGGTCACCATGGTTTCACAAAGACATGGGCAGGCTGCAATATCTAAGTCACTCACATCGAAGTGACCACTGGACCTAATTCAAAGTCACTGGAAGGTGACAGTGAGCCACCAACAGCCCCAGGAGCCAGAGCTAACCAGATGGCACAAGGCAACCAAGAGTGCAGCTGTCCTGGTCCCCACTCTCCCTACAATCCCTCAAATCTGGGTGCTCCAGGGCTGGTCCCTCATGTTCCACCATCGTGATGTGTTCACAGCCAATATTCTCTTTTCCGTTATTTAACATGCTTCATGTAAGACAACTAAATATCATAATTAAGTGCATGGATTTGGGTTGAAATTTTATGTCATGACCACACAGAGTAGAAAACCAGGTTCACTCACCAATAACACAAGCAACAATTCATTATGTATAATGAAAATAAGTACTACCACCAGATCTTAATAGGTCTAATAGATCAACTGCCAGATCTGAGCCATTGCCTATGGGACAGTCTACTGCCAGATCTGAGCCATTGCCTATGGGACA
>JAQHUG010000040.1:8610778-8622053 GCA_028555095.1 Dicrostonyx torquatus
GAGCCAGTAAGCAGCATTTCTCCATGGCCTCTGCATCAGCTCCTGCCTCCAAGTTCCTGCCCCATATGAGTTCCTGTCCTGACTTCCTTAAATGATGACCATTGACATGGAAGTGTAAGCCAAAAAGAAAAAAATCCCTCTCCTCCCTACGTTGCTTTGGCCATGGCATTTCATCAAAGCAACTGCAGTCCTAACTAAAACACAGGTGACAGCCCACCATCAAGGAAAGCTGATGTATGAGTTCAAGGCAGGAACCTGGAGTCAGGAACTGAAGCAGAGACCATGGAGGACCTACCCATGGCTTGCTTGTCGTAAAACTCAGGCCTACCTTCCTAGATATTGCACTACCCACTGTGGGCTGTGCCCTCCTACATCAATGAGCCATTAAGAAAAAGGGCAGACATGGCCGCAAACCAATCCGTTGGAGACAATCCTTCTGTTGAGATTCCCTCTTCTTGGGGACCCTAGGTTTGTGTCAACATGACAGCTGAACTATGGCACTCAGATTCTGTTTAATAGGGCAAAGGGAAAATGGGGAAATGCTCCAAGCAAAACTCACTTCCCTCCAAGGATAGGGCAGGGGTGGGAACGTAAAACTTGCAGATCAGTCTCTTTGATCCCGCTCATAGACAAAGGCTTATGAGTTTTCACAATGTATTTTATAGTGAAGAAAAGGCTACTGCTTTGGTCATAGCTGCTCACGGCAGAAGCAGGCTGTTTATACTCAACACAATGCCGAGAGCTAGCACAGACGTTCACAGCACCTTCCCGTTCAGTGCTACCACTGGAGATTTTGATAAGCTCCTGCAATCAAGTGGGGACCTCTTATCAGCCTCTTGGTGCCAAGGTAGGAATTTAAAACACCGTGGAGTTGGAGAGAGAGCCATGCAATGCACTCAATAATCCTTCTAGAATTTGATGGCGTAAAGGAAAGAAAACTTGGGTTCTTACAAGCTCCTAAAAATGGGTTTTTTTTTCTAAAGTTAGGTTGTTGAGTGTTGGATTTAACTAACAGTAAAAAGAGTTTAACTATTTTTGAGGCCAGTTTTAGGCAGGGGATGTCGCAAAGTTGGTAGCATTCTTACCTGTACATTCCATACGTGAGACCTTGGATTTAAGCCCTAGCACTGTATGAACTAGCTGTGGTGACACATTCCTATAAGCTCCGCACTCAAGGGATGAGGCGTCAGAAGTCCGAGGTCTTTGTTGTCGACATGCAGTGTTTGAGGCCAGCCTGGGCTATATGAGACTCACTCTCAAAATTTTCATAAATACTCAAAAGTACTCACAGCCAGCCTTCTGTCTCTTTAGTGAGGCTGAGCTGGGATGCGCATCCACACCTAACCATGTCCAGTGGTGTACTCCTTTCTGCAAATGGTCCCAAGCACATGCACCTGCATGGAGTCGGTGAGAGGATATCATTCTGCTTGCTCAGTCCTCAGATAAACAAACAGGAAAACCATGGTCACCATAAACCTTTTTGGGTTTGTCCTCCAGGAATGCCACTTCTGTTTCATGATCCTGGCACCTGCGAAGGCTAATGTCACAACCTGCCCCACCTTCATCATCAGAAGATCCAACTTGGCAGAGATGCCAAACCTCTATTTGATGACCCTTCTCTCAGGAGCCAGTGAAGGTGCCTACTGCCATACCCGACAGCTGCATTCCATCCCCAGGACCAACATGGTAGGGAGGGAAAATTGACACCCATAAATTGTCCTCTGACCTCCATATGTGTGCTGTGGCATGTATGTGCCCACACACACACACACACACACACACACACACACACACACAAGATAATTAAGTAAATAAATAAATGATTTTTAAATGGATTTTGTGTTCAAAACTATCTGAAAGAAATCATCTTCAAAGCTTGTCATTGCACACTGGAAACGCTTGCTAGGGCACCCTGGTGTATTTCGCCATTATTAAAACCAGAAACAAATAAGTGAGCTAAACCACAGGAACAGCCTGTTTGATCTGGGTACCTCAGAATCAGGGAAACGGCATTAGCCTTGGTAGATTAGAATCAAGGAAGGTAGGGCATTCACTGCGGCTCTAACTCCCTGTAGTGGAGTTCAGCAATGGCCCCAGATGGATAGTGCCTGTTCTTCTGCTACCCCTGGTTGATAAATGTGCATCCATTTTTCATTTTGAAGTGTTATTTCCTTTTGCAATTTGCCAAGTGCCTTTTCATGCCCCATTTGAAGACCATCCCATGAACAAAGCTCCTCCAGGGGAGACAAGTTAATTATCTGACTGCCACTCTGCTTCTGGAAATAAAATTCTTCCCCAGCCCCAAAGGCAAAGAACCAACTGTTGGATGGGGTGTTGGGTTCCCACAGGACCAGCTGACAGACAGGAGGAGGGACCAATAGCTAGGAGCCCAGATGTATAGCCAGGCAGACCTGGCTAGGTCCTCCTCTGGGAAGTCATGAAACCTTGGGCACTGTGGTTAGTCTCCGAGCCCCAGTTCCGCTATCGCAAAGCAGAGTTACTCCTGCCTCTTCTACTGCATGAGTATTGTAAAGTCTAAAGAGCCTGGCAAACACTGGACTCCCGGTGTGTCAACAGCATCCAGTAGATGTTTCCATTCTGAGAAACCACACTCGATAAGCAGTCCCCTTCCATCCACAGGAAGATGTGGGAGGCGTCGGGTGAAGCTCCCTGGATTGTTTCAGCAATGTTTCCACAGCAGCTATATATTACACATGTTTAAAGATGCATTGCATTTGCTACTTTTCATGTTGCTGCAACGTAGTGCCGCACAAGAAGCTGTTTAAGGCATGGTTTATTCTCACATACAGTCCAAGGGAATACAACTCGTGATAATGAGGAAACGAGGCCACAGGACGGGAGGCAGTTGGTCACACTGCACCCGCGGTCAGGATGCAGAAAATGAACAGGAAGTGGGCCCAGGCAACAAAACCTCGAAGCCCATACCCAGTGACCCACTTCCTCCAGCCAAACTCCACTCCTAAACGATCCCATATGTGTACCAGGCAGCACAGGCAGCTGAGGACCAAGTGGGCAACACCTCACATTCAAACCAGCACACACATGCAGGTAACTTAGAAAGGGTGTTGAGCGGTGTTTTTCCTGAGCTGCATCTTCAGAACCCTTGATCCACTGAGATCTCACACTTCTGCTGGGCATGGCAGCAAGCTCCTTCACCCGCTGGAGCCATCTTGCCAGCCCTTGTCTAGTCATTCTTTTTTTTTAAAAAAAAAAAAACTTTATTTAACTTTATTTCATGCGCATTGGTATAACGATGTCAGATTCTCTTGAGCTGGAGTTATAGACAGCTCTGATCTGCCATGTGGGTGCTGGGAATTGAACCTGGGTCCTCTGGAGGAGCACTCAGTGCTCTTAACCACTGAGCCATCTCATCAGCCCTGTCTTGTCATTCTTAAGGAGCCAGGGACAAGGTCAAACTACAGTCTACAGGCTGGAGGTGCAATTTAACGTTATAGCACTTGCCTAGCACGCCAGAGGCTCTAGCATTGAAAACAGAAAAATAAGAAATAGTTTATTATAAGATGTAAGAATGCAGAAATACATGTATTTATATATAATATAGTAATATATAGTAAAGGAAAAAGGAGAGTGGAAACACCCCCTTTGACTTAGCATTTAAGTATTCAAGTTGTGGGGTACATACTCTAACTCAGAAAAGAAAAACACCTAGTGCAAGATGCAAATATGTGTTAATTCAGCTTATTTAATACCACTGACGTGTGTTAAGCTATGCAGAAGGATAGACTGAAGGAGTCTTAAAGGGGACAGTGAGAGCCCAGTTCAAGAGCATTAACAATCTCAGAATGTGTTACCTACACATCTGAGTATTTAAACTGAGGTTCATGTCAGGCAATGATAAGAAAATGAAGTGAGATCCACAGTGGGGATGGGAGGGGGCGTTGGGACTAGCAAGGTGATGTCAGCCATGCTGACCCATGTCAAGGGAAAACACCCAGTGCTCACTCTCAACTCTGCAGACTCCTCCATGAGCCAGAGTAGACATGATTCCCAACTAGACACAACCTTGTGGACCTCTTCACTGCACAGCTTACCACCAACTCATTCACAAAGAGGGGTCCTTGCGACACCTCTGGAGAAGCAGGTGGACGAGTTAACATGAGAGCCAGAGACCCTGCCGATGCGACTGCACATCCTGCAGGCGGTGTGAGACTGCGCGCCATGCCAGCCATGTGAGATTGCGCACCCTGCCCGGTGTAAGACTGCGCGCCCTGCCGGCCATGTGAGACTGCACACCATGCCCGCCCCGCAGTGTGTCACTGCACACCATGCCGGCGGTGTGCGACTGCGCACCCTGCAGGCGGTGTGAGACTACGCACCCTGCCCGGTGTGAGACTACGCACCCTGCCGGCCCTGCAGTGTGTCACTGCACACCCTGCCGGCGGTGTGAGATTGCGCACCCTGCTTGCGGTGTAAGAGTGCGTACCCTGCCCGCAGTGTGAGATTGCGCACCCTGCCCGGTGTAAGACTGCACGCCCTGATGGCCATGTGAGACTGCACACCACACCGGCCCCCGCAGTGTGTCACTGCGTACCCTGCCGGCCGGGTGAGACAGGTGTGATTTCTAAAGTGATACTTCTTAGGAAATGGATGATTCTAGAACCCTGATCCTGAATGCTGTGTGAGTAAAAAGCATAGCACACCCTTGAGTTGATGTGTGTAAGACTATTGCTTTTGATCTCTGTATAATGCAGTGTGATGGGTTTTGGTGCAAGTATTTGGTCATATAGCTATTGCCAGAACTACCACATAGAAAAGTCTTATCCCCCCCCCCAAAAAAAGGTTTCTGTGGCCTCCAAACTTTTCATGACTGTGGCAAATTACAGAGCAAACTACTTAAGGAATGAGTTACCTAAGATCTTCTAATCGGAGGTTAGAGTCTGCTCAGCTGGCTAAACTGTCTGTATCTGAGGCAGCACAGGACAGCATGAAGAAAGGGTGCAGCCAGGCTCTTTATGTGATATTTTAGATTAAGAGTCTGTGGTTTGGTCAGAAGGTCCTGACTAATCTGCTGTGGTTGACAAGCACCATCTTCTGTTCTTCATTGGGACTGTAGGACCAATACAGAGAAGCTGCGGTCCAAGGAGGCTAAACTGCATCTCACCCTGGTACCCAAAACTTTGTAATGTTTAAGAGTCACCCACATAGTTCTGGTTTTTGAGGTATGAAAGATGCAAGATCGACAAAGTTATGGAGAGAGGCTGGGGCCTGGCACAGTGTGGCAAGGTCAGAGCTCCTGAAGAGAGACAGAAAAGGTCACTGGCTAAGGTACAGTCTCCGTTACAGTGGAGATTTAAGGGTGTTGGAGATGTCGGGGCCATGGAACATCTCCCTAATGAGACAAGCTGTATTGCTGCAGATGGCAAGGCTGGAGAAGCAGGGATGTCCAAACACTTCGAAACCTAGAAGATGTTGGGCACTGAGCTATTTACACGTCAGGATTTTGTTTTGATATGATTATAGTAGGAATAGATATACCCTGGTTCTTCCCACTTGGAGAAAGAAAGAATGTGGCTTGGTTTACTTTTTTTTAAATTTACAGGAGCCTCACAGTTAAGATATTTTAAACATTTTTATGTGCACTGATGTTTTGTCCACATGTATGTCTGTGTGAAGGTGTGAGGGTGCCAGATCCTCTGGAACTGGAGCTACAGACAGTTGTGAGCTGGCATGCGGGTGCTGGGAATTGAACCTGGGTTCTCTGGAAGAGTAGCCAGTGTTCTTAACCACTAAGCCACCTCTCCATCCCAATACTTTGAACTTTTAAAGCAGTATTGAACTTTTGGAGTGCTGGGCTAAAGACTGTGGGACTTTTAAGTTGTGTTGTGTGCTATATTATGATGTCAACATGAGATCTTGTGGATAAGAGATGAAAGGTTATAGCTTAAAGTAATGTGCTTATATATAAAACCGACAATGTATGGAATGTCCTATCGAGGTTCAGCTGTCATCTTGCCATGACCTAGAATCATCTAACAGAGCCTCAATTGAGGGATAGTCTTGATACATGACTGGTATGGGAGGGCACAGGCCTCATGTAGGCAGTCAGGTGGGCCTGGGTTATATAGAAAAGCAAGGTAAGCACAGTCTAGAGATAAAAACAGGAAGCCACATTCTTCTATGGTTTCTGCTTTAGCTTCAACTTAATTTCCTGTCCTGACTTCTCTCAATGATGTGTAGCGATACAATAATTAACCAAGCCAGCTCAATAGGAAAAGGTATTTTAATAAATGAAAAGAGGAAAGACTCACAGAAACAGGGAAGTCCGAAGTCCTCTCTGATCACAGGATGCCGCATGGAGCGAGTCAGAGAGCGCGCACCTGTGTTCTCTCCGTTTTCATTACCTGGGGTCTCAATGGCCACACCCCAACGTGAGGTGATTGGCTGTTACCCCATCAATGATGAACTCTGACCTGGAAGTGAAAGCCAAATAAACCCTTTCCTCCCCAAGCAGGAACATAATGGAACTAGGACTATTGTAATAACTCAGATCCATCCATAGAGACGAGAAAGTGATCAAGAAAAGTTAACTGAGCATCTCTAGGTGGTCAAGTAACAGTGAGGTCTCCCTTCTGTGGTTTCATAAAGTCTGTGTGTATGGGATATTTTCACAACAAATACCATTTCTATATTTGAAAACATTGCCATGTGTGGGAATAAGCAGAAAGAAGGATGAGTAGTGACTGATTGCCCCCATTGTGTAGAAGCTAATTCATCTTGTGTAGCCTGATGAAAGCTTAATGAACCTCGACACTGCGTGAGCACGAAGGAGTGATGGCGAGTGATGGCAGCACGCTCCAACCAAGGTCCTGGCATCTGTGGGACACGTTCTGGCGTCTGTGTCTCTCTGTCAAAGGGGTTGAAGGTGAGGGCATGGTGATAAGAAAGTTCTGGGAAATGTCTAGATAATTATTGAAATTAGTAGCTAGTTTTTTTAATTAATTTTGATTGTTTGTGGCCATAAGGCAATACCAAGCCACTTTCCAAAGAACTTGGGTTAAATCCTAATTATCTATAATTGGATTTTCTGCCTTGCAAATTATCTGTAGTGGCTTCAGAATTATTAACCTCATTCATTCCAGGAGCTCTCCAGCTGCGTGTTATACCCCATCACCTCACAGGAACAGAACTTAAAACAGAGTCAAAGAAAACCTCAAGATGAATGATTTGAGGGTGTGTTTAGCAGGGAGAAGAGGCACCCAGGGGATATCTAAATTACTGCGTTCCCAATTTTTGATGCTGAAATTATTAACCAGTTGGACAAGAAACAGAAGGGAGTAAATAAACTTCCGTTAAAATTAGAAGGATTCACTTTGGCCAGGGCTGTGTTTTCTTCCTAATGCTCTCCACCTCATTCACCAAGTTGAGGAGTCACCCTGAGAGCCTGGGCTCTGTCCAAGGTGCTGAAAGAGTCCGGTAGTATTCAGTCAGGGTCTTGAGCTCCAAGGGGTTTGTGGACAATGTGCCCGGATGTCATGGTTGTAGTTGGGAAAAACCTATTAAAACTAATTAAGGACTCTCTTTGCGTATCATATTTGTGATGCCAGTAGTCCTGGAATTAGTAAGTGCTTCTGATAGAAACAGGAACTGGCTTAAATATCCTTTCCCGCCAGTATCAGTCTTAAGAAGTCATTGTTTTTAGGGTGATTATATATGTGTTGGCTTTTGTACTCTAATTCCAAGACTATTTTACACAATTTGTATTTATTCTCTGATGATTTCATACATATATACAATATATATTGGTCATTTACAACCCAAATCTCCCCTCATTGCTACCCAGACCCAGATCCTTTCCCCTCCCCACCCTCATGTCTGCTCTCTTTTCATAACTCGCTAAGTCCAATTAGTGCAGTCTAAGCTGTCATGAGATAACCCTTCTTTAAGCTGTGAATATATCTTGCTCTCATTGGTTAATAACAAAAGTTGCTTTGGCCTATAGCAAGACAGAATGGAGCGAGGCAAGAAAGACAAACTGAATTCGGGGAGAGAAAGGGGAGAATCAAGAGATGCCATCCAGCCACCAAACAAGCAGGATGTGTTGAAAATGAGCCACATGGCAAAACATAGTCAGAAATATAGGTTAATTTAAATGTAAGTTAGCTAGTAAAGAGCCTGAGCTATTGGCTGAGCATTAATAATTAATATAAGACTCTGAGTAATTATTTGGAAGTGTCTACAGGACAGAGAAACCTTCATTTACAGAAGCACACAGGGGTGTGTCATCATCCACTGAAGTACAGACAACCTACAAGAGGTCACACCGTGGAAGAACTTGAGCTCCCAGGAACTGCCCTAGCCTGGACTCCACATCTTTCCATTCTACATCTGAGAGAGGCATACTAACCCCAGTCCCAACTGCCACTCTAATCTCAAATGCTATTTGAGGCGTTAAATGTCCTTTTCCCTCCTACAGAAGATTTACCAAGTCAGAGCCCTTCATAACCCTGGCTTTGATCCTGATCAAAGCTTGGATGGATGGTGAAGCTATGGAACTGAAGATCTGTGTGGGATGCTGGCCCCTTCCCCTGCAGTCCTTCTCCCTCCCCCTTCATGGTCCTCCTTTATTTGGATGTCAGGGGCTTTTGTGAGCACACTGCAGGAATCTGACATGGCCTTCCTGAGAACTCAAAGAAGGCATTTCTCTCTTTTCTTTTTAATCTTCTGTTTAAAGAAAAATGAAGAGTAGGAGAAATGCATGCACAGAGGCAAGGAGGCTGAGGATGCGTAGGACTTTGGAGTAGGGGAACTCAATGCAGGGCTGTGTTTGATGAACTTTCCTAAGTCATCAAACAACAATTTCCTACTAGAAGAAGAAAAAAATCAGGAAAAAAACCAACTCAAGAATCCCCCCTCCCCAAATCTGGAGCATCACCATTAAAAGCCCCACTAATGAGTCGGCCATAGTGTCTGGGGCATGGAAGGGACTTTGTTCTGTGCCCAGGTCAACACGTTTCCTGTGAACACTAGGTAGTTGGTATTTCTGCGCACAGTGTCTGTCACAACTCTACTGCTGTAGCAGAGTTCGCCCTGCTATGGTCACACAAAAGTCATCACCACAGCCAAGAAAGGAACCATATCAATCCTTTCTGACAGCAATGCCCCTGATGACCTAATCATCTTTGACTAAGCCCCACCTCTTAAAGGTTTCATCACTGCCAAACACTGCCACAATGAGGACCAGGATTCCAGTACAGGAACCATCAAGGGACAGACATGAACCTCAGGAAGGTCTCGATAATGTAACACAGGCACTACGATAAAACTATAAGCACTAGACGACAAACTTTTCACACCCACTGAGCATTTATTAGCAGAAGATGATCAAATATAACTCACTCAAAGCTAACTCAAGGTGATAGCTTGATCACCTTGCTTTCTTTTCCCACCGTCTTCCATTTCTGCCTTCATGTCCTTCAGATGTAACCTAGGATTTGTGTATACAGAAGACATGCAAGGTCTTTCTTATTTGCCCTCCATCTGCAGACATAGTACTGTTCTTTCTCATGGCTGTATAAAATGCCACTGTGTTGACATAAAACAAAGCTGTTGAGAAGACTCACTCAGAGTTGGCCCTGCCTTCCAGGTGCTCTGACAAAGACAGTCTGAGAGAGTAGGTGGTGAGAGGAGGGAGTGCTTCTGTCCTGGTGGAAGGTGGCCACTTTGTTTCCATATCTACTGGTTCAGTGGAGATATCCCAAGCTAGTTTTTCTGCCTCTGACCTCTGAAAAAGTCACAAAGTCCACATGTGACTTAGCCTTGGCCCTCCTTCTTCCTGGCCCTGCCTGATCTGCTCCCCACCCCACCCCTACCCCCTCTCCATTGAGGATGTACAGTTATTCACCACTAAAGGGTGCCCTCCTCCAAGACCCAGAAGCTCTGAGACACAAAACACTGCAGGTTTGCAGAACAGATCCTGCAAGAATGGGGTGAGAGAGCAAAAGCCTGCCAGTTCTCAGAGGGTAAAGTACCGGGTGCCAGTGTGAACATCTATCTGAGTTCAAGACCCCAGCACCAATATGCATGACAAGCCTGCCTGTAAAGCCAGTACTCAGGAGGCAGAGACAGGAAATCACCAGAGCAAGCTGGCTTGATTAACTGAATCCAAGAGCCCCAGGTTCAAGAAAAGATCTAAAAAAAAACCCTGTCTCCGTATATAAAATAAAGAATAATCAAGGATCACTGGATATCAGTCTCTGGCCTACACACACACACACACACACACACATACACACTCATATCAATGCATATACTGCATACACACATGTATACATACCATACATATATACACATGCAAAAGAAAGAAACCAGTCAAATGAGAGGCTCTACTAATAGGAGGCCATATTCAGAAAGTGGATGTTACTTAACGTGTTCTATATGCCGAGTAGAGTGTATGGATATAACATTGTGAGAGCAAGAAAATTAGGTCACAGTCTGGTTTCCCCAGAAACCAATTTGATCACACACATTGCTCAGGTGTGTGCACAGAAACCCTACTTAAAATGGGCACTACTGAGACACGGGCATCAGTAAGCAGATAAACACATCAATGGGTACAACCACAAAGGGTTTCCCCAGACTTGTGACTCTTGGACCTGCTTCCTTAATTCATTCAACATCGCCAAGAAATTCACTTCCTCAAAAAATATGTCCTTGACAGATGTGTTGTCGACAGCTTATAATCCCAGCACCACTTGGATGACAGAGGCAGGTGAATCTCTGTGAGTTCCAGGCCAGTGAGGGATTCACAACAAGACACCACCAAAAAAGGGGGGCGGGATGGCCTGCAGCACTCCTCACCCCAATCTCACTTCAGCCTGTCATGTGCTCCACTTCTCTGACCTGTGCATGCATGTGGGTTAATATTTGCTAGGAAAACATACATTGAGGCTGGTAGTACAATACAGTATCAGGACATTTGGCTAGCAAGCAATCAGGCATTGCACCCTCTGATTTGTAAATAAAATTAAATGAAATGTTCTAAAAAACTTTGTTATTTTCTTTGTCTGTAAACTTGATGTCACTGTAATCAAACACTCTACAAAAATAATAGGAGAAGGAAGAAGTGATTTGTCTCATGGTTTTGTGTTATGGAATTCCCTTCTATATGTTATGAATATGTTTTATTGTTATTGGTTAATAAAGAAACTGCTTTCAGCCAATGGCTTAACAGAATATAGCCAGGCTGGAAAAGATATTAAGAGAGAGTAGGCAGAGTCAGGGAGATGCCATGTAG
>JAQHUG010000040.1:8705415-8727829 GCA_028555095.1 Dicrostonyx torquatus
GGATCCCCCGCAGCTGGAATTACAGTGGTTGTGAACCACCGCATGACTGCTGAAAACTGAACTCAGGACCTGGAAGAGCAGCCAGTGCTCTTAACCAATAAGCCATCTCTCCTGCCTCACTAACTTTTTTAAATGCAAGAAGAGATGAATGTGGAGGGAAAATTCTTAATACACATTGATGGAGATATACATTAGAACCCCGAGGTTCTTCCTCGAAAACAGAAAATGTAGGTCTGCTCTATGATCCAGCTACCCTTTCCAGAGCAGAGACGCACAGGCAATGAAAAGAGCATACCAGAGAAAAATCTTCATGCCCGTCTCCTCGTCACAATGTCTAAAATAGTGGGTAACCTAGAGGCCCATCACGGGAATGAGTATGTAAAGAAAAGTCTTATAGAGACATGATAGAATGTTATTCAGTCATAAATATGTATAAAATCTAGATATTTTGGCACCAAAATGGATGTCGGGGTTGGGCACGACATAAATGAAATAAAAAGAAAGAGAAGCAGCAGGTGCCTGGGCTTTGCTCCTGTCACTTAACGTCACCATGACTGCCTGGGCAGGGCTTTCATCAATCTAATTTTTACTCTTGAATGGCACCTGTGTGTATGGCTAAAGGATCCAGCTGCCTTAGGCCTGCTTTGATGGAACTGTCCTATGCCTGCTTCATCCAATATAAATGCCACTAGATACCAGTGGCCAGTGAGCAGTCAAAGTGTGGCTACTGCAGCTGAAGACTGGGAGGCTGGACCTGACACTCACTCACTTAAATGTAAACTGCTCTCTGTGGCTACGAGCCACTGTACTGGATAGGTCAGCTTGGAAGATGCTCGGGCCTGGAGTCCATGTCAGGCTATGATCAGGCTCACCCTAATGACAGAGGGTGAGAAAGAAAGCAGGGTGCAGACTTACTAACGTCAGAAGGGGCGATGCTGTTGGGAATGCAGACACTGGGAGCCAGCACGCCCCTTCTGAGATGTGCTGAGTCCATCAGCTTGCTTCATTTGATTTTTCTCCAGGGTGGAAGCTGATTGGGGCCAGGGAGGGCCTCTCCATCTCTGAGCTGAGCCCAAGGTCCTCAGTCAGGAGCTGGGTAAACACGAAATGGGTTGAAGGGGGCATTTATGTTCCCAACCGTTTATGGACCTCAGATGGACCACTTCTTCCTTCCTATGTTCCCTCTTGGGGCACAACCTGTCTTACAGAACCGTCTCTATGAAAAGGACTGAGAGCTAGGGATTGTACCAAGCTTTACTTTAGGGTAGGCCACCAACCCACTCCCAAATCATGGCATGGAGACTTCTCATTAGTTATGAATGCTTGGCTTAACTTCAGCTCATTTCTGGGCTAGCTCTTTTAACTTAAATTAGCCTGTTTCTCTTTATCTACTTTTTGCCTTGGGGCTTTTTACCTTTCTTTCTGTATGTCTTACTCTCCTGCTTCCTCCAGTGTCTGGCTGGCTGGTGGCTGCCTGGTTTCTGGCCCCGGACATAGCCATCTTTTCCTCATTTCTCCTTCTCTCTTCTTCTTCCTCTCATTCTTTTTTTTTTGTTTGTTTTTGTTTTTCAAGACAGGGTTTCTCTGTAGCTTTGGAGCCTGGCCTGGAACTAGCTCATGTAGACCAGGCTGGTCTCGAACTTACGGAGATCCACCTGCCTCTGCCTCCCGAGTGCTGGGATTAAAGGCGTGCGCCACCACCACCCAGCTCTCTCATTCTTTTTAAGCCTAGATTTCTCCTCCTACTTATTCTCCCTGCCCGCTAGCCCCACCTGTCTCTCTTCTACCTAGCTATTGGTCATTTAGTCTTTTTTATTATTATTTATTATTATTAAACTAATCGGGTGCCTAAGCAGTCGAGCTGAAACAGCAACACTTCTTTTCATAATTAAACAAATGCAGCATAAACAAAAGTAACACATCCTTACATCGCTAAACAGAGGCAGCAGAAACAAATGTTTCACACCTTTCCACAGCTAAGTCACATTCCACAGCACATCTTTACATAATATTCCACAATATTTGTGGTGGGAAGCGTCATGAAGACAATGTCATAGCTTGCCCACTGGTGCCGCAGCCCATGAACCTAGTGCCAATGTTTGTTCCAGTAGGTTCCTGTTGCTGTGATAAAGCCTTGATCAACACCAACCTTGGGAGGAAAGGGTTCATGTGGCTTACATGGTGCAGTCCATCATTAAGGGAAGTCAGGACAGGAGCTCAAGGCAGGAACTGAAGAAGAGACCATTGCTTCCTGGCTTACTCCCCATGGCTTGCCCAGCTTGCCTTTTTTATACAAGCCAGGATGACCAGCCCAGGGGTGACACTTCCCACAGTAGGCTGGAACCTACGACATCAATAGTTAATCAAGAAAATCACACACACACACACACACACACACACACACACACACACACGACAGACTTGCTACAGGCTAACACGATGGAGGCATTTTCCTTCCTGAGATTCACTCTCCCAAAATGACTCTGGCTTATGTCAACCTGATAAGACAAAAAAAAAAAAAAAAACCAAGAAAAAGCTAGAGGGAGTAAATTGAGAAGTTTTAACCCAGAGGGTAATAAGACCAGGGCTGGGCGTAAAACAGAGTAGTGTTAGTGGGTTAAATGCTAATCGCAGAAGACAGTAAAGGCATCAAGGGCTGAAGATGTGCGAGAGATCTCTAGGCTGAACATGATGGCGGCTTCAGCAAAGATGCCGGAGTTGGACTCAAAACCTCATTTGAAGGCAGTTGACGACTGGGAACTGTTCAGCAAGGAACTTCTGAAACCACAGAGAACGCAGCCGTCCGCCTACCAGGCAAAGTTCAGACCCACATAAAATCTAGCGGCATGCTCTAACATGACCACTGGCCAAGGTCACTTTTTTGCCGTGACACTTGACTCCTAATTATACAAGATTCGTGCTACTTTTAAAGGTAACTTTATTGACCTAAAATACTGAATCATAAAGTCTGCCTACGTAAGTCTTATAATCCAATGAATTTTACTTGATTTTGGTACTTCTGTAATGTAATGGTGTTGAATGCCTGTTGGACAGTTTTTTAAAGATTAATTTATAATGCTTTTAACTATGTATATGAGTGTGTTTGTGTGTTGTGTAGTTTAGTGCACGTACCTGACGGCAGAAGCCAGAAGAGGGTGTTGGATCCCCAGAGCTGGAGTTACAAACAGCTGTGAGCCTTCCGACACCGGTACCAGGAACTGAACTCAGGTCCCCTGCAAGAGCAAACTGTGCTCTTAACCACTACACCATCTGTCCAGCTCCTTGCTGGACATCTGATATCTCTTCTGGTGAAGTATCTGTCAAATCCTTTGCTACTCACTTGTGATATAATTTAACCAGCACATAAGCAATTGGATGTACTTATGGATCTGATATGACACGATATTGTGACCCATGGGTATCATCCAAAATGATCCGATGAAGATAATTTGCTGCCTTTCTGATTGGATTATACACATTTTCTTTGTAGTCTAAGTAGAAATCACTTATCAGGCTGCCTGGTTTCCAATACCTTTCTCTCATTTTGTGGGTTGTTTTCTCGCTTTCTTGGTAGTTTTTAAAATACAAAATTCTTCATTTTGATGAAATCTAGCTCATGCGCTTTTTTCTCTTTTGTGTACTTTTGAGAACAAAAAAAAAGTGTACAGAACACTGTCGGCCCAGTTTGGGAGATTTTGTGGCAGAGGAAACTAAACTAGCATATGAAAAATGAGGAAAAACATTTTCTTAAAGTTGACATTTAGGTTGGATCTTGAAAGATAACAGGAACACACCAGCTACTGGACTGAAGATGCTTTTGGAGTACAAGGAACATCTGGGTGGAATTTCTTCTGATCCACTCTACATTCTTAGGATGATTTATGACCACAGATTCCAAGCAAGAATCCCCACATGGGCCAGCACCACATGGCACACACCAGCAGACACCATCGTGTTTTGTGATTATTTTAAAAAGCCAATTCATTTATGGAAGATTCTATTAGAATGTGGAGATGCATCCGTGTGGTTCTCTCAGAAGGTGGAAGAGTCGCGGTGTTTAGAGACCCACGGTGTTCGTTAGCAGTTGGAATATAGCCAGGGTTTTAGGGCAAAAGCCCCAGCCAGCAGCTGCAACAGTCCAGGGTTAGCCTCCCAGTCCAATACACCAATTAAAGAGCTGAGTAATCGAGATGAGGGGACGGCTCTGTCAGTAAAGGGCTGGCTGCACAAGTCTGGGGATCTGATTTTGAACTCCTGTGAAGACATACAAATCTCAGCACAGTTTCTGATGGGAATCTCAGTGCTGGGGAAGCAGAGGTTGGAAGATCCACTCTCTGGGGGTTGCTGACTAACCAGCCTAGCCTAGTGAACAAACTCTGAGATGGGTGAGAGACCTTCCTCCAAAGCAGGGTGGAGAGCACCTAAGACACAATACTGAAGATTAACCTCTGGCCTCCATACGCACATACGCACGTGCTTTGCATTTATATACACACACATGCATGCACACACATGCATGCACATACACAAACACACATAAAAAGGAAAATAGACTCGTAATCATGAAAGACAGAGGAGATTGAAGCAATGTGACCCAAAGTCTATCTTTTGAGTATTGAACTCAACTTTAAGTTAAATAGAGGCTAGAGGTATGCATAGTTCAATACTCTTGCCCAAGGTGTCATCTGGCCCACCACTGGCCTATCGTTGTGTCAGCTGTGGGTGATGTTATCCCCAGAGGTCACCAGTCTCCAAGATGGTTACTTCAGCTCCGGGATGCAGTGTCATTCTGGGGGACAGTTACCCTCATCCAGAGGGAGTGGAGTCTGTGACTCTGTTGTGACTTCACTCTTATAAAGAGTTGCCTGAGGTGACTGATATTGCATAATGGGGTGACAGCCCATTATGTCATCAGCCCATGATCGGTTAGATACGCAGACACACGAAGGCAGAGATGCCTAGCCTTCATCTATCTTTTAGTTACTTTGTGAGGATTTAATGCTGGGACGTTCAGTTGTTGTTTGTTTGTTTGTTTGTTTGTTTGGGGCTTAAAAAAAAGCAAAAAAAAGCTTTAAAGAGCTATCACATGAGGGTGCAGGTTGAACATGTCAAGTCCCCATTTTCTCCCCAAAGGACATGCATGCCAGAGAATGGAAACCAGGAAGTGTTCTCAGGCCAAGTACAGAACTAGAAAAACCTCACAGGTACCAAATGTGCCTGCCCTCGTAACCCAGCTTTGCCCATGACACTGGTGCCCTTAAACGCACAGACCTAGATGGTATGAACACATCTCTGGCTGTAACCCTGAGGACAAGAAGTCACCAAAAGTTTGACATTGCTTTCCTGCACACTAGAACAAGGGTGGCTTAGGATCAGAAATGACATAAAAAGTCTGACAAGGAATCAAGAGCTGCTTCACACCCCTCAGGCCATGGCTGAGATTCCCAACGCTGATCAGTGTTATTTTAGCAGAAACTGACAGCTCGTGGGCCTGTTTACAAACACTGGAAAGACAGCGAGAGAGTTCTAACATGCTGTCCGGAGCTTGCCAGCATTATAACTCCCTACAATCCACCAAGGGAAACAGTACAGAAATCCCACCATGATCTGCATTGCCCTGCCTCCCCAATAGTTTAGCACCTTTTTTGGGGGTGTTTTTTTTTGTTTTTTGTTTTTGTTTTTGTTTTTTTTTTTTTTTGTTTTCGAGACAGGGTTTCTCTGTAGCTTTGGAGTCAGTCCTGGAACTAGCTCTTGTAGACCAGGCTGGCCTCGAACTCACAAAGATCCGCCTGCCTCTGCCTCCCGAGTGCTGGGATTAAAGGCCTGCGCCACCACCGCCTGGCAGTTTAGCACCTTCTCGTGCCCTTCTCATCCGCTCACATTTCTACCTTCTCACATTCACTCCCTCTACCCAGCTTTTTCAGCCAGCGACTCTGTTTTCTAGTAGTACAGAAGAATGCTTTGTCTATGAGAGAAATTTGGGACCCATCCTGGCTTGTCTCCTGATGTCATGTAACAGTCCTCTACAAAGTAACCCAGAGGTTGTCCCATCTTAAGACGATCTCTTCAGTCCAAAGTTTTCATGAGTATTCTAAATTTTCTTCTACTTGAACTGAAAAGTTTATTTTGGCCACAGCTGGCTGTTGCTAGGGGTAACCAGTGAGTAGTCAGTTAAAGAATGTCAGGTGATCGATAACCATCGCTCCTGGCTGGCCATTACCGAGAGTCCGCAGGGAAGGGAAAATCTAGAGAAATGAGACACTTAAGTTCTGGAAATCAAATTACTACAGTTGAGAATTGTCACAGGTCAACAAAACGGAGGAGTTTGACAAAATGGTGCATCCCTGGCCCATACTACCCCGGGTGACTCTGGTTCAGAAATCTAGTGGGGTCCTCATGCCCACCTGCTACAGATGGCTATTCCCTCCAGACTGCAAGTACAGTAGTACCTCTGCCCAGAACCCTCCTCTCTGTCAAACCTGCCAGATGAAACTCCTCTCTGGATTCCTTTCTACATCTTTCAGCCCCAGCCTCTACCCCACCAACCCCCACACTGGTTGTCACCTCTTCAGAGAAGTCAAAACCTACATATTCCTCAGTCTAGGAAGGCTCTTCAACCACACAGATGAGAGTCCCTCCCCGTTGCCCCCGCCCCGGGCTCTTAGACTTCCCTGACATTCCATCACATTCTCCTGCATCTACCACACAGACCCAGCTGGTGAGTTAGCAGCAGAGGCTGAGAGGAACAACCCCCTCTAAGAATAGAAGCTCTGTGGTGGGTGAGAGAGAAAAGTCCCTGATGGGAGGAAGAATCACTGGTTTGGTTTGGAGCACTGGAGACTGAACCCAGGGCTCTTATGTATTAGACATGTGCTCTACCACTGAGCTGTATCCCCAGCCTTCATTTCACTTTTTTAAAATTTTGAGGCAGGCTGGGCAATGGTGACGCACACCTTTAATCCCAGCACTCGGGAGGCAGAGGCAGGCGGATCTCTGTGAGTTCGAGGCCAGCCTGGTCTACAAGAGCTAGTTCCAGGACAGGCTCCAAAGCTACAGAGAAACCCTGTCTCGAAAAAGAAAAAAAAATTGAGGCAGGGTCTCACTAAGTTGCCTAGGTTAGCCTTGAATTCACTCTGTAGGTCAAGCAAAGCCTGAATTCAAAACACCCCTGCATCAGCGTCCTCGTGTCAAAACAAAACACGACTTTCACCTCAAAGGGGACAAGAGGTAGCTTATTCTGGAGCCAAATATGAGTGACCATAGCCGGTGGATATGAATTCAGTTTGCCCAAGCAACAAGTTCCAGTGTTTAAATGTTTTCCTGAAGCTTTATAGATACAAGATTTAAAAAGTAGTAAATCCAGGTTAGTATTAGTGGGCGTGGCTTGTAGGCAGGTTATAGCAAAGTGGGGGGATTTCTTGCTCTGGGCTCTCAATGCTGTGATGAGACGCTTCACTTTGGAGTTGGCGGACGCTAGTTCTTGCTCTGCTAATTGAAGACATCCCCAAAGTTCCACTTGATAGGGGATAGCCACAGGACATTCCATCATACACAGAGTCGGGCATTAAATGACTACTATATATGGTGTAAACAGAGCCAAAGACAGGCTGGGAGATGTGGCTTTGTTGGTAGAGTGCCTACCTGGCACACATGATGCCCATGGTTCAATCTCCAGCACCACATACATAAGGTGTGGTGACAGGTGCCCATAATCCTGCAGCCAGGAGACAAAGGCAGGAGGCTCAGAAGTCTAAGCTTAGCCTTGGCTACGTAGTGAGTTCAAAGCCAGCCTGGTATACATGAAACCCTGTCTTCGAGAAAATATAGTAACCCAAGACAATTTGGCTGGGAATCTGCCCTTTGAAGCTCTCCACAAACAAACGTCTGCTCACACCAGCCTACATCACTCCCGGGCCCAGATGCTTATGCAACTTTTGAAAGTAACAATGAACCCGGCGGTGGTGGCGCACGCCTTTAATCCCAGCACTTGGGAGGCAGAGGCAGGCGGATCTTTGTGAGTTCGAGGCCAGCCTAGTCTACAAGAGCTAGTTCCAGGACAGGCTTCAAAGCTACAGAGAAACCCTGTCTCGAAAAACCAAAAAAAAAAAAAAAAGAAAAGAAAGAAAAGAAAAGAAAGTAACAATGGTCAGCTCCCCCCGCCCACCCAAATTCAGAAATCATACCCTGACCAATCAGGAGCCATCAACATTGGAGCAAGACATGGGCCCTCTCATAGCAAAAAGATTGGGACTCCCTGAAGAACCAGAGAAGGAGTGAATAAACTATTTTTAAATTAAGGCATGCATATTGTGTCTTAGACATATTACATTGCATAGTTAATGAACTATTAGTGAAAGTTTGGTTTTCATATGGTCTTAGAAATAATAAAAAAAAAAGTGATGTGTTATGTTACTTGAGTTTCTGAATGAAGCCTGAAATATTGCCAACCTGTGTACGCGCTATTCTCTGATTTCCAGTTCTCCGCACCAGTCTCTGGTTATGCGGCAAAGGCTGAGCCAGCACCTCTCTTGCTTCCTTCTGTTTCCCTTACACCCAGTGCAGACCTGACACATAACAGTATTGTTTTTCAAAGCCCAAATCGACCCACAAACGCATTCAGGCAGGAATGAATACGACCCCTCTTTACCTGCACGAGCGCAGGGGAGCAGTCCGGCCTGCAGAGGGCGCCAGTCCGCTTCCACATCTCCCCAGGGAACAGAACCCAGAGCCTGGATCTGCTGTCAGTCAGACGGTGCTAGCCGCTCAGTGGTCATTTTGCTGCGCTGGAGATGAAGTAGGAGTTCCGATGCATAAAATCCGAGTGCTCTCTTCCTTCTCATATCTAGCGTCAAGTCCCACATCCCCTACCTCTCTATGAGTAGAGCTGTAACTGTAGCAACCGGTGTCAGGTGGGGCTCTGAGAGGAGCCGGGGAGAGAAAGAGGGTCGGAGCAACAGGGAATGAGGCAGGCTGAGCAGATCTGCGCTGATTGTTGGAGACGCAGGGAAACTTCTTTCTGTGTCTCCAAGTCACTCTCTCTCTCTCTCTCTCTCTCTCTCTCTCTCTCTCTCTCTCTCTCTCTCTCTCTCTCCTTCTCTCTCCCCCCCCACCGCCCCCAGACTGGGCAGCATCCACAAGAGAAACACCTAGAAGGAGAGTGTTTCCCAGCAGCTTGCTCAGGACCCTCAGGAGCCGCAGCTGGGACTCACCCCTCTGTTAACCATGAACTCTTCCTGTTGCCTGTTCTCTGCTTATCCGATGCTGCCTAACCTCTCAGAGCACCCTGCAGCCCCTTCTGCCAGCAACCGGAGCAGCAGCGGGTTCTGCGAGCAGGTCTTCATCAAACCGGAGGTCTTCCTGGCGCTGGGCATCGTCAGCCTGATGGAGAACATCCTGGTGATCCTGGCTGTGGTCAGGAACGGCAACCTGCACTCCCCCATGTACTTCTTTCTCTGCAGCCTGGCTGTAGCCGACATGCTGGTGAGCGTGTCCAACTCCCTGGAGACCATCATGATCGCCATTATCAACAGCGACTCCCTGACCTTGGAGGACCGGTTCATCCAGCACATGGATAACGTCTTCGACTCTATGATCTGCATCTCCCTGGTGGCCTCCATCTGCAACCTCCTGGCCATCGCCGTGGACAGGTATGTCACCATCTTCTATGCCCTTCGTTACCACAGCATCATGACCGTGAGGAAGGCTCTCACCTTGATCGTGGCCATCTGGGTCTGCTGCGGCATCTGCGGCGTGCTGTTCATCGTCTACTCGGAGAGCAAGATGGTCATCGTGTGCCTCATCACCATGTTCTTCGCCATGGTGCTCCTCATGGGCACCCTGTACATCCACATGTTCCTCTTTGCCAGGCTCCACGTCCAGCGCATCGCTGCCTTGCCGCCGGCTCACGGGGTGGCCCCGCAGCAGCACTCGTGCATGAAGGGGGCTGTCACCATCACCATCCTGCTGGGGGTGTTCATCTTCTGCTGGGCACCTTTCTTTCTCCACCTGGTCCTCATCATCACCTGCCCCACCAACCCTTACTGCATCTGCTACACGGCCCATTTCAACACCTACCTGATCCTCATCATGTGCAACTCGGTCATCGACCCCCTCATCTACGCCTTCCGCAGCCTGGAGCTGCGCAACACATTCAAGGAGATTCTCTGCGGCTGCAATGGCATGAACTTGGGCTAGGGTACCAGCGGAGGAGCTCCGTATCTAGCCAAGGGGCTTAGAGACAAAAAAAAAAAAAAAAAACCACTCAGAAGGGACATACAGAATGTTGACAGCCGTGACTGTGCTTGGCTTCATCTCTAAGCTGCTGGCCCTTGGCAAAGGGAAGATGGCAGAGTATAGGCTCTCTGTGAAGATCTGCGTGCGGGTAAGTCAGAGTCTGCTCTCCCACATGGTCTCTGGAAGAAACAGCGAAGGCTGCCCTGGGTGTCATCTGTGTTCACTGCTGGGCACCCAGGGCTCTTGATTCCTGCCTGCTCCTCTGACTGTGCTCCAAGCCAGTCATCCAGGAGGGCTCTTGTGACCAGAACGCGTGCTCAGATCTCTAGCAAGCAAACCTGTTCAGAGCTCCCACTTCCAGCTGCCTGCTACATGGAGAGCTTTGCACGCATTCTGAGAGAGACTGCGTTTCCATTCGTGTGGCTACCACTGTGTAAAAACGATGTGATGCTCATTTCTCCCTTCCAGCACTCACATCCATGCCAGCCTCCCCGACCCCTGCAAAAATAGCATGGACACGCGACTCCCTTCTCTCTGCACTATTGTCAGGGTTGTTACTATTGTTGGTGTTTCATTTATTAAATCTGAGTTTCAAAACCTAAAAAAAAAAAATCAAAGTCTTATGGCCAGTGAAAGGTCCTTGCTGCGTCCTTGGACTTTGCTGCCTAATCATATCAAGGTAGATGCTAGTCGGGAAAAGGGAAGGGATCTCTACTGTTGCTTGTCTGCTTGCAGGAGGGTGAGCATTTCACTGCAGACCACTTTGCTGTCATTGATGATGGCTCAAGCAGTTGGGTCTGCTTCCAGAACCCTTCCTTCCTTCCTCCCAAGCTCGTTTCCCCACTCCCGGTAACTGTCCATCCATCAAGTGGTTATTTCAACAGCACCTGTGAGAGAGGCTGTGTTTCATCCCTTCTTACCCGAGATAAGTTCAGCTAGTGCCCCCCCCCCATTTGTGGTTTCCTCCTCTCAAACACACGGGGTGGAGGGACTGTGTTTCAACTGCTCCTGCTAACATGATAGTACGCATCGTCTGTTCCTTGCTTTGATTGTGATGCTCCGAGATAATAAAGGCTTCAGCTTCTGTGACCACTGAACACGTGTGATATTGTGCTGCGGCCCCGGGTCACGCTGTGCCTCCCGCACATGGACCCAGTACAGGAGCTAAGTGTATGGTATTAAAATAGCGTTTAGGGCTGAGGAGATAGATTGGTAACTAAGAGCACTGGCTGCTCTTGCCCGAGCACCTACAGGGTGGCTCACAAACATCTGTAACTCCAGTTCCAGATGTGACACTCTCTTCCGGACTCCGAGGACAGGGCGTGCAGATGGTACACAGACATGCATTCGGGCAAAAGACCCATATAAATAAATACAAATAAATAATCTTAAAGGTAACATTAGTGGGAAAGCCAGTGTTTCCTAGTTCAATTCCCTTTAGCCAAGCCCCAAACTCTCCTATTTAGTTCCCAACCCTCCAGGCCTCTGGCTCTTCAGCCACTGTCAGGCTTCACTACTTTAATTAAATTGCTAAATAGAAAAAATGATTGGTTGCTACTCAGGAAGCAAATCTGGAAAATGGAAAATCGAAACTATAGGACCAGCTATAGGAATTGCAATGTCCTTGCTCTAGGTAAACAAGCGAAAGATCACTTACTTCTGTTTTTGGATCATTTCTCACATTGTTTCATCTTTGTCTGTCAGCAAACCTTTAAGTGGTGTCATTTTGGATGTGAAAACATGTGGTCCTTTGGGGTTTAAAGGGCTTTGAGGATGTGGGGCGTGTCCTGTGTCCCGGTGCTGACATCTTTTGGCACCAACATGTTGCTGTCTACAGATTTCCACAATCAAATGGGTCCTAGTTCTCACTGTGAGCATCGGTTTGGGGGTGTACTCCAACAAGAGCACCCCAAGAGTCCCTAGCCTCTTTCTCAGGTGTACACTGGTTCTGTAGGTCTGAGTGGGGTCGTGAGAGAGTATTCTGCTGTGTCTGACTCCCACGGGATTTGACTACTGGTCAGAGGACCACATTTCAGGAGAGTGGGCACAGAAGACTTTCAGACAAGCCTGGTGCAGGTCCTGCCGACCTACGCCAAGAGCTGAGAAAGAGCTTTCTAGGCGCTTACTGCTTGAAACCTTGCAACAGCCTACAAGACGATGCCCTGACTGCCTGTGGGTTACAATGAGATCTCTGCCATTCAGGTTAAAGGGGTTTCCGGGAGAACTCGGCAGACAGGTGCAGACAGAGAGAGTCCATCTGCAGCTCTACAGCCCCTGTCACCTCATCAACCCTACTGTGGTCCCATGTGAAATGCCCCACACACACAGCTTGTGTGATTTTTGGAAGATTGTCTTAACGTTGGGTGTCTCGAAGTAGGGTCTAGCTGGAGGAAGTAGTTTGGAAGCCCAGTCCCAGTTCCTATCCGTTCCTTCCTGACTGTGGAGGACGCCCGGCTAGCTACCTCAGCCACCTGCCACAGTGACTCTCCCACCATGACGGAGCCTACACCCTTTACCTAGGCGGCAAAATAACTCCATCCCTTACGTTGCTTTGTATCAGGTGTTTGGTCATGGCAATGGGAAAAGTAACCAGTGTGTGAGCCACAGTACCCTCTCCTCGTGGAAGCTGGAGGGGTGGCTGGGTTAGACCTGAATGGCATTAAAGGTTTGCACTCCTGCAGAAGAAAGCTCTAATGCACAGTCCCCCACTTTCTGAACGCTCAATGAGTTTCGAGGAAGATTAATTAGGATAAAGGGGTACAATTAATTATTTACTTAGTACAATTTTCCAAAATCGTATGTGGCCCCAGGAAGCACAAGTGAGGCGGGGGTCTTGGCAGGCTTTCACTGGCTTCCTTTCCTTGGGGAAACAACCCTGGAAGATGGCGGTGCTGCCGGCCCTGTCTCCTTCTGCCATCTATCTCAGATCTTTCTAAGGGGACCCATGGAATGCTGGGACCAGGGGAGTAAGATGCATCACCCCCACCCCGTTTAGAGTACCCTGTCAGGACTCTGCCAGTCTGCGGCCTGAACCAAGGAAGGTGCACCTCTCTCTCTCTCTCTCTCCCTCCCTCCCTCCCTCCCTTCCCCCACACTCTCTCTCTTTCCTTCTCTTTCTTTCTCTCTTTACACACACATATATTTTTGAATTTATATATTGGAAGTGGTGTGTGTAATTTTCTATGTGGGGCCACCTACACAGTAAACACTGACGGTGACTGTGGCCTTCCTCTTAACATGCAATTTCAACACAATCTTTTCCATTTTTCTGTTGAACTGAAGTTAAAGTAAACGACTTTTAGTGGATGCTAACCACGAGGAGCCCTGAAGGGAAGGACTGCCACTTCCTAGTTCAGGTAACTAAGGTAATAGGCAATGGCTTTCCTTTGGAAGCCTGGCACTGCATCCCACCAAGGTTTCTCAATCTCAGCACCACAGAAATCAATTTGGAGCCATACCCTCTGAATCCTGTGCAAGGCAGGGTATGGAGCAACAGCTCTGGTCCCTACCTCCTAAGATACCAGGAACACCATACAGTTATGCTATCTAACAGTAACGGCTCCAGACACTGCCAAATATCCCTGGAGGGCAAGGTCACTACAGGAGAGAGCCACTGCATGGCTCTTTCTCTCATCTCTTCCTTTCACGGGAGTGTCAGATGAAGACTACCTCACGTGGAGGTCTTGCTCTGTGCCTGCTGTCAAGGTGACATGGGTGAATTTTGGCCACTGCCCCCGGAAAAGAGTGTCGCTGTATTTGATTAGATGACCCATTAGCTTAAGAGGCCAGTGGCATAATGGTGAATGTGTCATTTTGACACAGAGCTGCTGTGCTCAGCCACCTAGGATGGGCCGACAGGGGAGTAAAGCTCCCCGGCCCTGCAGGCTTTTCTGCCAGGGAACTCAACCAGTGAGTTCATCTGCTCACCTACCTCCCAGGCTCCGAGATAAACTAGGAATATTGTGATGGAAAGAGAATGTTGTAGTAAGGTGCGGGTTGTGTTCCCATCACCTGAGAGGAGCGCAGCCGTTTGTTCCCAGTGCCTGGCTCCCGGCCGCAACCACAGGTCACACACCTAGCTTATACCCAAAATGATTACACACAAACTGGATTCATTTAACACACTGCCTGGCTATTAGTTCTAGCCTCTATCGGCTAACTAACTCTCACATCTTATTTCAACCCATTCTTAATAGTCTGTAAGTCACTATGAGGTAGTGGGCTTACCGGGAAGATGCAGCATGTCTGACCCTGGCAGCTTCATGGCAGCTCTCTCCCTGACCCAGTCTTCTTCCCAGCATACCGTTCTCTTTTCCCCACCTATCTAAGTCCTGCCCTAACAAAAGACCCAGGTAGCTTTCTTTATTAACCAATGAAAGTAACACAAAATACAGAAGAACCCTCCTACACCAAGAGAACACCAAATCCAACAGTGTTAGCGACAGAGAACCCCAAATACAACAGTGTTAGCGACAGAGAACCCCAAATACAACAGTGTTAGTGACAGAAAACTACAAATTCAACAGTGTTAGTGACAGAAAACTACAAATCAACCACGCAAACAACAGAGAACCCCAAATTTAACAATGTAAGCAACCAACACCTTAATTCCCAGATTCCTCTTTGGAATTGGGATTCCAGTCTCCAAACTCAGACCCATGTTTGAGTCCTGTGTCTTCCACCTGCTGGACAACGATCGATCCATGGAGTTCATTTATTGGGTGATTCCTTTCTGCAGCTATGGTTTAAGGGTAGCTCTAAAGAGAAAGAAGGAAAGGGTTGGAGGGTGGCTCAGTGGTAAAGCACTTGCTTGACACGCGCAAAGCTCTGCATTCCATTCCCAGCACAAAAAGTCAACTGGGGCTGGAGGTAGCCCAGTTGGTTAAATAGTATAGAACCATGAGGACTTGAGTTCAACTTTCCAGAACCAACGTGTCCTTCTGTATTTCTGTATTTCTGTTGTTTTCATTGGTTGAATAAAGAAACTACCTCGGCCTTTTGATAGGGTAGCCTTTAGGTGGGCAGAGTAGACAGAATGGAAGGCTATGAGAGAGAAGGCACTGGGGCAGACGCCATGTTTCTCCAGCCCAAGATGGACTTTGGTTAGAATCTTCCCGGTAAGCCATGACCATGTGGTGATACACAGATTACTAGATATGGGTTAAACTAATATGTATAAGAGGTTAAAAATTAATGGGCCAGGCAGTAATTTAATTAATACAATTTCCATGTGGTTATTTCAAATGTATGCTAGCCTAGCAGCCAGGAGCTGGGCAGGACAGAACAAAGGGCCACATTCCTCTCAGGTGCTGGGAACACAGCCTGTACCTCTTACTACAAACATGAGAAAGCTAAGATGGTGACATGTGAGTAATAATCTCAGTAAGTGATGAAGACAGGAGGGTCCTTGTGGTCTGCAATCCAGCCAGTCTGACCAAAACAATGAGCCCCGAGGCAGGGAGAGAGGGAGAGACCCTGCCCCCAAAACCAAAGAGCACAGTGACTGGGAAAGAACAACCAAGATTGACCTCTTGTCCCTACATTCACCCACACATACACACATGCATACACACACACACACACACAAACACACACATGCACACACGCATGCACACACACACACATACACACACACAAGCAAAGCAAAATAAATATGAAAAACTCTTGTGTCGTAGCTGACACACAATTGGTGCAAAATCCGTGCTCACTCTATGTCATATACATTGTGAGCAGCCCTATGGACACCCTCCCCCAGTGGCCAAGATCCTCTCAGAACAGAATGTCAACATTCCGCTCATTGGCCAAACACCAAGAGACACCGCCCACAGCTCTTAGCTATGGTTTATTGTATCACCAACTTCTCACGTATTTGTCCTAGAGGGAGGCAGGTGTGCCGCTGTCATTCTGTCTCTTGCCTTATTTATAAAGGCTCATTAAGCAAGCTCAGTGGTGTTCCTTTTTTACTTGTTTATTTATTTATCAAGACAAGGTCTCACTGTGTAGACCTGGCTGGCTGCAGCTCCCTATGAACACCACGCTGGCTGCAAACACATAGAGATTCGCCTGCCTCTGAGCCCTGAGTCTGGAATTAAAGGCATCTACTGCCACGACTTTACAATTCTTACATTTTTAATTATTCATTCATTTATTTTGTGGGAGTTTGGGGCTTGCTTGCACGTGAGGCTGAGGCTGGGTGGAAAGACAGGCAACGGTAAGGAGACATGAGAAGAGAAAAGCAGCCCTCACCCCACAGTATGGCTGAAGTAACTTGATGGAATATTTTGGCATAGCTAACAAAAAGTTACTGTGTAGATTGCCTGCCGAGAGACCACGTCCTTTTAAATCGGTGTGCGTGTGAGCGTGTGCGAATGCTTGCAGGACACGTGTGTGGAAATCAGAGGACAACTTGCAGGAGTCAGTTCTCTCCTTCTACTGTGTGGGTCCAGAGACTCGAACTCATGTCAGCAGCCTTGGTAGCAAGTGCCTCTCCTCGGTAAGTCATCTCATCGGCCCCTTGCCGAACATTTTCCAGGGAAGAGTGGGACATCCGGAAAAGTTCTGCTGACTCTCTTCTCCGCAGTGCTGTTCATTGGTTCACATCACACCATGCCTGTCCATCTTCATTGCTGCAAGCTGCACGTGAGTGGAGACTGAGGCTGACATTGCAAGTGGCTCAGACCAAAGCGAATTCCCCAGACAGCACCCACTATGGGCGCAGTGTTCTGAGCACTGTGGAACACAGGCCCTCGGTCCTGCCAGGTTCCCCACTTTGCTTTTTTTTTTATTCTTGTTTGCCCTAGTGTGGCTGTGTCCTGGTGGCTTGTCGTGTCCCGCTAGAAATGCAAAAGGGAACACAGAACATGGCACAGGCGCTCCTATTGGACAAGTGTCACAGGAGTGACTCTGACAGACTCCATTTACCAAGAAAGAAGCTGTTGGCCTCACCCCTACATCACAGAGGTGTTGAATAACGGGAGCTGGGATTCAGGAGGGGTGGGGACCAGACCCAGCTCTGGGCCCTTATGATGCTGTCATTGTCTTGATTGACTGTCTTGCCATTGGCATGCTGCCTTCAGGAATGGCAGAACCAGATGTCATGGGTGGCTTTCAACACTCATTCTTCTCTGTTGTGACATTTTTTGTGTGTGTGTTCTAACAAATAAAGCTTTGCCAGGAGATCGGAGGGTGGATCTAGCCGCTAATTAACCATAGAAGTCTGGAGGTCTGGACAGTGATAAGGCGGGGCAGAGACAGGAGCTCAACCCCCTGTCAGTCTGAGATTTCTTTCGTAGAAATAAGAACTCTAGCATTTGCTTGCTCTGCTTCTCTGATCTTTTTCACCTCCTAATATCTGACTCCAGGTTTATTCTTCAGACTAATTAGGTGTGCACTTCACTTATCCATTGCCAACTCAGGGGACATAGACATCCCACCAGGGCCTGCCCAACTACACAGCCCCAAGGTGCCTGCCTGAGCTTAAACCACCATACTGATTGATGTCTTCCATCTCTTGTCCAAAGCTGCTAAGGCTTTGATCCCAGACAGCACAGGGAACCCTCGTAACTGTACTGAATAGGCTAACAGGTGAGACACACTAGGAATTTGAGGCCAGCCTGGGCTACAGAGTAAGATTCTGTCTCAAAGAAAAATTAGCAAAACCAAAAAGGTTCTCCCTGCTGGGCCACTGGCTATCAAGTTATATGGGACTCCTGGGTTGTGGGGATGAGCCTCGTTTGTCTGAGGATGCAGTCAACATCCATCATCCAGGAAGGCCGGCAGAAGGGAGATGAGAGACTCCTGCTGCTAACATTTGAGTGCCAGGATCCAGCTGTGCCTGAAGCTAACATTAATCATACATTTTACATTAGCAAACTAGTCAGTGTTGGTCACATGTAGTCACCAGCATCCTGACATTTCAAGGCAAGTTATACTATTTGTTCAGAGGCCAAAGTCTCAGCGGGAGGATGGGGAGAGCCCAGACAGATGGAGACTGGAGGGGTGTGAGAGAGAAGACTGAAGGGCTCCACACACTCCAGCTTGTTTATCTCACGGAGTTTTTACATTTGCAGAACGGATTCACTATGAATAAATGATCACAGTAGAATATGTGAGGTGACTTGTGATCTGCTGTCCTCTTACACCGAGTGAAAAGGGGCAGAGTGTGTCAGCATCACGCTCTTGAAATGCCCAAGTCCAACCCGTGTGAGTTCTACCCCCCCTCTTACATGTCTCCTTTCCCTCTTTTATCCACACTTAAACATATTAAAACCTTTCCTCAGGCCTGGGGAGATGGCTCAGCTGCTAAGAGCACTTGCCGTCCTTGCAGGGAAGCAGAGTTCAGGTCCCTACATCAGGCAACTCACAATGGTCTCTACAACTCCAGCGCCCTCTTCTGGCCTCCTTGGGCACCTACAGAGAATGCACACACACACACACACACACACACACATATCAAATCTTTTAAAAACAAGTCTTTTCTTAACAAACTTCCATCACTGACTCATCTAGAGGAATTCTCTCTTCTGTGATGTTTTAAGTCAAGAATGCCGGTTTCACATGAGTGAGTTCTCTAAGGAACCCACAAGGCTGCAGGCCACAGCATGCAGCCTTTAGCTTCTGCTGAGATGGGAGTCTCTGTTCTCACCTGACCCACCTGTTTTTGGAAATGAGGTGATTTTTGAGGCACACTGCCTTGCCGTGCAGACTGATTGAAGCCATCAGCCAAATCAGGTGTGGCAGTACATGTGGGAGGCTGAGATAGGAGGATCTCTGTGGGCTAGCCTAGGCTACAGAATGAGACACTGTCAAGGGGGGTCAACTGGATCAGGGGATCATTGTTACACATAGTTCGTAAGGCAGTTAAGATGCACTCTGGCCATAAACCATTTGCAATCTTTGTGACATTCTCAGAAAAGTCCAGATTTCCAGCTAAGACAGAAGTGAGGTCCAGATCAAAAGTCACATACACTCTTGGCCTTTAGCGTGGCTCAGGACTTAGTGTAGAGCATGGCCGCTCACACCTGTCATCCCAGCACCTGGGAGATGGAGGAAGGACCATGACTACACACTGAGGCCAGCCTAGGTGAGGCTGGATCCTTGTCTCATAAAACAAACAAAAGGGGTGAGGGCTGTAACCCAGGTAGAGTGCTTGTCCCATGCCCAAGCCCTGACTGGTCGGAAAGCAACCACATAAAGGCAGCACACACAGAGAGACATGTTTACTTAAGGTGTGGGACAAAAGCAGAACCTTAGAATCACTGCCAGCATGGCCAGTATGTTGGGACACTCCCCTCTCCTTTGGTGCCCCCGGGATTGGTGTCGGAGGATCCTTCTTTATTTCTGTTGTTTTCATTGGTTAAATAAAGAGACTGCCTTGGCCTGTAGGATAGGGCAGCCCTTAGGTGGGCAGAGTAGACAAAACAGAAGGCTGGAGAGAAGGGAAGTGTGCCAGGGCGGAGTAGACAAAACAGAAGTCTGGAGAGAAGGGAAGTGTGCCAGATGCCATGTTTCTCCAGCCCAAGATGGACTTTGATTAGAATCTTCCTGGTAAGCCATGACCACATGGTGATACACAGATTTCTAGATATGGGTTAAACTAATATGTATAAGAGGTTAAAACTAATGGGCCAGGCAGTATTTAAATGAATACAGTTTGTGTGTAATTATTCCGGGTTTAAGCTAGCCAGGACCAAAACAGGCCCGAGTCGGGCAAATGGAACAAAGGGCCCATGCTCCTCTCAGATGCTGGGAACACAGCCCGTACCTCCTTACTACACAGGATTGCTGGAATAACTACACAGACTGTCCTGGGTGCTGATGAGACCCAGGAAATGCTAAGGTTTGGACAGTATTATCTCGAGGAAGGCAATCTTCCCAGCAATTTTTTTAGACATGTCAGAATTCTTGACCTTCGGACAGCAAAAGATTTCAAACAGACCCCCGTTGTGATGCCTCGTCAGTCTCTCCATGGCCCGTGCTGTCCAGGCGGTTGTGTTTCTAGGAGCAGATGTGCTTCTCTTGGCTGGAGGCTCAGAGAACTTCAGCAGGAGGCTCCACACCGAGAGCCTGTGGGCTGAGACCCATAGCAAGTGGACCCCGGGGTGCCGCAGAGGCTGTCTGGGGGAAGGGGAGGAGAGAAATTTCTATATGTGAAACAAAAGCAAACCTTCTCTCAATAAAATCTTCAGCAAAATGCACGCATCTGTGGCTCTTTGAACAATGGATCCAGGCTTTGGGAAAGAAGCCGGACTTCAAAGGTGACCCCTGTCACTCACAAGGAGTGCCCAAAGTGTCAAATCATGTTTGGAAGACAATTAAGAAAATTCCCCCACCAGATTGGCCTGCAGGCAAGTCCGGGGTACATTTTCTTAGCTGATGATTATATGGAAGGACCCAGATCACAGAGGGTGCCCCAATGCCTGGTGCAGTGGGTCTGGGCTGTATAGGAAAGCTACCTGAGCATAGGCTGGAGAGAAAAGCCAGAAGCATAACTCCTCCATGGTCTCTCTTATGTTGCTTCTTGTCACCATTCGGTCATTGCTTCTCTTTTAGGGCTACACTCTGTGACTGTGAGTTTGTCACTTAACATGATCTGGCATCTCCTAGGAAGACTCTGTGGTTTGAACCACAGATTTCTGAGCATTGGCCATAGAATAAACCGGGACAGTTAGATGAGATAGTTGCTTGGTTTAGTCGTCCTGGGATGGCATCTGTTTTTAACCCTAGAGAAGGAACGGCTCATGAGTGTAGGACATCTTCAGATGAAATTAACACTCGGATTGGAAGTTCTACGGGAAGGACAACTCGATTATTTACTTCTAGTAGTCGTAATTCGCCTGGTTTCAGGTCAGTGGTTGGGATTATATATGAATCAAAGCACAGGTCTTCGTAGTCCGTGTACTCATAGCTTCAGTATCATTGGTGGCTTATGGTTTTTACTGTGAGAGCCCAAATCAGGTCAGTCTGTAGGTGGTTCTCTGGGTTGCCCTAATTGGTGTGGGTATATCCAGCCTAAAAGCGGGCAGCAGCATTCTCTAGGTCTGGATAATGGGCTGTACAGAAGGGGAGAACGCAAAATGAGCACAGGCATGCATTCATCCATTCTCATTCTACTCTTGATCGGATGTGACTCGCTACTTCAAGCTGTTGCTGTCTTGGCTTCCCTACGATGAGAGACTGTGACCCAGAATCGTAATCCAAATCGTAGCAACAGAAACAAAACTAGAACAACTCCATATTTGTCAGGAAGTTGTGGCAACAGAGTGGCTCCATGGCACGAGGCAAGTGGGGCTGCCTGTTCACATCGCAACAGATCAGGAAGCAGAGAGGGCAGGAAACAGGACCAGGCACACACCCCAGCAACTCACTTCCTCCAGCGAGATCCCATCTCTGACAGGTTCCACAACCTTCCAGGTCAGCACCGTCATCAGGGGCTCAAGTGTCCACACATAATAAACCCACGGAGAGCTTCTCACCACATTCCCACTGTGGTGGAGTAGGAGAGACTCCGTATTCATCAACCTCTTCCCTCTTCCTAGGACCACTCCACACTAGAAGCGTGCCGAGGAGGGTGGATCCATCCTCTTCCTTCTAAGGTCACCCCTTTGCATGCACCTGGTACTTTGAAGACTCAGAGCACATCTGAGGACCAGGTGTGTGAACAGGTGAGATCTTGAGCCTGCCTATTTAATTCAGATGGATTAAGAATGGTGAGCAGCATGGTTTAAAAAGAATTCAAACCAGGCCCTGCTTCTCACTGTGTCTCCCCAGCATGAGGCAATTTGTCTCTTCAGTCAAGAAAACCTGGCATGATCCTAGCAGCCGGCTCAAGCATTTGATGAGGTGTTTTAAGGATATGATTGACGGGAGATCCCCTCCCTCAGCGCACTGCCTAGTGTTGGGGACTGTGGACCCCCAGACCCTGAATTTCCTGTGACCCCTGCCTGCCGGACTTGTTTTCCTATGCTTGCAGCTGCTCTGAGAAAACAACTTGTTTTGCAGCTGCTCTGAGCACGAGACCCTCAGGAGTTCCTGATGGCAGGGGAATGGTTTCTGGTGGGCTTGCAGCTGAGAGCTAGGGCATGGCCATTAGTCAAGGAGATCCTATATTAGCTGCCCTGGAACACAATAAAGGGGCATTCTTGGCACCCATGTCTCTGCCTGTCTGTGTGTGTGTGTGTGT
>JAQHUG010000040.1:8821770-8836601 GCA_028555095.1 Dicrostonyx torquatus
TGGCAGTTTGTCAGTCACTTTCTTCTGTGTCCTGCAGAATGTCTAGCAGACTCTTTCATGAAGCAGGAACCCTGAAGGATCATCTTACCTTTAGGCAAGTTCAGCAGTCATTTTTCTGTAGGTCCCACATGTCCAGTTCATCAAGCAGTCTAAGCAAGAGAAGTTTCTTGCCTAAATGGCTAACCAACTCCATATGGAGCCTCTTCGATGCCTATCTTTCTCTTGAAGTAGATTGGTGCTGCCAGGAGCAGATGTGTTTCATTGTCATGAAAAGTGCTAAATTCTTAAAACATTTTAAATATCATATTCTGTAGTCTTTGAAAGGTTTGAAGAATACCTATCTATCTGAAATACATCTCTGTACATCTAGAAAATTTAACTAACATGACAACAAGCTTGACTATTATAGATGATTATCCATTAGCCTATATTTCTTAATTATACATTACATCTTTAAATGAGCTGGACAAACACAACACCTTAATCAAAATCAGAAATACATATGTACAGTATAACAAAAATTGACCTTAAATTTGTATCAGTAAACCAAGATCCATACCAATGCAAATCTCTATAGCATATCTCCTTTTAAATGTAGAAACATTTATAGACAATATTTGGTAATATGGGCATAGTTCTGCCCAAACTTCTTCCTGCTGTTTATTGGGCAATTTGGTATTGGGTGATTTTTGAGGGGTGTTCAAGGCAACCTTTCAGGGGATCTTGTTCCATCAAATCATATTAATCTGGGAGCATTCCACAGAATCTCATCCTCTGTGGAAACAGAAGAAAGTCTCTTTTCCAAAGCAACATATCCTTAATTCCATATTTTGAAGACAAAATACCTTTAAAGTATATATGCTGGTTTAGTTTAACAGTCTGTACAATGAAATGTCTCTCTGTACTTAGCTCCTTCACAGTCCAAATGTTCAAAGAAAATACAATAATATACATAATCCAGACTGTGAATTTTTCATCTTTACGTGGATTATTCTTTCTTTACTCCTTTTAAGCTACAACTGTCTGTACTCTGTCTCTTTAAAGACTTTACCTTTTTTAAAAAATCATTTATTTCCTTTTATAATTGTCTATATTCTTTTTCTTCTCTCTCCCAAGCCTACATACATTTATCCAACACTGTGACCCATTTAGAGGTCTTTTATGTCTGCATCTGTCCTATTATGGATCTGTAATTCTTTACTCTCCAGAAGCACTTCTTAAAATGCTAAGCACTTCTTAAAACTTAAGCAGTGCCATTGCTAGGGGAAATATGGTACTTCTTGCTTGCCCCACCCAGCCCAGCATGGTAGAGCTGCCCGCCACCTTGCCTGAAAGAGCCATGCACAATACCCCATCTCTAGATGCACAGCCAGTCCATGTTGCCACCAAGCAAGCCATAGGACGTTGTTCACAAACCCCATTCAAATGCTTGATCTCCTGGAAGAGCCAGAGGTTGAGCTGGCAGCACAGCCCAGAAAGTCAGCATTTCAAAACAGCGCTACCTTTTTTCTGCTACCGCTGAATCAGGAAAACCTCTCTTGAAGGAACCATGCCTTTGCTTGCTTCTAGCAAACAGAGCCCACACAAGAAAAAGCCGCTACCAAACCATGTTTAACTCTGTTCTTTTGTGTCTAAAAATTCTTTTTCAAGCCCTCTCAGGTTTAAAGTGGATTTTAGTCAACCACTTTGGTACCAATTGTTGGTAGGAGGCCACTTGTTGATTCCCAGCTGCTTAGCTCCAAAATAATCACACACTCGGAAACTGTATTAATTAAATCACTGCTTGGCCCATTAGTTCTAGCTTCTTATTGGCTAACTCTTACATATTAATTTAATCCATTTCTATTAATCTGTGTATCACCACAAGGTTGTGGCTTACCAGCAAAGTGTCAACATGTATGTCTCCGGAGGCAGCTCCATGGCTTCTCTTTGACTCTTCCCTTCTCTCTCCTAGCATTCACTTTAGTTTTCCCTGCCTAGCTCTGTTCTTTTGCCCTATCACAAGCCAAGATAGTTTCTTTATTCATTAACCAATAAAAGCAACACATAGACAGAAGAACCTCCCACACCAGCTGAAGACACTACCATGTATAATTTTCTAAGAGGATGGCTTGGTAACACATGTGTTCCACGAAGGTGAAGTGCCACCAACACAGGATATTTCATACGTGACAAGGGCCAGGAGCCGATAACAACTAAGGGAGCGTTGCCTCAAGGATAGCCAAGAACTGACCGATTAAAAATATGATCATAGTACGTTTCATCTACATACCACAAGGACAGATAGGAACAGGCCAACTGAGAACATACTTATGTCAACTCTTCATTTGTGTAATGATATCATGCTTATTGAATTGTGCACCCTTTTGTAATCATCTGCTGTCCTCAATTAGGTCCAGGTATGCAAATTAGGTGAGAACTGGTGGTCCTGAGAGATTGTCTCTGGAAGGCAGCTCCTCCCACCCTCACTGCATTGACTGTACTGGGCGACTTCTGCACCTAGGCTCATTCTGCACTTTGGAATAAACCTTGCTTTTGCATCCAAGTCCCGGTTCCCTGGTGGTCTCTTTGGGGGGCAAGAAGTCTGGGCACAATACCCTCTTTCCCCGTGTGTGTGTGTGTGTGCGTGTGTGTGTGTGTGTGTGTGTGTCTGATCTGCAGGACTGAACCCTGCAGAGAGCACATACACTTCACAGAATCTTCTGAGTGTCCCTGTGAAACTGCTTTACACCAAGAACCTCTTTCTCCCCGAGAGTTTCTTCTTTGGATTTTCTCTTTAAATTGCCTTCTCAGTAGACCTGAGTCCCCATGCCTAATGCTCTCACAGGAACAGCGTAGACTCAACTAGAGTCCAGAGTCCCCTTCCTCCCCTCTCAAACAGGACAAGAATGGAAAACGTTGCAATGGTAAATGTCAGGCTCCCTCTATGGGGTCGCTCCTGCTGCTGGGCAAAACATCCACGAGAAGATCAACAGCTTGAGAAAGTTCTAGATAAGAATGTGAAAGCCCAGTTCAGTCGGGGTTCCCGGAGCCTTCTGCTTGAATGTGACCTGTTATTTATAGGCCAGAAAGCCGGCAGCACTCTTGAGGGTAATTTTTTAAGTGTTTACAATGCATTAGACAATTTCTTCTGATAAAATGTCAAAGAGAGATTTAATAAAAGGACGCCGCGAGGAGAGGCCTTAGCAGAGAAGAGAGTGCTCTGAGAACCCTCCCTAGGCACCCTCAGCCTCACACAATGACTGGGTAACTGGGCTTTGGGGCTGGGTGGACTCTCCATGAGCTTCCATGGAGCTAACTGTTCCATTCCTTCCCCCATGCCTCTTTTATTGCTTGGGTATGAATTTCCTGCCAAATTACCCACACTGCTTCCAAACACTGCAAGAATCTCTTCCTTGCATCAGTGCCATGTGGGTAGGTGAAGAGACCCAAAATTGGCTCTCTCATGGGGTCTGGATAGAGCTTGGCTGTGCCTGTCCATCAAGGTTGGCACGCGTGAACTTCAAGCTTGCTGGAGATGTAGAATAAACCCTGAGTGGGAAGGTAAGTGGGGGGAGTGGGGCAAGGGCAGCGGTCACCTCTTCCCAAGCTGCGGTGACTTGGGATGAGCTCTGAAGGGTGCAAGAACAGCACATGATCTATTTTTCTCGTTGTTTTGACAGAAGCAGTTTAAAAAGGAGGGATTCATTCTGGCTTGCGCCCTGGGAGGGTGTCATCCGTCATGGTCAGGAGGCATAGCAGTGAATTGGCTTAGTTGGGGTTGTCAGAAGGCACCAACCAGGAATCCAAGAGAACTCAGGCCAGAAAACAGAAAGCCTAGAACCCTCTAATCCTTGCCCTAGGCCTACTCCCAGGGTCCCACTTTCTCCAGCGAAGCTCCACCCCTTACAGGTTCCACAGTCTCCCATACCCACTGAGGACCAAGTGTCCAAGTACAAATTTCCCCACATTTGAACCATAACAATCTTTACGTTCAAAACTCCTGGGTCATCACAGAAGTGTGTTCATCGAGGTGGAAGAGCTGAGTACATGCTATTGTTGGCTCGATGAGTAACACGGAAGCATTTGGGTATACAGAACATGGAACCCAGTTTCCGCTCCAGAGAAATCGCACACCAGTGTCAGGGGTGGGTGATAAATCTACAGTTTCTAGTGGAAGGCCTGGGTGAGGACTGGCTGCTATGCCATCCAGGCCCCCTACCATCATTGGCAAGACAAGCATGGTGGCCCAGAGTGACACACAGGACCATGAGCCTCAAACCACGGATAGTGGTATTGTTAGTTTGGGTTGTCAGCTTGATACAATCTAAAATCACCTGAGAGGGGAGTCTCAGGAATTGTCTAGATCAGGTTGGCCTTTCCTCATGCCCAGGAAGAATTTTCTCAGTTGGTTTAACTGAAGTGGGAAGGATCACCCTGAAGGTGGTGGTACCTTTTCATGACCTGGATCCAGGACTGAGTGAGACCAAGTCAGGTGAGCGCTGGCAGTCATGGGGGCACTCATGCTCTCTCTGCCCTGGACTGTGAATGTGAGCAACTGCTTCAGTCATTGGCTATGATGGGCCGTAGCCCAGAACCATGAGCTAAACTGAGTCCTTCTCCCACTCCACTGCTTTTGTCAGAGTACTTCATCATGGTAACAGAAAATAAAACTGAGGTGATGGGTGGCATGAGATGAGACTTCAAGGGACCTGGGAGAGAGGCATGAGAACCCACACAGCAGGGACCTATGCACCTCAGGAGCTGGGGACCAGAACAGAGGATAACGGGAGTCTTGGAGGCTATCCTACCGAGTGAACAAAGGCATCCAGAGCCAAAGAGCAGCAAAACCTTGTCTCCCCGCACTGCATGAGGCCCCAGAATGTGGGCTACACAAAGAAGGAACCAATGGGAACCCGTCTTCAACTGGCAATGCACTGAAGGCAGACAAACTCAAGGCCTGGGTGGTGTGCATGGAGCTTGGGTCCACAGTGGCCTTGTGTCCAGCCAGAAATGAGGTATAGAAGAAGATACTCCATAATGATGTTTGAACCATGACCGTAGAGTTCATGTCTTTCTGAGTCAGTCCACTCCAGATTTGGAGCCAGAGTTGGGAAATGTGACATCTGGCATACGTGCACCAAGTTCGAGCCTTCCCTGAAGAACATTTATATTTTTTTCGACCTGGGATAGAATCTAGTTTGTTGGTTGCCTGGGAGACAAAACGTACTGCTTTGTACCACTTCAATGTTAAGAGGGTTTCGATGTTGTTTGGCGAAGAGTTTGCCCTGCACCGGATCCCACAGACCTCACAGTCGCACGGGCAGGGTACTCGGTTTCATTACAAGCATCTTTGGAAACGAAGAAGGTGAGGTTCATTTCTATCAGCTCTTGCTTTATACGGATCTCCAAAGTAGCGCCAGCCCAAGGTTGAACACATCAGGTCCACAAGGTCATTGTGACTTTGGATTTCATATTAGGCCTGATCACCATCCGCTAAGCACCACATTTGTGCATGCTGTGCTTCGGTTGTCTCCAGTCCACTCAAAACCCCAAGCAGCGCTGTTGCAGAGAAGAAACAGAGAAATAATGGGAAGCACACAAGAAAATAGGACTTTAACTCAGGCCTGCATAGTCCCGAAGCTGTGCTCTGCTGCAACAGGCAACATCCACATACAGCCCCCAGCCATGTGGGTTGATTTGTGGGTTGGCCTCGGGCTCCTGACCCCCCTCGGGGGTGGGGGAAGGGTTATACATGAGCTACATGCAAGCTTTGATTCCCTCCCCTGTATCTGCAGAGAATTATACCTGGGAGTATAATTGTCACTTGTGGTAGCAGGAAAAAAGTGACATGGGTCTTCCAGGGTGTGTGTGCGTGTGCACATGCCTTCTGTCTTGTTTGAAACAGCCTATTGCTTTACTGTTTTCCACCCCTTAGCCCAGACTGGCTGGCCCTGAAGCTTGCAGATATTCTCTCATTGCCACCTCCCACCTCCCCGTAGGAGCTCTGGGATTGCAGACACTAGTGCTCAGCCTGTGTCCCGTGGTCCTCAGGTTTGCACAGCAGCTGCCTTTAGCCACTGAGCCATCTCCCCAGTCTAGAAATGGATCTTTTATTAGGCTGACGTAAAGCATGCCTCCTCTGTCTAGGCCTAACATTTGTCAATCGCTCAGCTCTTTCTTCCACTGAGACCAGGTGATTCTAGGCTGCGTCAGGTTGACATTTAAAACTACCCATCACAATAAGGGTCCAGTTCCTCCATACCCTGGCCAACATGAGTCACTGACCTGCCTTATGACAGTCATCCTAGTTGGTGAGACATGGTTTTTTGACTCATGTGCTCAGAAACACTGCAACAGGACCGATGTGGAGCTGTCCACAGCCTTAGTTTATGCTGTGTGTTATAACCTCCACCAGACGTGGGCAGCACCATACCTTGGCTTGAGGCCCTGAATTCTATAAGAGAGGGAGAGTCCGCTGACAGAAGAATAAGAGGAATGTGAGAATTCATGCATTCCCCATCTGCTTTGGCTGTGAGTTGTAGGAACTCCTTCAGCCAGTAACCTTTAAGATACCGGCCCACTTTGGGTGTGGTCTCATGTACTATAAGTGCAGATGAAAAGTGTGCTCGGAGCCGGGCGGTGGTGGCGCATGCCTTTAATCCCAGCACTCGGGAGGCAGAGGCAGGTGGATCTTTGTGAGTTCAAGACCAGCCTGGTCTACAGGAGCTAGTTCCAGTGCAGGCTCCAAAGCCACAGGGAAACCCTGTCTCGGAAAAAATAAAAAAGTGTACTCAGCTCTCTTTTCTGCTGGATTTTGTTTCAGTTCCCAGTGCATGCAGTAAGGGTGCAGACTGCTCCCCTTACTGTGAGTTTATCCCCAAATAAATAAACCTTTATTATACTCCATTCTGGGCTCAGCCGCTGGTTGCTTGTACCTGAAATAACCACATGAGAACTGTATTCATTTAAATACTGCCTGGCCCATTATCACTAGCCTCTTCTTGGCTAGCTCTCACATCTAAACTAACCCATTATAAAAGTCTGTATGTCACCACAAGGTGGTGACTTCCTGGAAAAGTCTAACCTGCATCCATCTGCGGCGGGAGCATCATGGCGGCTCTCTCACTTCCTTTCTTCCCAGAACTTCCATTCTGTCTACTCCGCCCACCTAAGGGGCTGACCTATCTTACAAGCCAAGGAAGCTTCTTTATTGACCAATGAAAGCAACAGAAATAAAGATGGACCCTCCTACACTCTATGTCCCCTCAGTGATGGACCCTGAAACCTAAAATTGTAAGCCAGATAAACCCTTTCTTCCCCTGTAGTGCTTTTGGTCAGGCTATCTTATGACAACTGCCACTTGAAGTCCCTCTTGTCTGCTTTTTACTTATATCATGACCAGCCATCCTGTGTCTGTCTGAGAGATGCTCACTGTGGCTGACCTTGGATCCCCTGGCCTTAGACCTGGGATGATTCTAGAACTTCACAGTGTGTGTCTCCTGATTTTCTTGCTGTTGTAGCTTATTGTCTTGTTTGGCTGGTTTTGAGACAGTTTCATTGTGTATCTCAAGCTGCCCTAGAATCTATGTAGCCCAGGCTGGCCTCTAACGTGGGGTCACCATACATTGGCCTCTACAGTGCTGTGTCACAGGTGCCCCCACCTCACCATGCTCAGCTCTGACTCAATTCTCCATAGCATCCCTCGGCCTCTGTTTCTGCAAAATGCCTGCTAACTCCTGTTCCCCTTTCTCTCTTTGCCCTCCTGCCCATCTACTTCCCAGCTTGTCAAAAAAAATCCCTCAGCTTTGGTCATCTTAACAGCTTCTATAATCCATTCTAAACTCATGGTCTAAGTCTTTCATGCTTGCCCTACGGTTTGCCTCTAAGCACTTAAAACTGACAAATGCCTTCCATGTTATTGGAAGATTGTGTGAAGATGGTGGGGGTGATACTGCTTTCAGCACCTGGGAAAGTATCTATTATTTTTGGTTACCAGTATTTTTATGGTGAAATGAATACCAACCAGGTGTTAGCAAGCCTCCAAAGAGGTCCCCCAAAATCTATACCTCCTGGAAACCACACCTTTGTGTGTCCTCAGCATCAAGCAGCAGGGTTTAACAATAGAATATTGCAGGCACAGTGGTGCGTGACTTCCAAAGTGAAGCTATTAAAAGCATCTTGGCCTCTGCTATGTACTTTAAGGATTACCTGGGGCTCTGTATGGCCTGGAGAATGACCTGTGGTAGCCATGCTTTCAGTTTTGAATGAGTGAATTTATTAAGTGTATAGGGAAAAAAGTAAAAATTATAAACAGCAAGTAATAGGTAGATGATATATAAATAGACAGATAGATAATAGAAGACACATAGACACATTCATTCATACATACATACACATGCATATATACATACATACATAGTATGGTAGTTTGAATGTAATTGGCCCCCATAAGCTCATAGGGAGTGGCAATATTAGAGGTGTGTGCTGTGGGATAATCCTCTTGTACACTGTAAAGATTTGTCATCATATTGGTTTAATCAAATGCTGATTGGCCAGTAGCCAGGCAGGAAGTATAGGAGGGGCAACCAGATTAGGAGAATTCTGGGAAGAGGACAAGCAGAGATGCAGTCACCAGCCAGATGCAGAGGCAAGATAAGAATGCTTCACTGAGAAAAGGTACCAAGCCACATGGCTAAACATAGACAAGAATTATGGGTTAAGTTGTAAGACCTAGTTAATAATAAGTCTGAGCTAATAGGCCAAACAGTTTATAATTAATATAAGCCTCTGTGTGTTTCTTTAGGACTGAACAGCTGTAGGACTGGAATGGACAGAAATTTTGTCTACAGGTGTGGCCTTGTTGAAGTAGGTATAACTTTGTTGGAGGCCTTCCTCCAACTCTTGTGTCACCATGGGGGCAAGATTTGAGGACTCCTATGCTCAAGCTATGCCTAGCTCAGATCATTTCCTATTGCCTGCAAGTCAAGATGTAGGACTCTCAGCTACTTCTCCAGCACCATGTCTGGCTGCAGGCTGCCATGTCCCACCATGATGAAAATGGACTGAACCTCTAAAAATGTAAGCCAGCCCAATTAATTTTTTCCTGTATAAAAATTGCTGTGGTCATGATGTCTCTCCACAGCGATAGGAACCCCAACTAAAACAGAAGTTGTTACCAAGGACTGGAGTATTTGCTGTAATAGGCCTGACCATGCTTTTATTTGACATAAAATGGTTCTTGAGACTGTGTATTAGAAAACCAGTTGGGAACCAACAACCAGGGAGCCTGAATGGGACTGACCTAGGCCCTCTGTATTTATGTGACAGTTGTATAGCTTGGTCTTCTTGTGGGACTCCTAACAGTGGGAGCAGGGGCTGTCTTTGACTCTTTGGTTGGCTTTGGGGACCCTATTTTTTATATTGGTTGGCTTGCCCAGCCTTAATCCAAGAGGAAGTACTTAGTCTTACTGCAGCTTGATATGCCATGTTTTGTTGATATCCGTGGGGGGGGGCAGCCCTTTTATGAATAGAAATGGAAGAGGAGGAGATTGATTTTTGAGGCCAGCCTGGTCTACAGAGCAAGTTCCAGGACATCCAAGCTTAGGCAGTAAAGAAACCCATGGAAAACAGAAAGCTGGTGAAGATGCAGTTGAACAAGGGGCCGTGTTCTAGTCCCAGGAAACAGCAGGATTTGGCAGCTTTGGCCGCATGGTTCTGGCTTTAGAGTCAAGGAGCAACTGAGGAAAGCTACTGATGTCAGGCTTATGTTGGGGATGTCCCTGCACGGGAGGCCTAGAGAGGCCATCGCATGAAGCTGTGAAAGTGAAGCCTGGATTGCCTTGGAGACCCCAAGAGGTTGGAGATGCCAGAGCCATGGGATCCCTGCCGAGGAGAGATGCTAACAGAGAGCAGAACCAGCCCAAGAGAAAGAAGTGTGCTGCAGACAACAAAGCTGGAAGGAGTTGGAGATCTGAAGAGCCCTCTGACATCAGGCACGGAGATGCAGAGTTTGGAGTTTGCCCAGCTGGTTTTCAATCTTGCTGTGGTCCAGTGTTTCCTCGCTATGCTCCCTTCCCTGCGTTTTGGAACAGTAATGTATATCCTGTGCCATTATATGTTAGACGTATGTGATCTGGTTTTTTATTTTGATTTTATAAGGGATTACAGTTAAGAGATTACATGAATCTCAGAACTTTGGACTTTAAAACATTGCTGAGACTGTGATAGACTATGGGGACTTTTGAAGTAGGACTAAATGCATTTTGCATATGATATGGTTATGCACTTATCGGAGTCAAGGAGTGTTTTTAAATGCTTCTCCTTCATAAGAGTTGTGTGGTCATAGTGTCTCTTCACAGCAATAGAAACCCTAACTAAGACACATAGATACATAAATTGATGCATAGATCGACAGACAGACAGATAGATGCATACTTACGTACATACATACACCACACAGGGACAGACATTAGATAGATAGATGATTTATATATAAATAGATAGATGACAGATAGATAGATAGATGCATACATACATAGATTGACAGATGATTATGATAAATAGATACATATATACATAGACATAGATCAATAGATGATGATGAAGATAGATAATAGATAGATAGACAGACAGATAGACATATAAGTCAGGTGTTCACTATATCCAGCAGAAACCCACTGAGTAGAGGCTATAAGCTGAAGTTCTCAACTGAGCTCTCTGCTATGACTGGGCATCCCACAACTGAACTTCCCTCCCACCAAGGCTAGGCATTGCATGGTTGGGCTCCCCTCTTCTCTGTTGTTTCCCATTACAGACACTTTTACACCATAGGATGAGGAGTAGTAACCTCTGACAGAAATGATTTGCCTGTTTTTTTTTTTTGGTTTTTTTTTTTTTAGCTGTTCTCAGAGTACAATACTTTTATTCTTGGGCTGCTTTACCGTTCTCTTCCCTTCCCCTATGACAGAGGTAAGGGGACCAGCCCATCCCCAGACAGGGGCCTTGGAGGACTCTTTCAGACAAACATGCTTGGGTCTGAAATAAGGCAACCCTGCTTCCAGAGTCAGCTTCTTGGTGAACTCTAGTGCCTGGCCCATGTGCTGACACAGCCTCATGAGCATCCTTGAACTCCCTCACTGCTGTGACAAAATACCAGACAGAAAAGAAAGATTTCTTTGGGCCCATAGTTTAAAAAGGAATTCCATCCATCATGGTGGGAAAACACAGCGGAAGCAGCATGAGACAGCTGGTCGATGCCACCCATGATGGCAGGAGACAGATGAGGAGGCATCTGGTTGATGCCATCCATCATGGCAGGAGACAGATGAGGCAACTGGTCGATGCCACCCATGATGGTGGGAGAATATTGTAGGAGGCTGCTTGTTCGTTTTCCAGCTGCCCAGACTCCTGAAATAATCACTCAGAAACTATATTATTTAAATCAGTGCTTGACCCATTAGCTCTAGCTTCTTGTTGGCTAACTTTTACATCTTGATTTAACTCATTTCTATTCATCTGTGTATTGCCATGTGGCTGTGGCTTACCAGCAAGGTTCCGGCTCATCTGTTCCCGGTGGTGGCTACATGGCATCTTCTAACTCTGCCTTCTTTCTCCCAGCATTCAGTTTAGTTTTTCCCGCCTACTTCTATTCTGCCCTGCACAGGTTCAAGACAACTCCTTTATTAACCAATGGAATTCACAGCATACAGAGGGGAACCCCACATCTGGAGAACACAGCGGGGGCAGCATGAGGCAGCTGGTCACATTGTATCTGTAGTCATAAAGCAGAGAGAGGTGAGTGCTGAGTGTTCAATTGGTTCCTCCTTTTCCTCCCTGTCTATTCAGTCCAGGATCTTAGGCCACAGAAGAGTGCAGTCCGCCCTTAGAATGGGCCCTCTTCCTCCATTAAACCTTTAAGTTATGTCTCCTAGGCAATTCTAAGTCCAGTTAAACTGACAAATGGGATAAACTGTGATACAGACCCATCCAGTCCAGTTCTTTCTGAGGCGCTAGTGAGGTGGCTGTGGTTTAAGATACTCACTGCCCTTCCAAAGGACCCAAATGTCATTCCTAGCACCCACTTTCTGTAGCTCCCAACCACCTACACTCAAGCTCCATGGAATACCATGCTGTCTTTCGGCCTCTGCCACAGCCATACTCAGATGACGTACACAGAGAGAGATACACACACACACATAAAATAAACAAATGAGCACATTTCATCTGCACGTCTGACCAGGAAGAATGTGACTGATAACAGAATGTCAATGTTGCTTTCAGTTATTAAGTGGCAGGGTGACTGATTACACAGAAATTGATGACAGTTACAGTTTACTAGAGAGCCAGCCATGCTTCAGTGACACAAAGTTCCTTCCAAATGGCAGCATCCTAAATCAGATAGCAACGCATCTCTCTCAGTAGAAGATGGTCCTTCTAACCTGTGCTAAGGCAGAGTTTTCATTATCTAAACAACTCTCTCCTGAAAGCTGAGAGTGTAACTCAGTGGCAGAGCATTGGCTCACCATGCATAAGGCCTGGGTGCACACGCACACACACACATACACACTCATGCACACACACACACACACACACGTGCACACATATGAATCCATAGACATACATGCAAATGAACACATACACAATTCTGGAGGCCCAATCAAAGCCAGTTTTTCAGATCAGACTTTTAGGATTCTACACTTAACAAAAGTGAAAACTCCCAAGAGCTCACCTCTGGGCCACACTGCCTCCTCCCTCTCCACTCTAATGGACTCTAGACAGTTTCCTAATAACTGGCTTACATTGCTTGCATGGACTCTAAATCTGTGGCTTCAGCTAGGACCCAGGAATGTGTGGTTAAGAGAAGTCCTTATCCTATCCTTGCTTAAGTGATGTTTGGAAAGTGGTCCTGCATCCCAGGTGATGCTGAGCAGGTGGTCCCATGTCCCAGGTGATGCTGGGAAGTTGGTCCCCTGTAATAGGAGGCCATTTGTTCGTTCTCAGCTGCCCAGAACTCAAATAATCACACAGAAACTGTATTATTTGCAATACTGTTTAGCCAATAGTTTAAGCATATTTCTGGATAACTCATATATTAAATTAACCAATTTCTATTAGTTTATATTTTACCATGTGTGTCATGGCCTACTGGCAAGGTTCCAACCAGCAGCTTGTGTCTTTCCCCTCTGGGGTCTACATGGTGTCTCTCAACTCTGCCTTCTTTCTCCCAGCATTCAGTTTAGTTTTCCCTGCCTAGCCCTACTCTACCCTATTACAGGCCAAGACAGATTCTTTATTCATTAACCAATGGCAATAAAACATATTCACAGCATACATCGCCTCCCACATCAGTTTCCTGTCCCAGGTGATGCTGGGCAGGTGGTCCCCTGTTCCAGGTGATGCTGGATAAGTGGTCCCCTGTCTCAGGTGATGCTGGACAGGTGGCTCCCTGTCCCAAGTGATGCTGAGCAGGTAGTCCCCTGTTCCAAGTGATGCTGAACACGCAGTTCCCTGTTCCAAGTGCTGCTGGGCAGATGGTCTCCTGTTCCAGGTTATGCTGGACAGGTAGTTCCCTGTCCCAGGTGATGCAGAGGAGGTGGTCCCCTGTCCCAAGAGATGCTGGGCAAGTGGTCCGCTGACCACACCTGAAGAGAAAATGCTCTTAAAACCGGTGCTGCTCTCATCCCAGCCCCTGCCTTGCCAAGTCATTTGCCCAAGCAATTGCAGGACATGAAATGGGAACGACGTTGAATGCATTTACCCGCACAAACGAGCTGGCTTGTGGACTGGGAATGACACTGAAAGCTTTTACAAGCACAAAGGGAGGCCTTCTCCAGATCTGAAGCTGGAGGATAGCAAGCTGTGCTCCACTGCGGGTGACAGTATGAGGCGTCGCATTTCTCCGTCTCTCATAAAGCGCTCCAGCAAACAACTCAAGGAGCAGAGGCCACTCCCATCTCCAAACTTCCTGTATTCTTCTCTACTTTGGCAACTCTAAGAGAATTACATCTATTTCTTAATGGTTGGTGTTTATGGCTAAGTTGGATTTAAAAGCTTTTTAACATCTCCAAAACTAGTGTAAGGGCCAGGCAGATGGCTCAGCAGGTAAAGCACCTGCTGATTTAGGGTGTGCGCCATGGAACTAGAAAGGAAACCGTGAGGGGGAAGAAGAGGCCTTAAGAGAGGGGAACAGGGTCGTTTTTCAGGTGAGGCTAATAGAGTACATGTGATGAGAAAAGAGGAGGGGGCACCAGGGGGAGGAGAGAACCCAGCAAGAGTTGGGCAAGAGGGCAGGGGAGGAAGGGATCAGTACAAAGTGTGTGCAAAACCACTGTAATGACAAAAGGCATAATTCCTTATCCTCAATTCACGGCCTGCCTTTTTGAGCGCTGCATATCACTTGGCACTGTTTGTATAGGCTAAATCTCTAGCCAGGTTCTCCTTGAGAAATTCTCTATCTTTTAATCCTAAGTACGGTGCCTCGGGATTCAGCAGAAGCAGCTATTCCGAGTTGCTTGAATAAATGGATTAATTAAAAAATAATTTGCAAAAACCTATAGGGTCCTTAAATTCATGGCCAACCCTTAGAAATCCTCATGTGGACAGGGATAAAGCTCAGTCAATGACGTTCTCACCTGCAAGCATGAGGCCCGGAGTTCAGATCCCCAACACCCGTGTGGAGGGAAAAAGAAGCCGTGCAGAGAGGCGTGACTGTGATCTCAGGTTAACGAGTCAGAGACATGCGGATCCAGGGACTCCTTGCCAAACAGCTTAGCCTTCTTGGCAAACTTCTGGCCAAAGGGAGACTCTCAAAATAAATGACTGACTGGCAAATGAATGAATGAATGAATGAA
>JAQHUG010000040.1:8856089-8868006 GCA_028555095.1 Dicrostonyx torquatus
TGTGTACGTGTGTGTATGTGAGTGTGTGTGTATGTGTGTGTTTGTGTGTGTATGTGTGTGTATATGTGTGTATGTGTGTGTATGTGTGTGTATGTGTGTGTGTACGTGTGTGTATGTGTGTGTGTGTACACACTCACACATGAGAAAAGCAATACACTTGTGGAGGACAGAAGACAACTTGCAAGAGTCCCTTCCGTGGTCTGGGCCCCAGGGTTGAAACTCAGGCTGTCGGTCTTGGTTTATTTTCGTGTCATCTCCCTCGCTCTATCTACATCGGACAGAATGTTTGGAAGCTGCAGAAATCTCCTCTCACCATGTCTTACCGCAGCTTCTCCAGGATGGCACACACCAGCCAGGAGCCACACCAATAAGGATGCACAGACACCGACAGGATGAGACCCCAAGAAAGCAAAGCGTGACAATCCTCGATAGCCACCAGCTTCCCCAGCTCCACTTGCACAGGGAGAATGCCACCAGAGTGTCACCAGTGTGAGGTTCAAGCCAACTCCAGGGTGTGTGAATGATCCTTATTTTGTATGTGTGTGTCTTTTCTTGAAACAAATTAAATTATAACCTATGCCCCCATAAGTCCACCATGCCTAAAAGTCCCTACAATATACATGTACTTCCAACAAGAGAAAAATATATAGAAACTGTAATATATAGAAAATTCCAGAAGAACCCTGAGATCTTCAGTATAGTACCAAGGGGTAATTTGAGATGTTTCTCTTAATAGGTACCTGAGATAGATATTATGAAGATTGAATGATAAAATGTTGAAATGTTACTCTCAACTAATATTTCTGAAACCATTATCCAAGTGGCTCAGAGCTCACATTATTCTCCCACTGTCATGCAAGTGTGGTTGTGGTTTCTGAAAACCATAGTGTGCAGGGGTTGGGGGTGTATCTCAATGGGCAGAGTGCATACCTATCATGAAGGAAGCCCAGGACTCAGTCTCTAGAACAGCATGGAAAGTGGGTTTAGTGATGTATGCCTGTGATTTCAGCACTTGGGGGAAGGAGCAGGACATTCAGGAAGTTTTGAGGTCGTGGAAAGCAAGTTCAGGCCAGCCTTGTCAAGACAGAGACAGAGAAAGGGGAGGGGTCAGCCTCCGGCATCTTCTTGAGTCACTTTCTACCTCATGTTTTGAGGCAGGGTCTCTCACTGGCCTGGCAGATGAAGCCAGGCTAGCTATCTGCACATGTCATCTCCCTAGCACTAAGAATAAAATCATGAGCCTTTTTCTACATGTGTGTTGGGTGATCGAACATATTAATTGTATAATGTATTGTCAGGCAAACACTTTACCAGCATGGCTTTCTCCCCAGCTCTACTGAATGCAGTTTTTAAAGAATGAGAGAGAAACAGGCAGTGTTGACAGAGCCTGAACGGTGAGAGTTAAGATCTTGGTACCCCATCTTCGCCTCACCCCAGCGAGTGTCCCTCCTCAGTTCTAGCCCACCCTGCATCCCTAGCTCTTCTGGTTCCATTCCGTGATTGCGCCAAACACTGTGGCACAATCAGCTTGGGGAAGTCAGGGCAGGAACCCAAGGCAGGGACTTAAACCAAACCACGGAGGAATGTCACTTGCTAGCTCACTCTCTGGTCTGCTCTCAAGCTCATGCTGGTCCTTGTGCAGCCCAGAGCCGCCCACCTAGGTGGGAACCTAGGAAAGGGACTGCCCACCGCGAATTTGGCCCTCCTTCATCAGTTAATACAAGCTACTACAGACATGGCCATAGACCAATCAGATCTAAGCAATTCCTCAGTCAAGGCTCTCCACTCAGATGAATCTAGGCTGTGGCTAAGAAGGACAGCAGCCACCCTCTGTGGCACTGGTCCCTTCTGCAGACTTGTGTGGTGCCATGGAAGTCCCACAAGGCTCGGTGCTATAGCTGCAAATATCCCCACACTGGCAGGTTGAAAGACTTAACCACGGGAAGTAGGTTCAGCCCCCTGGAGCAGAGCTGGGAGCTGAGCCTGAGACTGTGGTCTCAGTCAGTTTGTATCATGCACACTCTGTAACACCTAGGTGAAGCAGGAGTCATCAAAGCTCATGGTAGCCAAGCCCACAGCCATCTATTGACCACGCAGTTCTGTTGGCCATGCAATCTGAGAGATGCTCCCTTAACTCTGAGCTGGCTTCTTTATCTTCCCTACAGGAAGATACAGGGCCACTGTACCTTCCTGTAAGGGCGGCTGTACCTTCCCGTGAGGGCGGCTGTACCTTCCTGTGAGGGCGGCTGTACCTTCCCGTGAGGGCGGCTGTACCTTCCCGTGAGGGCGGCTGTACCTTCCTGTGAGGGCGGCTGTACCTTCCTGTGAGGGCCACGGTGAAGTGATACTCTGGCCCAGAAGAAGACTCAGTCCCATAGCTGCAGGAATGTACAGGTTGCAGTTAGAGACTTCAGTGACCCCAGGCAAGCATCGCAAGCCCCTTAGTTCTCAGGCTGCTGCTCTGTCCAGTACAATCTCCAGATCCCCACTTCACAGGGCTAACCTATGGGCTCTGGACACAGAGCACACCAGACCCCGGCCTTGAGAGAGGCCTTGCCCTTGGTGCAATGCCCACCACTTGACATTCTTACTAATTTTAGAAGAGGGACCTTTCATTTTCAATGCAAGCTGAATTTCTTCTTCATTTGCTCTCTTATTTTCCAGGATACTCTGTCCTCCTCTACCGTCCCAGTCTGTATTCTCACCAGGGTCTTGAGGGCTCTTGTTACAGCTTACCACACTGTGTCCTACTTGAAGCTGGCTTTGCCACTGTGATTTGGTCACGTGACCCTTCTCACTTGGTGCCAGAAATTTTACTTCTTTATTTATTCTTTATCTATCTATTGAGATAGGATCTTAAGTAGCCCAAGTTGACCACAAACTCACTGCAGAGCTAAAGGTGACCCTACGCCTCTGACCTTTCTTTCTTCACTTCCCAAATGTCAGGATTACAGGTGTACCACAGCACACCTGGCTTATTTTAGGGTTCCTTCCTTTTGCATATGTCCTAGCTGGTTCTGAGATACAGGTAGGAGGAGCCAGCTCAGCTGTCAGATTGATACATAATGAGCAAAAGTCGCTGGTGCCACTTGTCCTGCCTGATGACGGCAGAGGTCTCAGGGTATTAATGGTGGCTGCTGGAAAAGTCGCTGGTGCCACTTCTCCTGCCTGATGACGGCAGAGGTCTCAGGGGACTAATGGTGGCTGGCAGCACTTGACTGATCAATCTGCTGGAGGACAACGAGCCAGACAGAAAGGCAGCTGGAAACCCTTCTGGAAGGGACTTGGCCCAGCTCTTCGGGGGTCCCTGACAGCCAGTCCTCAAAGCACTGATTCCTGGTTCCTCGATTTCCAAGCGTTTTATAGCACTGAGATGTCACACCAGCCCTCCCCCTGCAGTCCCCATCCTATCCTATCTGTACTCCCCCTCAGAGATGGAAGGAACTGGGCCCAACTTCTAATCCCTTGCTGGTGCTGCTCCTGCTGAGGGATCTCAGTCAAGAGGCTGCACTCTCCAAGCCTCAATTCCTTGTGTGTAAAATAAGGGTTTGTGGAAAATGAGTTCATGAATAAGCCCTGGGTTCAGCCCCCAGGACAGAAGGAAAGAGAGAGACCACACACGTGGTCAGGCTGAATCTTTTGTCCTCCACAGCACTGGTTCCCACTTAAAAAAATGTGTGATCTTGGTGGCTCGTACAAAACTTTGAAAATTCAGAATGCCTACATTTTTTAAGATTTGAGGACATCGCCCACAATGTAGACAAAATTAAACTCAACAATGGACTCCCAGGTGGACTCGGCCTAAGATCTCCTCCCTGTATACCTTTTTAGCTATTTATTTATCAAGGGATTTATTGGCACTAGCTCCTTAACATCTGTCACTTGACACCCCCCACCCACCACTGTGTCATCAGATCGAACCAACTGGGACAAATCTCATCCCAGTCAAGAGGGACAAATGAGACCAAACCACCAGATGGCTAATCAGAGAGGTCTCCCGAGAATAATGTTCAGATACGGGTGGTGGGGGGAGTTGTCAGATCAAAATGAAGTCATGCTGTGCTCAGTGGTACTTGCCTATAATCTCAATACTTGGGAGACCAAAGCAAGGAAGACTGTAAATTTGAGGCTGTTAGCCAGATGGTTTCAAAAGCAAGAACAAAAAGGTTCAGTGACCCATAGCAGGCCCCCCAAAAATAATTCCAGAGGAGAGTTACCCAACGCAGTTAACTGATCGCCTTCTAGCCTCCTTGCAGCCTGTTCATATTTGTTCAGATGCAGGAATATTTTTTGAAAACTTCCAGACTAATTCATAGCTGTTTGGTGCACTCCAATGTGCACACCTGTGTACTGGAAAGGCCTCTTACTGATGAGAAGTCATGCTGGCAGTAAAATGTGTGCCTGACAGAGGGATGGCAGCCCCCATGTGGCACTGAGTTTACAGACAGGACTTTCTACAAGCAGCGGGAACTCCTCCAAGCAGGGCTGTCTTCGGGTATCTGCCGAAGTATCTCAAGCGCCGTTGCCATATCCTGTAGTTTATGTCTTTCTGTAGACGGAGATGTTTCTTAATGTCATCATTGTGCAGCCTCTCTCTTCGTGTGATGCCTAGAATCCTCCTGAGACATGCCATCTCAAACACCTTCAGCCGCTGTTCTGAGGGGCGTTTCATTATCCAGGTTTCAGAGTTGTAAAGAAGGCAATTTGGGCGGATCTCTGTGAGTTCAAGGCCAGCCTGGTCTACAAGAGCTAGCTCCAGGATAAGCTCCAAAGTTACAGACAAACCCTGCCTCGAGAAAAACCAAAAAAAGATGAAGAGGAAGACCTGAAAAACACTGGCTAGATAGCATAGAGGAAGACTGTGGGACCTTGACAATAGCACAAGCATCTAGGACTGCCGGGATAGGAACAACTGGAGAACCGCCGTAAGCCGGCTGCCCATGCCTGGTTCAGCATTGCTGGGGCATAAATGATGATGATGACTAGCAGTGGGGGACCATCGGGGACAGAAGGGAAGAGGGGCACTTTCATGTGCTGTATTCTAGACACACCTGTACTTGAGTGTGTACATTAATAACATCCGTACACACATGTTATTAATTGCTTCATATGAGCACATGGTTAGCGGTGGCTGCACTTCACAGCAACCCCTGCTCATCCTCTGTCACATTTAAAGGGCAAGAGCAAAACGTGTAGATGGAGTTTTATTGTCAGGACTGCCGGCTCCCAAATAACCACACAGAGACTTAATATTAATTATAACTGCTCGGCCGACAGCTTAGTCTTATTTCTAACTAGCTCTTACAACTTAAATTAAGCCACACTTCTTATCCACACTCTACCACGGGGTAGTACCTTTTTTCAGCATGGCATGTTCATCTTGCTTCTCTCCACGCCTTCTAGCAACTCCCCGTGACTCCACCCTTCTTCTTCTCAGCATCCTCTCAACTTGGTTTTCCCAACTCAGCTCTTTTTGCCTAGCTATTAGCCAATTGGCTCTTTGCTAGTTGAATCAGAAGGTGCCTTGGCAAAGACACATCTTCACAGTGTACAAAAAAGATGATGATTCCATAGCATTTTTCTCTTACCCAAGACCCACAAAGCAAAAGTCACAAATTCAGTTCCTACAAAGCCAGAAGAGGAGGCCTAAACGAGTGAAGGAGACCCAGCCACAGGAGCACTGTGGGAACTAGGAGGCCCTCAAGATGAAGTGCTATCGGGAGGCCGCTCTGACCTTGGAGACATCCCAGATGATACACCCACTCTCTTTGTGCACCGGGCACTAAGTACAGGCCCTTGTCAAGGTCTGCGTCAAAGGCTTCTCCCAACAGTTCTGAGAGGGGGACTCTTAGCGTCATCATTTAAACTGCAGCTCAGAGAGGTTGAGCCACTGATCCTAGATCACACAGCTGGACTTGCAGGGCCAGTTTGACTAAGAATTTACCCTTAATTGGTCTTTATACCTTGAATACCCCAAGCAATAGTACTCCGCCCAGGACCACCTTGCCTCCTGCAGACACTCTTTTCTTTTTTTTTTATTTTGCATACAATATTCTGTCTACATGTGTTCTGTCTACCTCATTACAGATGGTTGTGAGCCACCATGTGGTTGCTGGGAATTGAACTCAGGACCTTTGGAAGAGCAGGCAATGCTCTTAACCACTGAGCCTTCTCTCCAGCCCACCTGCAGACACTCTTAAAGACCATGGTAAACAGAATGCACGCACATCCAGTGTGTTTTCTGTGAGATGCGGCTAACACATCCTAACAATTTTAGCTTTATTATTTTTATTCCTTTTGATTAATGAGACTGGGTCTGGGGACTACCCTAAAGCTCACCATCCTCCTGCTTCTGCTTCCCAAGGGCCGTGGCTATTGACCTGAGCCACCATGCCTGTCTTGAGGGCTATTGGAATAGTTTTCCTGAAGTATAAATACAGAGCATAAATGTGATTTGTACTAAGTGTACCAAAGCGACCCTTCACTGCCCAGTCATCCCCACATTCTTTGAACCCTGTCCCACCTCCCACTCTTAGCCCCAAATGGCCATTGACCTGTTCCGGCTCTCCAGAACTTTGCCTGTTTTTGGCCTTCTGTGAAAATGAAATCCTGAGGCACATCGTATCTGTGGCTAGAATTTTCCCTTTGGCACGGCAGCCCTGAGGCTTGTCCCTGGATGGAGGGGCCAATTTGTTCCATTTAAAATGATTTTATTGGGGGGGCACATGTGCAGGTCAGAGGATGTCTTTGTGGAAAAGCTGGTTTTTTCTTCCCCGCCTTGACTTGGGTCCCAGGGTTAGAACTCAGACCCTGGGCTTCTACAGCAAGTGTTTTGCCTGCCGAGCCATCGCCCCAGCCCCAGATTGCCCTTTTAATCCCTAATGAGTGGGGTTCACTCCAGAAGAGTCTGTGGTTACATTTCACAGGCAACAGGCATCTGGATTGACCTGCGTGAGTATTCGTGTCCTCTCCTTTTAGTCTTCTGTGCATGCGTGTCAGACAAGTTCTAGTGTGGTCAAGACTGGCCTTGAACTCCGAGTACTGGAATCGTAGGACTGCACCTCCAGGTCAAGATCATAGTTTACTTGCGTTTCTTTCTTAAGTTATAAAAACAAAAGGGTTAATTTTGGCTCACGGTTCTGGGGGTCCAAGGCAGAGGATCCACAACTACGCCAGCAAGGTCTTCTGTGGGGTCAAGTCCCCAACAGCTCAGAGAGTCAGGTGAGAAAGAAAGCTCTTGTCCCAGTTTAGTCAGGAATTGGAACGAGAGCCTTTGCTTCTCTTGAGACACTATGGGAGCAGAGCTGCTAGGCAACCTGGTGTGTATACTTTTAGCTATCTGCGAAAGTACCAAACTATTTTCCACAGCGGCTGCGCTCATGTTCACATCGACAATGTAGCAGGGTCATTTAGAGGGCTTCTTCAAGTGAATGTTACGTTCTACAGTCCCTTTCTTTTTTAAAGCGATCATGTAAGCACCAGTCTTCCAGATTTCACCCGTTCTGCTGGGAGGAAGAACAAAAGATGCATGAGCCCTCGGCGTGAAACAACAGCCACTCTCCACAGTCTGGAAACCCAAGAATCCTGGAAAGCCCTGCAAATATGCATTCCACAAAGGACCGGCGTGAGCTCCCTCGAGCCAGGCTGGAGAACTTGGTCGGTCCCCAGCCCCGCCCACTCCGCTCCAGGAGGCGGGACTTAGCTAGGGAGGCGGGACCTAGGGTCAGGGCTGAGAGCACGCGACTCCGGATGGTTCCGCCTACCCAGGGATAGGCTGTTTCTGACAAGGGCGGAGCTGATGGGTGGAACCCAAAGCGTGCGCTCCGCCGTGAAGCCCCGCCCACCGCGCTCTGCTCCGCTCGGGGGCGGGGCCTGTGGAGGGTGGGGCAGGACCCGGAGGGGCGGGCTCACGGCCACGGCTCCGCCCACCGCGCGGTGTTGGGGCTGGGTCCCTAGTGGGCAGCACCGGAGCAACGCCTGCTCGCAGTGCACCATGGCTGGGCTGCTGGTGCTGCTTGGCCCGGCGGGAAGAGTGGGCGCCCGGATACTGCCCCGGGCCCCTTGGCTCCTGGGAGCTGTCAACTCCTGCGCTCCACCGCTCTGGGCCTTGGCCTTGTCCCGCCCGGGGCCGGAATCCCAGCTGCTGCACACGGCCCGCAGGGACTGCCTCAGCAGCCAGGTAAGCCTCCCCACAATTACTCGGACCCTGAACCCCAAGTAATCCAAGCGCCGTGCCAGGGCCAGTCCCAAGGACAGCTTTGCATTACACCTGCCCAAAATGGGTCACCGCCGGGGTCCCTGAGTTCTCAGATCTTTAGAATCGGAAAAACATCTCTTTCAGTTAGCAACCTGAGAAACTGAGGCTGGGGGTGGGGGTGGGGGGGTGCTCGGCCCAAGGTCATGGAGTCGCCTGCCGAGCCTCAGTTTCGAAAGCCAGAACAGTGGCATTACCGAGCGGACTGCAAGGGGCCTGAACTAACTATGAACTTCCAAGCCGGCCTTTGAAGTTGTCCATTCTGAAGTTCAGCTCAGGCCTGGGCACTGGGCCCAGGAGGCGTCTTCTCGGGGTGCCCGTGTATCTAACGCCTCCCAGTGCCGGATGCTCCACCCTTTTTATCCAGCTGGAGGAGCAGGCTCTCAGGGCAAGCAGTCCATCCTGTTTCGTATGGTTGCCTTCCCTGAATGCTAAGAGTGAAAACTAGCTTCCGTTCAGCCGGCCGCGCAGCTCAAGTGGGTCTCTGAAGAAAGTAGTGGAGTACCCAGATCGTGGCGCAAGCCTGGATCCCTGCAGGAGAGAGGGCTTCCAGCTCCTGAGTCTGGACCCACCCATCCCTGGGCTGTGTGACCTCAGACCCAGAGTCCAGGAGGTCTGGACCTGAGTCTGACCTTTCAGAAGGCTGAAACTGGCATCTTGCCACCGAGAGTCTGGAGGACCACCGCTATGAATCAGGCAGTTCTGAGCCCTGTCTGCTCTTGTAGCTTTTCAGTAAATAGCCAAAGGGATTAGTCCCTGTGCTTGGGTACCTCACACAAACATGGATGGGCTTCCTTCGTTCCCCTCTCCTCTCCTGGGTGACAGACAGGACACTGGCACCTCATCTCTAATCCTGAGCGCAGGGCAGGACGCTTAGAACATAGCCGCGTGCTTCCTGATGATTCTGCTTCCCTCTCCTCCAGGAAGTCTTCCCTGACTGCCAGTGCTGTGCACCCCACCCACCCCCACACGCACAGTCCCTTCTCTGAAGTTCCGATCTCTGCCTCCATGATCTGGAACAATCTCTCACCTTGTTCCACCACCTCAGCCCTGCTGGCAGCCCAGACTCTGCCTCAAACTGTGTGCATTCATAGCAAGGATGGGTGTGGCCTCCAGCTCCATGGATCCCTGTCTTTGCTTGCTACGTCAGTAACCTTGATCAGATGCTCTCACCGTTCTGTGTCTATAGAATGAGATGCTAATAAGTCTTTTCCCAGAGGGTGAATGTGATAAGAGAAAGCATGCTAGCTGGCATCTGGTACATCATGCCAGAATTGCTGTCCTCAGTGTGATTACACGCCACAGCAGGGCCCCAGAGCCCAGGGGCCAAGCTTGCCTCCTCTGCTGATTGACAGATGGATGGAATCAGAACCTAACAGGAGGTTCGAACAAACGATACTCCTTGCGAAACCTTCGCTGTGGGGGAAGGGCCTGCCTAGGCCTCAATCCAGCATCCCACTCCATCTCCACTCTGGCTGCCTTCATTAGGAGGCCAGCTGGGGTGTCCAAATGTTCTAGACATTAAATCAAGTGTCTGAGTGCCATGCCCACCTCTGCCTACAACAAGGACTGCACTGTGTCAGAGAGGGGGAGATACAGTGCCCCAGAGGCCTGCCTTTTCCCGTCACATGATTCAGGGTCACGTAGACCAAGTGGAGCCCACTTGGGACATGGGGGAGGGGGCACTGTTATGCGAGTGGATTGATGGCTTCCCTTATCTAATGTGCAGCACCCATCCCACCAGCCCCTCGAGCTCCCTCTCCTTGTCTGTCTCGGTGTGTCCTCACCCTGCTCTGTCACTGTTTGTTGTCCTCTGCTCCCTAGACTCATGGTCTCCTTTGAGGTTGGTCTGTTTTGCTCATTGGACTGTCCTCTACTCTGGAACACTCTGACCCAGAGAAGAGACAGAAGGCGAAGTGCTGGGACTGGGATCGGGTTAGCTCCTGTGCTGTCTTTGGTTACATACCCAACCCCTCGGGGCTCTGCAGGTCCTCTTCCGCTCGTGGAGGTGTTGTAAGCCTTGTACGGACTAAAGTTTTCGCGGCACTCTGGAACACTCTCGGTACAAAGTCAGCACGTGCAGTGCTTATCAAACGAGTGGAAGCGAGTGTCCCAGCGCTGTGGTCAAGTTCCTGCCCCTTTTCTGATATGGCTTTCCTCTGGCTGTTTTGAAACACGGTCCTGTGTACTCCACCCAGGCTGGCCTCCAACTCAATAAGCCTGAACTTCTAATCCTTCTTCCCCCCTGCCCCTTCAAAGGGCTGGGATTATCGGCTTAGTCCACCAAGCTGGGTTTCTACTGTGCTGAGAAATAAAAGCTCTGCACATGCTAGACCGTGTACCGTGCAGCCACATCCCTGCCTGAGCACCTTGAGGTCAATGTCACACACTCAGGGCAATCCAGAGCGCTTGGGGGCAGTAAGCAGTGATCCTCTATGGACAATGAGTGTCTACAAATGCCCCATTGCTTACAGGTCACGCTTATCAATCCCTTTGGTTTGGCTTCTTTAAACCCCTCAAGAACTTGGAAGATAAATGCATGGCCCTTTCATGTTCTGCAAGACTGGCCATTCCTAATAGGAGAGACTTTTCCAGGATGTTCTGGATTTGGAGGACAGGAGGAAAAGCTGCCAGCACCTTCTTTTCTTGGCCAGCACTTGCCACTCTCCCGTCCCTGAGTCCTGCACTCCCTGCTGAAATGTTCACAGAGGCCCTGGTTCTCCCTGATAAATAATCCTCTCCCTCTGGGCTGTGCTGATAGGATAGCCTGCAGCCCCTCCCCGTGTCTGTATCTCTGTTAGGCCAGTGTCAGTCAAAAGCCCATGGAAGCATGGCCCGGGCAATCTCAGTTATGGTCCATTCTCCATGCCCCAGAGCTGCCACAGCTGTCCCTGATGAAGCCTCTTTGTCTCATACCATCAGGTTTGGCAAAAGGCGTTCTGGCCCAGAAAGGAGACTAGAAAGGCAGCCAGACTTCCATCTAGAAAATAAGCATGCTTCTGCAGGGCTGGCGGAGCACACACCAGGACCAGACTTTGTTTAGAGAGGGGAGCAGGCTGAAGAGATGGTTCGATGGTTAAGAGCACTGGCTACTCTTGCAGAGGACCTGGGTTTAATTCCCAGCATCCACAGACAGCTCACCACCGTCTGTAACTCCAGTCCCAGGGGATCTGAGGCCGTCTGGCCTCCATGGAAACTAGGCATGTACTTGGTGCAAAGGTGTACATACGTGCAGGCAGACACACGTACACTGCTCCTCTGATGCTTGACACATTTGCTCCTGTGCTAGAGGTCAGGAGTCCAAATTCTGCCTCACGGGGCTAAAGGCAAGGTGACATCAAGGCCAGTGTCTCCCCGAGGTTCCAGGGCAGAATCCACTTCCTGCAGCTTGTAGGCCTCCCACCCCACCCATGCCCACCAGTAAACCAGGAGAAGCGCATCTTCAAACCTCCGCACCCACTATCACCTCTTCCACTCAGACTTCAACTCCTGCCCCCTCCTTTCCCTTATAAGGACCCACCCAGAAAAATCCAAGTTAACATTCCTATCTCAAGCTCCATGTCCACATCCTATCTGCCAAGTCCTGCAGTAGGAGGTGACCTGGTCATCTCCGGGGCCATCGGGGCTGACCTAGCCCTGGCTTAGTGGGAATGAGAGTGCTAA
>JAQHUG010000040.1:8870007-8882405 GCA_028555095.1 Dicrostonyx torquatus
AAAAAAAATGATATTCCTCAAGGAGCCATGTCCGTGACTTAAAATGTCACCAAGGCTTCCAAATGAGTTGACAGCCACGCATGGTGGCCCAGGCCAGTAAAGCCAGCTACTGAGGAGGCTGAGGCAGGAAGATCTCAAACTCAGAGCCTGCTTGAGCTACTGCCATTGGGGTGAAGGGAGGGGCTGAGGGTACTGGCAATAGAGCCCTCACCCAGCACACCAAGAGCCTAAATCTGATCCCAGTACAAAATGGGACTGCCTACAGAATGCCCCTTTAGATCATTAGGCAGGAGTGCCCCACGGGGCTAACCTTGGCTCAGGTTCCTGAAAAGCAGTGGTTAATTTGCTGCCTTTGAGAACGCCCTCTCGTCTGATTTATCACTGGCAGCAACCTGCAGTTAACACGCAGTATTCTGCAGACTGCTGCCAGCACCGCACTTAATGAACGAAAAATTAACAGTCCCTAATCACAGTCTCCATTAACATCAAGCCCTTGACATTCCTAACACTTGCTCCGGGGAAAACCAGCCACGAGCGTCTGGTGTGTTTCACTGACTCCAGAGCGCCTTCGCCTGGGTATGATGAGCCAGTTTGTCTGCAGTCTCACTGATGCGGAAATGCGGCCCAGGTGTAATGGCGTCACTTGGCTCCTGATGCCCGTGTTCAGGGGAACTCATCCTTCCAAAGAAGCTAAAGAGCATCCTAGCTTTCTCAGACAACTCTCTTCGCTATCTAAACCTTGAGACATTCCAGAGCTGACGCCATGTTTACAGTGTGCCACTGTTTACGTTTTTTAATTGAATTGAATCGTATGCATGAAGTATTTCTACCACTTTCCCCCCCCAAAAAAAAAAAATGGAAAATATTTTCTGTTCCAAGTAGAACACAACCGTGTAGGACTACAAGCCGAGGGGAAGAGAGATCTTAACTAGGGTTCTACTGCTGTGATGAACACCATAATCAAAAGCAATTTGGGGGGGGGAGGTTGATTTCGCTCACAGGTCCATGTCATCAAAAGCAATGAGGACAGGCTCTGGAGGCAGGAGCGGATGCAGAAGACATGGAGGGGTGCTGCTTACTGGCTTGCTCAGTGTGGCTTGCTCAGCCTGCTTTCTTACTCAGGACCAAAAGCCCAAGAATGGCACCACTCGTGGTGGGCTAAACCCTCCCCCATCAATCACTAATTAAGAAAACGCTGTACAGGCTTGCCCACAGCCCTTTCTTATAGAGGTATTTTCTCAGATGAGGTCCCCTCCTATCTGATGACTCTGTGTCATCTTGACTTAGAACTAGGCCGCACAAGAGAGCTGGCCAGGTTTAACTACGGTCCACCGCAGGAGGGTCAGTGTAGAGGGCCTTCAGAGTAAAAACCAAAGCCGAGGCTTCCTCCTCCAGGAAGCCAAGAGCAGGAATTGGCTCCATCGCTCAACCCTCCCCTCTGGGCAGGCACTTGTTATGTCATATCCGAAAGAAACTCCAGTCCCCCAAGCCCCAAAGGCAGTGCAAAGATCCAGGAATGGGGTCGACCTGGACTAAAGGATTTCTGGTGGTTACATAAAAGCCAGCATTCCTCAGAACTTGTGAAACCGGTTCCTTCTACCTCTGACAGAAGGGAGCTATGGCTACCTGTGGCTATCAGCAAATCAAAGCTCATGCAGGCATCACAAGTACTAGACACGCATTTCTAAGTCCATGCTAGCACCTCCTCTTCTACCAAACTCCCTTGAACTCACAGGCTTCCCTTCCCCAGCTACTCTCACTATCCTCGGCTCCTGCTGCTATGTTCTCCTCTCTCACAGGTAGCCCTGGTTAGCTCCAGTCTGCTGGCCATGCTCGGTCTACTTCTCTCTTTGCTCTGGAATCTTCCAGGTGCCCCTGGCTGTTCTCTCCCATAGCTAAAGAACCTTCCCCTTAGGCACCATGTCAGCGTACACAGTTCTATCCTGGGAGCCAGTGTTTGAAGTCGGCTCAGCTGCATGGTGAGAAGGGTTACATTCGTTTTTCTTGTTCACAATTCCATTGACAATCAGAAAACACAAAGAAGGCACTGCTGGCTAGCAGGAACACCTTTTACTGAGATCTGGCTGACAGTTTCTTAGCCCACAGTCACCCACACCATTTGCCTCGGTTAACATTTAAAAGAATTTTTGTGAGACAAACTCTCCACTCGTGAGATCTTTAAAGTGGGAGGGCAGTCTTTTCCTCTTAATGCAGCCCACAGTAAGAAGCTGATACTAAGATCCGGGTGTATTACAGAAACTAATTCCAAAGACAGCCATATAGCTGAGCAAGAAGCCCCAGGTCAATGTCGGGGGCTCGTATGGACTAGATGGAGGGAGGGGGGAGTCTCTCCATCTTGCCCAGCTTGGACCCCCACCCATCCTACCTGCTCATTCAGGTTCCTTAGTAACACCTATGCAAAGAAATACATTGAAAGTAGCAATAAAACTCATTGTACCCACAGCATGTCTTCCAAGCCAGCAACCAGAACCAGGGATGAGTTGAGAGGTTGAAAGAGGCTGGACGGTGGTGGCGCATGCCTTTAATCCCAGCACTCGGGAGGCAGAGGCAAGCAGATCTCTGTGAGTTCGAGACCAGCCTGGTCTACAAGAGCTAGTTCCAGTGCAGGCTCCAAAGCCACAGAGAAACCCTGTCTCGAAAAACCAAAAAAGAAAAAAAAAATAGATGAACGCACCATATAAACCAGCAAGATCTGCTGTGTATCTTCCTGGAACTGGAGCAAGGAAACTATCTCTTGTTGTCTAAGCAGATCCAGTGACCAGCTTAGATTCTGTGAAACCAATAAAAACTTTTGTAAAATAATGTGTTCTGTCATCTGCTAAGCCATTGCTGCTGCCAGCTAAGAAAGGCATCCTGTGGATGTGGCAGCAGCCAGCTGCTGCTGCTGTGAGCTGCAGGCGCCAGTGTCCCACACTCGGCTTGGATCCCTGTTGTCCCATCACAGTTCACTGCAGTGGACAGGGCTTGGGATGGTGCTGTCTCAACCAAGTGAGTTTAGATTGGGGACCAAAAGCTTGATTATCCCTCTGCAGTTCCGCTCGGGCTTGTCATCAAGTGTGAGGACGAGCCGGCTGACGTTTTACACTGACCACTTGCATTTTCCATCACCCGACATTTACTGTCCTGAGTTTGCTGTGAAACCCTGTTTCTCTAATTCCAAGCTCCCTGCTGGTTGATGGACAGATAAACTTGCTATAAACTTGACATGTTAGGATCATAGCCAAGAGACCAGAAAAGCACACCTGCTCACTCTAGCCAACAGTGACCAGGTGACCAAATGATTACCCATGCACTCCAGGTAGATGTTATACATATATTTATATATTTAACAAGTTTGTGTACTTGACAGAACTCCAGCATAACAGCCCATAACATCTAGAAACACCCGAGTCGAGTCCAAAGCAGGTAGAGCACAGGCTCCGTTAAGGTGGTTGAGGATCCGAATCCCATACAGGCCTACTAAGGCTGAAAACCAGTGTTCTGAAGGGTTCCCGCTTAAGAAAAGGCTATACAGACCTTTATTTTAACAATTAAAAGGCTATACAGACCTTTATTTTAACAATTAAAAGGCTATACAAACCTTTATTTTAACACTTAAAAGGCTATACAAACCTTTATTTTAACAATTAAAAGAAGACTACATATTCATTCCAACAGCTTTCCCAGGCCTGGCGGCCCAATAACTTACACACACACTCAGGCACTTGAGGGCTACGGACACAGGTTATCACTGTGGAGGTGGCCAGAGTGAGAACTTTCCCACAGTGAGACCCCACAAGGACACTTTGGGGTCACAGGCCACGGGAACTGCTGCAGTGGAACCTTCCTCCAGATTACTGAACCAGGAGAAGCAGCATGGTTCTTGGGGCTTGGACAATGTCACACGTGCTCAGGTGGGACTGCCTACTCAGCAGGTCTACCGGGGGCAGTCATGATGCTCCCGCAGGTCTACCGGGGGCAGTCATGATGCTCCTGCAGGTCTTGATGGAGCATGTCTCACAGTTGCATAGTGGACATGGCTCCGAATTCTCTAAGACGATTTGCTGGTTAGCTCTGTGGTTTTTTGGCCGGCCAAAGACTTTGAGGAATTCGCTGTGATCCAGGGGTGCTCAAGGACCCCCGCTAGTGTTAGCCTCTGGCTTGCATTGTGCTTTAACAGCCTTGAAATGAGGTCCCTGGCTCCTTCAGTCACAAAGTCGGGGAATGTGAATTCAACCTGAAATATAAATGATAGAAATGGCATGGGTCAGGTGTACACGAATCAACAGCAGCCCGTGGCAAGAACTGGAAGTAGCACCTTACCCGTGATATCCTTCTGTAGGTCTCCTGGTAGCTCTGCGCCTCGAAGGGGGGCATCCCAACTAGGAACTCATAGCAGAGGACACCCAGGCTCCAGAGATCCACCTTCTCATCGTGCATCCGGCCCTCAATCATCTCGGGGGGCAGGTAGTCCAGGGTGCCACACAGTGTGGTTCTCCTGAAAATGAAGGAGGCTGGGTTGACACTCCGATCTGCATGACAATGTGGCCTCCCCCTGCTCAGTGCAGTCACACAGGTGCTCACCTACATCCCCACTTTTACGAAATGGATGGCAGGGAGTGTGTAAGGTCACACACTAGCCATCATGCTTCCCCAACAACTCCAGAACCTCTTAGAAAATCTCTCATCCCAGTAACCCTGTCAGGACAGTCTGGGCTTTGAAGCAAGAAGCCATCTCAGAAAACAAAGCCGCTGTGCAGTGTTCTCCGTAAATATAACTGAGTTCTACATGAGCTCTCAGTGAAGCGACGCTGCCATCCTGGGCTGGGAATGGCGGCGGACCCTGTAAATCCCAACATTTGGTGTGATGCGGCAGGACTGACAGAGGTTCAAATCCAAGGCCAACCTGGACTACAGTATGAGACTGTACAGTGTGCGACTGTGCCAGTGAAGCGGGGGATAGAAAAGCAAAGTCATAGAAAGGTAAGGGTCTACAAGAGGAGAGAGGCAGCCACGCACTGTGTGGAGTGTCTGTCACCACCAGGTTCACTCCGGCTGCTCTTGGTTTGGGGTTTAGAAATTTTCTTTCTAGCACTCGGGAGGCAGAGGCAGGCGGATCTCTGTGAGTTCGAGACCAGCCTGGTCTACAAGACCAGTGCAGGCTCCAAAGCTAGAGAGAAACCTTGTCTCAAAAAAACCAAAAAAAAAAGAAAAGAAAAGAAAAAAAATTTTCTTTCTATTTTACATGTGTTTTGTATGCATGTCTGTACACATGAATGTCCAAGGAGGCCAGGAAAGGGCACTGTGTCTCCTAAACCTGGAGTTACAGAGAGTTCTGAGCCACCACATGGGTGCTGGGAACTGAACCCAGGTCCTCTGAAAGAGCAGCCAGTGCTCAACAGCTTCCCCCCCCCCAAACCTTTTCTTTTTGAAGTGCCTTACTATGTGGCCCAGACTAGCCTCTAAGGAGCAATTCCCGACCTCAGCCTTCTAGCTGCTGCTGGGATTACAGGTATGTGCCACCACACCTGGCTGAGATCTTTTGTTTTAGTCTTACCAGGCTGGCCTCAAACTTGAAATCCTCCTCTCAATTCCTGGGATTAAAGTATGCACCATCACACTGGGCTTGGTTAGTGTCTCTCTCACCTGCCACAGAGAGAGGGTGTGGGGAGGCGGGGAGGGGTGGTGTTCTGATTTAAAAACAGCTACTAAGAATTCAGCTAACCATGGCGGTCACAATGGTGGTGACTGTTGAGGGCACCTATCTTACGGAGTGTACACTGAGGCAATGTGATGCTGTGGCTAACTACCCACAAAGCCGACACCACGGTGTCCAGGGCTCTGGAATGTTGCTGTGGGCTGCTGTGCTGCCATCACCAATTCAGCATTTTTGACCCATTTGTGTTTTGAAAGCCACAGTTGGAAGCTAATGTTGCTGAGATAGTGCAGGGGCATACTCAGCCATCCATGCCTGGTGCCCCACAAGCCCTCTGTGGGAGTCTCAAAAGATGGGCCCCAAAATCCAGCTTCTCTGATGGGGACTGAATGTGAGAGGCAGCTGGAGCGGCTGACAATCCCCACTCCTGTCATCTCGCCTGAACCCTGCAAGCTGTCTCTGTCCTGATGCCAGCACTGGACAGACCCCAGTCCAGGCTCATCTAACCGCACAGCTCCACGACACCTACAGCTCTCTGGTGTTGATTTCACCAACAGTAGCAGAAGTGTCCACTGATGTCATCAGTTCAAAACAACCTGCCACAATGCAGCTGAGACAAACAGAAGTGACCTTAAACTGCAATAACCATTTTTCTTTTCTTTTTTTTTTTTTTTCAAGACAGGGTTTTTCTCTGTAGCTTGGAGCCTGTCCTGAAGCTCACGCTGTAGACCAGGCTGGCCTCGAACTCAGAGATCGCCTGCCTCTGCCTCCCGAGTGCTGAGACAAAAGGCTGTGCCACCTCTTATAACAAGCAATAATCTTCAATACTACATTTATTTGTGTGCTTTTGAGTGTGTGCTTACGTCGAAAGAACAAAGAACATCACAGGGCAAGAGGTCGGAGGACAGTTTGGCCTGACTCAGTTCTCTCCCCCACCCAATGGTGCTAGGACTGAACTGGCTCAGCAACAAGCACCTTTACTTACTGAGCTTTCTCCTCCAACCTCTACCAGGCTTCCTAAAAATCGGCATTTGGTAGAATCTTAAAAAGCAATCCCCAAAGTGGGCAAGACCTCGACAGCAGGAGCATGCTTGAAGATACCCCATTCACAAGCTGGAGAGATGGCCCAGCAGTTAAGAGCACTGGCTTCTCTCCTAAAGGACCTGGGTTCAATTCCCAGCCATATGTGGCACTTCACAGCTGTTTGTAGCTCCGGTTCTAGAGGATCTGACACTCTCACACAGACATACATGCAGACAAAACAACACACATAAAATAGATTAAAATATAAAGACACCCCATTCATATGAAATAGCAAAGCTATTCAAACCCAACTTCGGTTTGCAAAGTTTGCCTCCTTTCCAGCTGCTGCCTTAGACGACGTCCCTGCCTCAGCTCGAGAGGAGACGGTAAAGGTCTAATTCCTGCTGCTGACACAAACAGGAGTCAGGCATCCTCAGAGCTGCACCAACACGGCATGGTTTCCAAGTTCTTAAACCGGCGTTTCGCTCTGCTCGCCGCCCCAGTTCAGGCCCCCCCCGTGCATCTTTGCTCATCGATCATACATTAGCCAGACCTCTAAGTTCATCGCCCTCTTCCATTAGCCTCTCGGAATAGTCAGAACCTGTAAGCCAAGGCCTAAAGTGCCAGAGCCCAACATGGTCACAGAAAAAAAGCCTTTATCAGATCTACAGTGGTCCCAAGTATTCCTAGGTTAGCCAAGGCCCCTTATTTCAGAGTAAACTAGCATTTACTCGACCGTCCCCACCCCATCCAGGACTTCCAGCTCTGGAATCCCATACCTGGAAGACGGAGCATGCACAGACCACCCGAAGTCTGCGATCTTCAGCTCTCCATTTGGCCCAAGAAGCAGGTTCTCTGGCTTAATGTCTCTGTGGATGACTCTCTTTGAATGACAGTAAGACAGAGCGTTTGCCAACTCAGTGATGTACTGTTGGGGGAAAAGCATTGGAGGCAGGGTTAGCGTTATGTAAAGCAGTCAGGCAGCTGTGGAACTTGATCCAGTGGAGACTAACACGGTTTTCAGCTTTTGAAGCAAACACTGTAGACCATAAATATAAACAACTGCAGACGGACAGACTCGCCAGTAACGTGAACTTGTAAGGCAGGGAAGACACGGGCTATATGCTGGGATTACAGTCCCACCAGGCACCATGGAGGAACTGCACCATTAGCAATAAAACAGTTTAGCAATCTTGAAACATTAAAAGGCCCTGACCAGGTGCAGCCCCCGAAGGAAGAACGCTGCGGTCTGCTCTGCATCCCACAACAGGAGACTCAAGATACACAGGTTAAGTTTTAGTCAACATGAAGTCCCAGGGCTAGGCTGTGCTTCAGTGCAGCCCCGAAACTCAGCGTGCGCGAGGCACCTCAGTCAGTCATCTCAGGGCAGAGCTGAGGGTGGCAGTGTGTCCCACTGGGTCAAATGCATATATAATGTCAAAAAAAAAAACCTTGGGTTTTCCCAAAAGTAAGTAAGGCAGAAAAAAGTCATTGTCAAACAGGACATTTTTCATTCTTTTGTAGCTCACAGTAGAGCCCAGTGAGGCTGGCACTCACTGCACACTGCCAGGGCCACGGCAGCGATGGGCAGCAGGAGTGATGGTCAGCCAGTACTCCCTGGCACCACGTCCCCCTCACCTCCCAGGCTGTGGGACCGGGGCTAGACCCCTTACATTGCTCTGCAGTTACTTAAATTACATGAAAAGTAAACAGGTGGGGGTGCTATGCTAATTAATAAGGAATAAATATTCTTGGCTTATATCTCAATGCACACAATTGAACTGAAGCCTTAAATGAAGAAGAGCAAATGTATAGATGTTTGGTCCACGTACAAGGTCTGAAGTAGGGTAACGTCAGAAACCAATGCACAATTTCCTCATTTACCTTTGAGAAGAAAGTTGGTCAAACAGAAGATTTCTTATTGTTTGTTTTTCTTTTCTTTCTTTTTTAGTTTTTTGAGACAGGGTTTCTCTGTGGCTTTGGAGCCTGTCCTGGAACTAGCTCTTGTAGACCAGGCTGGCCTTGAACTCACAGAGATCCGCCTGTCTCTGCCTCCCGAGTGCTGTGATTAAAGGCGTGCGCCACCACCGCCCAGCTGTTTATTTTTCAAGACAGAATTTATAGCCCTGGCTGTCCTGGAACTCACTCTATAGACCAGACTGGCCTCAAACTCAGAGATCCTCCTGCCTCTGCCTCCCAAGTGCTAGAATTAAAGGTGTGTGCCACCACTGCCTGGCTGATTAAAGAAAATGACCAGTGGAGGTTGCTGTAAACATCAGGTGAGCATGACAGCAGCCTGTGAAAGAACAGCAGCTGTGCCTTAAGCTCTGCGAGACCTCAGACTGCCTGGAGAAGAGCAGGAGAGAGGGAAAAGCTCAGACCGGGAGGAAACATTTGCAGAATAAAGGAGCTAAAGGAACTAAAATACGACAATCAGGAAAAAAAAGCACCATAAAAACAAAAGGCACAGACATATATATATATACACACACACACACACACACACACACACACACACACACACATACATATGACAAACAGCCAGTGTCATGTGACACCAGGAAACCCAGATCAACCACGACACCCTGTCAGAACCACTGATGTCCAAAACCCTGCCGGCAAATGCCCAAGGAGGAGGGCTGTTATTCAATGACAAAACTGTCACCAAATGACCCAAGCATACCGTGTAACACATATACACTGGAACACATAGTGAGGAGGCGATGGTGCTGCTCTCACCGCCAGGGGCAGTGCACAGTGCAGCCAGGGAGAGGGTGCCCACAAGGGCCCCCATGGAATGAGGAAGGCATCAGTCCAGCTCGCTGCATCAGGTAAGGTAAAATGATCAGCAAACACACAGACGCTCTCCTTCTCTGCCGCTAAGGACCTAGAAGCATCAACAGCTCAGCAGCAAGAGCTCCCGCCCTGGTCACCAGAACTCGGTTTCCAGGAACATTCTCGGAGGAAGGAATGGCTGCTTCTAGGGGCAGGGGCAGGCCCAGACGTGAAGAAAAAGTTAAGCACTCTGCACCAGAGAAAACACATACGGCAGTTTACACAGAAGCAAGAAGAGCTCCCAGCAGCCAAAAACGGAACAAAATCAAACAAGTCCCTCTGCATTTTAAGTTAAAGACAGGAGAGACAGCTCCTCTTCTAGAAGTTCTAGACAGTCCCCAGCACCACACAGGTGTTCACAACCGTCTGAAAGCACAGCTCCCTCTTCTGGCCTCTGCATGTGGTACACAGATAAACATGCAGGCAAACTATTCAAATACAAAAATAAATCCAAAAAGAACTCATAGGACAGGAAGAGCAACCTCCTGGCCCAAACTCCAAATAGTTCACACTCTGCTCATTCCTCCTCCGCTCTCCACTCCTCAGGGCGACCGTGCTTAGCGACTGAGAGTACAGCACAGGGAGGGAGAGACTGACTTCCAGCAGAGGCAAAGGACAAAGATCACGCAGGCACAGGGCACTGAGCTTACCACCTAGCAGGATGCGCCATAGGGACGTGTGACAGGAGTGCGCTTGGTGCCGAGCTCTTCCTCCAGACCCACCCGTGTCCCCTCCTAATCCCAAGGGAAATGAATGCGCTCTGAAGAGCGCGCGGACGTCGCTGCGCCAGTCATCACCAACACTGATCCAGTCACGAGCAAAGTAGGACACTCACTAAAGTTGTTAGCAGGAGAAACAGGTGTGGGGCGCACAGAAACTCGGTGCTGTTGTGATTTCTGTATCTAGAACTATACTAAAATAAACACTGTGGTAATCTGAATGCAATTGTCCCTCATAAGCTCAGAGGGAGTGGCGCTATTAGGAGGTGTGGCCTTGTTAGAGGAAGCGTGTCACTGTGGGAGCAGCTTTAAGGTCTCCCATACTCAGAGACCAGCCAGGGTTTCAATCTGTGGCCTGCAGCATGTAGAACTCTGAGCTACAGCACCATGTCCCACCATGATGGCAACGGACTGAACCCAATTAAATGCTTTCCTTTATAACAGCTGCCCTGGCCGTGGTGTGTCTTCACAGCCATACAAACCCTATGACAAAGACAGACAGACAGACAGACAGACAGACAGACAGACAGACACACACACACACACACACGAGATGACAAGGGAGAGCAGAACTAGATTATATACATTTCCACAGAAACACACACACACAAAGCCAACCACTTTATACATGAGGTATAAGCTGCCTTGATTGTTCCAAATGTTCAGTCCCATGAGCCCTTTCTACAAAGACAGTCGCCTGCACCATGAAGAAAGGGACATGAGGAGACAAGAGACGGGGAGCCCGGACAATAAAGCACTTACAGTAGCTGTTCTCTGCTCGTCAAACTTGGAGTGCTTCTGGAGCTCTCGATAGACTGTCCCAAGGGGTGCGTACTCTAGAATTAGATAAACTCTGGTGGCATCGTGGAAATAGCCATACAGCCTGAGGATGTTGGGGTGCCTGCAACACAGAATGGAGACCGTGCGTGACACCTGGCTCCAGAGCCCATCGGGATGTACTGGATGCTGAGCCCACCCAAGAAAACAGCACCTCAACCACACCCACACCCACACATGGATCTCAAAGCACAAACAGATCTGGGTGTGGTCCACACTGCTCCCTTCCAGACATCTTTATTCTCAGTGGGAACTGTCAGCTGAACACCAAGCTCTAGGTGTTGACGGGTGGGGTGTGCCAACAGAAGACACAACCAAGACAGACGGGTTGGCCGTGGGCAGGTGCCAAGTGGCTGGGCACAGCCTGCTGGAGGTGACAGCACCACTCACAACCTGCCAGGTAATGGCAGGTCAGACAGCCAGATGACAGCAGAGCTTCAGGGCTGGCGTCTGAGTCAAACTTGGAAAACACTGAGATCAAAAAGGGAAAACAAAACAAAATATACCAATTCAACCATGGTCTCCCCTAACTCTCCTGAGGAAAGAGATCCCAAGTCAACTACCTGAATGATGTATCCTCAGGGCCACATCCCCTGCATCTATGGAAACTTTAATCCTTCCCGCTGGTCCCCTGCTCCACTCACCGCAAGTGGGACTGTATCTCCACTTCTCTTCGAAGCTGGTGCTCCACCCCTGCTTTCTCCAGCTGGGTTTTAAACAGCACCTTCAGGGCCAGGATAAACTTGCTTTGCTTCTCCCTCGCCAAGTAAACATTTCCGAACTTTCCTTTACCCAGGGGGCGGCCAATGTCAAAATCCTCCAGAGTCCACTGCCTTCTAGAAAGTAATGTGAGTATTTAAAATATGGAAAAAGTCTCTACCATTTGCCAATAACAGCCGACCTGATCATGCTCAGATGACACCTCGTACGTACACTAACAAGCACCACCAACCCGGAACCACCAGAGTGAGCCACAACCAAAAGCCCAATGCAACACTGTACTGCAGAATACAGACTGACCGACAACCCTCACCACATGACAGCACACCCTTCAGGACTGTGTGGGGACCTCCTCCCGGCATAGCCCCAGAGAAGCCAACGGGCTATGGGGAAAGTCACTCTGGTGGGAGACTGTCACTGTCATTGATGGAGCAGGACAGACCCAACAGGCCATCCAAATGGCTTCACAAACTGCACAAGTTCACGGAGTTGTATAGTTCGCAGGTCTGTGTTGTAGATTAGCGTGTGATGTTTTGCTATTTACTACTTTTACAAATAAATGTTTTCATAAAATTTTCTATGAAAAAGGTAATTAAAGAAGTAAAAAT